>CM032660.1:14753349-14833857 GCA_019095985.1 Streblospio benedicti
TGCTTACATTTTTAAGGTCATGGTGTTAAAGGAACTAGTCAGGTTTGACCTTGAGACTCAGAACTCATTCATGAAGGAGTTAACCGTGCTGCGGAGTCTCGAGCATCCCAACGTACTGCGCTTTCTCGGAGTGCTCATCAGGGACAAAAAACTCAATCTCATTACAGGTTAGTGCATATCTATATATAATGTATATGTAGTTTCTTGGGTCGTCAGCACCTCGACATACGTTAGCAGGTCGTCACACTTACATTTTAGTGACGTGACGATCTGCTGCATATGTCGAGGTGCTGGTGACTGCATCTAGTTTATATTCAAGATTCTATTTGTGCTCTCAATAATTCACATATATAGAATTAATTGACTGTGGTGTAAGTACATATGTTGACATTAGATGATTCTTTCTACAAATTCAGTGGTCCTCAATGAAATTGGTTCAGGGTTCGAGTCCAGGAGAGGCTATGTAATAGTTCTATATACCTGGAATAAGAATCCTCTATTGTCAGTATAGATTAATTATAGAACATGGGTTGAATTTTCAAATGCTGTCTCTTGCTAGCTATTTATTTTACTTCTGATCAAAATTTTGTGAGCTAACCATCAGAAAGTTTCATATACATGTATAGAAATATGGAATATTTTGTCTTACGAAATTTTGTTCTTTATCATTAAGCCAAATTTTGAGTTTCAATCAAACGAGGTTAGGACATGACAGTGGAGTTTAAAAGTGAAATTCTACATCAATATTAGCAGCTTATTTAATATAATGTTTATTCAACAGTATTGTTGTTTGATCTTGTGCAACTTGTGTATACTTTATTATGATATTAGACTCAATAGATAATAATGTAGATTACAATTTGCATGGTTTAAAATGTACATATGTACATGTATATTGATGATGTATAGCACAGGCTACAAGTCAAAAGTTATGTGTACATAATTTTTAGAATACATATCTGGTGGTACCCTGAAAAGCCGTCTGCACGACACGGAAGAGTGGTTGTCATGGTTGCAGCGTGTCAAATACGCACGTGACATTGCTGCTGGAATGGCATACTTACATAGTGTCAATGTCATACACCGTGACCTCAATTCACAGAACTGCTTTATTAAGCAGGTGAGAACTTTACAATGTTCGGGGTTTTGTATGTTTTCATGCAATAATTGACTTCATTGTGTGGGTGTACTTAGACTCTCACTAATCCAACTTATTACTTCTATGAATGATCTATGTCATTATTGACATGATACTGATAATTTAGGCATTTAAAATGTACAATGTTCTTGGTAAGCTAATATATGATGTACTGTATAATAGAATAAGAAGGTAATTTTGAAATTTATGTAATATTTATGCAATAATTTCCTGGGCTCCTTATTTGAAATAATTCATAGAACTAAAAGCATTTAGTGTATTTTAAAAAAGCAGCAAATTATTGTGATATGGATTCTATTATATAATGATTTATTTTCTATGACAATATTGGTGAATAAAACTGCATCAATAATGCTTGGAAATATATGATTTAGAAGAACTGATTGAAAATATTTCTTCAATCCAAATCCAAAGCTACGTTTTAACATATCCAATTTTAGGACGAGACTGTTGTTGTTGCTGACTTTGGTCTGGCAAGAATTATGGTGGATTCAATGGAGAAAAAAGATGAGGAAGATTACAAGAAACAGAAAGTAAAGTTCTCACCCAGTGATGAGCGGAAAGCACATCGCAAAGAAAAACGTCGGAAAAGGTGCGTTTTGATTCTTTGCATAGCCATTGTATGGAAATTTGTTAATTATTTTCATGAACATATGAATTATTTCGATGACTTTTGTCTCTGTTCTGTTCTGTTTGTAAATTCCTCCTCTTTATCAGGAGAACCCTGGACGCCCAGGTAGCTTGCATCCGAACTTATTTCGTCCCCGAACCCTTCTTTGGAAGGGCCTCCTTTCGAAGGTTCATTCATGAATCCTGGACGCCCAGGTAGCTTGCATTTATTTATTTATTTATTTATTTCACAGATACACAGTAGTTGGGAATCCCTATTGGATGGCTCCAGAAATGATGAAGGGAGAAACCTATGATGAACGTGTAGACATCTTCTCCTTTGGAATTGTTCTTTGTGAGGTAAGTGTGAGGACAATGTCAATGCTGATTGCATCACTTACATAATTTTACATTAATTTAATAATATAACTTTTCAAAAAAGATGCTTATTTTGTGGAACTGGATATCACAATATGTCGGTAACTTATCTCACAGTATGAGGCAGCTCTACTGTGATTCGATAACCAAGAATGAGAAAGCATAAATAGTAATACTGAAGAAAGCAATATTGTTATTCATTAAGCATTTAGATAAGAATTTATTACAACAGTGTTTTCACATAACTCCTTTAAATTTACCCCTTGATAGTATATAGAACAACATTTCGTAAGAAGTTCAATAAACATTTCTACGTACATGTTCTTTCTTTTAATATAAGCAAATTGGAAAAGTATGACTAATACATCATAATATGATATTAAGATGCCATGTCGAGTTAGATTAATTAAGGTACCATCGTACATGGAAGACTTGACGATTAATATCAGATCCTCCTGAGGAAATGTCTACGGCAAAATAATCTGTATGGAATATTTTTCCATAGTTTCCTCATCTTACAGCAATTTCTGCATATCTTTTGATTTTTGCAATAAAGTTATTACTTCTCATGAACCCGTTTTGTAGCTAATATTGTACCTTGATCAAGATATCTGTGTGACGATGTTGCAAAAGTTTGCCAAATGTGACATCAAGGACATTTTATCTCATGTCATGTCAACTCTTATTAGTGCATACATCAAGTACATGTAGTCTAAAGACTGTGGACACAATTCTATGATGGTACAAGATTAGCTATGAGAATGATGAGAAATTAGGTTACCCTAATATTTCAAAATTGTACTTCATGGCATTGTTATATAAACAGATCATTGGTCGGGTAGAAGCAGATCCAGATTACCTGCCACGAACCATGGACTTTGGTCTCAATAAGGATGTGTTCTACAGGAAGTTCTGTGGCGAATGTCCTCCTCCATTTGTTAAGGCCACCATCATGTGTACTCAACTTGATCCCGATCTCAGGTAATGCTTGAAATATGATATTTAAATCAAGTGGCAAATGTTATTTGTCTGGCATCTTTGTGTGAATTTGCATGGTTTACTACTATGATTCAGTCTACCGTGCATCATTTTATGTGATTAATTTTAACTGTAAATCACATGATGGTTTAGAAGTCAAGTGTTTGGGTGTAAATCAAGTGATGGTTGCAAAAATTCACGAGTGTAAAAGAGTCAACTGAGCAGTACTCCTGGCTAGTAGACTCCGACATTTACACTTTTGTGCCTCTGCAGGCCGTCATTTGAGGAGCTGCACGAGTGGCTGCGGGACCTGGAGCTGCACCTCGACCTGGGCACACCGGCACCGGCGCCGCTCCTCGGAGACCCCCTCCTCCTGACGCCGCCACTTGCCACCGACACCAACGCCACAACAGCAGCCAAGTCAATGATCCCCACAGCTTCCAAATCTCTCTCCGCGATCTGTGAAAACGGTGGACGCAACAAGTCAGATATGATGACATGATGTTTGTTTTCACAAAGTGATTATTGCAGATGTCATGGTGTGTTGTTGCATTTTAGGATTGTTGTGTTATGGGTGTGGTGTTTTATACTGCAGACTTGCCATGAGTATTTGTTCAGCCTGGTTCATATTTGATTCTGTAGGAGTTCTTTGTTTAGGGAGTTTCTTTTTAAAATTAATTTAAAAAGCACATTTTTTGTGCAATATGAATAATGTTAGAATAATGAATGGAAACAAATTAGCATAATATATGACAGGATTTTGAGCCAGATAGGTTATGGCTGATCTAGAAATATGAAAATGCATTTTTGTGACCTATTTATTTTTTCTCTAGATGCTAGTGATGCGAATGATGAAGTGTGATGAGTCATTATACATTTGATGTACATTGTATATAAGTCATCCAGCTTAAGTCATTTATGACAGAATCTCAAACTCTTATTTATTTCTAGAAAAAAATGTTTAACATGTATATTTTACTAGAGATAAGTAGAAATTGTGACTCATTTTTTGTTACCTTTTCTGATTTAAAATGGATGCTATTTTTGTACTGCAATAAGTTCATAACTATTACTAAAATGTAGCTGAGATTTGGATTTTTTTTATTTAAGAGGATTTATCATGTATCATATTAAGTAAAATCTTTTGGCGTATACTAAACAAAAAAAAGGGAAACAATCTGTTGGCTTATATAAGCCTTTTACCTGTAGTTTTTGTTGGTCAGCAATTAGAAGAATAATTTCACATACAAACAAAATGTTTGGTGCTTTCATGTTTTGTTTAGATCACTTTGACTTGGTGTTTATTCCAACATGTTATCATTCCAGTTTGATCATTCCATTTATTTTTGCTACTAATTATTCGAAACATGCATGGTAATATTGTTTACTTGTTAACAAAGAATAGATCACCATCACTAGTTCATTATACAAAATTTTAAATTTGATAAGAATATGCATTTGGATGAATCTGCAAGATTTTTGTACGATACAATTATATTCTGAAAGTAAACACGTATGTGAAAATGTTTTTGTAAGTGCATGCAATTTAAGAAACATATATAAAATGAACATTGCTATTTGAATTTATGTGGTTGAAAAGCTTGAGTGAAAGTTATTTGTTTGCTGTTTGACCAATGAAAAAAAGCAACAGTAAACCATGTCGTTGAGTTTTTGTGAAAATGATTTTTATTAACACAGGATATGTGATATTTTGAAAAATTATATATTATATCTACTAATTCCTATCACAATTAAGATTTTGTTCTTAAATGGACACAACACATCACACTAATAGAGAACACTTAACATTGTAATGTAATTTTATCTTCAAATTGAAAAAAAACATGTAAACATTTTATTAACTTAATTGTTTAAATGGCTACTGAAGTTGCAACCTCCCGTTCCTACATGATGAACATTTCTGAAACAAGTACATTTTACAACTGAATAACAAATGGTGCAGTTGCAATTTACACATGCCGTATGATATTTAGTAGATATAGAATGATCATATAAAAACGAATATAAATATATAAGTATAAAATTTATATAAAAAAAAGACTCTTAATGCACAAGGCAAATATACTCCTCCATAAATTTATCCCACTATATATGTATCATGGCCAGTAACCCCATTGTCACCACACAGCAGCATTTCATAAACATTCAGTTTTAAGGAAAGGATTGATTTATGTTTGAAAATAAACTTATTTGATTTTTATTTATATAAATGACATCACTAATTTTGCAAGGAAAAAATCCATTTAAAACATGTATTCTGTCACTTAATGATGGAAGTCTTTGATGACAAACTTGTATTCAAGTTTTAATTGGACTTTATGCCAAATTTATGATGCTGTTTTTGAAAATTTCCTTTAAATACGCCGAAACTAATGAAGATCCATCAGTTTCAAAGAGGTTTCGTCTTGAGACATTTTCAGTAAACCTCACTGGTGATCCAGGTAGGAATTTAGGAATTTGATTTATTTAAACTTGCTTACAATTACTCTTGTGTATGAGGCTGCTAAGTTGTTCTAAACGTCTGACCTGCGATTTGCAAGAGGTGTGACATCAAATGAACACCTTATGAACTTCCCGTACTCACTCAAAATTTTCGTACAGCTGAAAATTCATATTTCTGTCTGATATCTTGACAGATCTAGTACTGCAAGAAAACCGCATTCTACAGCATTACATTGTTTTAAGTTCTATTGACACTGTTTCTTTGAGCAAAAATGAACCCCCCTACACGTATGGGCTCAGACGAGACTCCTGCAGGAATTTGTGCGACAGAGGAGTATGTACTAGCATCTCTTAACTGCACACGTATAATGAGTTCTTTTACTTGTCATCTATATCAAAAGATGTAAACGGTATATCACATAAATGGTCCGTAACACTCAAGAAACATGCATACATATCATTTTGAATATCAATACCCAGGAACCTTAAGGTGGTTGTTAGGAATACTAGTTCACGATTATGTTGATAAATGTGATTAAAACAAGAAAAAACACATCTTAGAACCAATGACAAAGAAAGTATACATTTGTAAATTAAAAGTATACACTTGTAAATTAAATAAGACTTTCATACTTATGAAATGCAAGACCCAATTGGGGTAACATAAAAATGATACAAAACACACTTGCTTGGACGCACAGACAACTGCAAAGTCTTAGGCACAAATTACATGTAGGTATCACCACGTAGACCAATAAATGCAATCAAACATATTCAGTGTACAGAATGACTGAAACGCATGAAGATGGACCGAGTTCTCTGTCCCCTTCGCATAGAAATACATATTTAATAGCACAGGTATCCAACGTTTGGCGGCACCAGGTAGAATCACGAATATCACTAAAGTTGTACCTCACGATCGCTTTCGTAAACAGCAGAATCTGGTCTAGTGTTTCTCCGTCCGGAAAAGGTCACTAAATATGTTATGAGTGTCACCGGAAAGTTTACAGTGATGGGCAACAGTTTGATGTGGATTAATATTTGATGCACCAAAAATGTCCATAGATTGTTATTCGAAAGAGAAACTATCCATATTTCATGCATGAAATACGGAAGTCCAAAAATCACTTTCACTATTATCCAACAGCCCACTCCCACAAGCACATCATTGTTTTCAGCGAGTCCATGTTCTTCTTCATTTTGTGCTGCCTGTGTATAATAAACACTTCGTATTTCACGTCTTCTGCACCTTAAAACAAGTATGCAGATAGTTCCTATTATCAACAACACAAAAGGGCAAATTACGTCGATTATGGCAGTGACCTGCTTGAATATCACTGCATTTCGTCCAATCTTGACACAAAGAACCATTTCAGGAGTCACAGTCAACAAGGTCCCCATGATGCAAGTATTGAAATGCACGCACAGCACTACGATTGAAGCTGCTAAGAGAATAAGTCCAGTAATGTTTTTGTTCCAGAAAGATTTTCTTAAGCACTTGATAGAAATGAAGTCTAAGTACATGAAAAGTGCAAACCACGTGGTGAGGGTAGAAGTGGCGTCTGCCACCAACATTTGTGCGTGACACACAGCTGGGACGTGGAAATATCTGCAAAACAAAGAATTGTTGTATTGCATGTATTGTGTGATCTGGTAAAATAGGTTTTATATTTCTTACAAGCCTAAATTACATGAGCATATAAACGAAGTGATATTTTGTATCAACAGGATAACCAACAGAAGGTCATAAAACGTATAAAACAAGGACATGCAGTTATTCTAGAAAACAAGAAAATTAAGTTGTATGTTCATCAAAATAATACCCTCATGGGATTGATCATCAAAAGTTCATATACATATACATATACAAGTGTTATTCTTATACACACTTACATGTGTTTGCCTAATGCGGTGCTCCAGTCATTTAGCAGCAAGGTTGTATTGAAAACATCAGTTATGAGCACACCCTTGAAGAAAGTCGTCTGGCTGCTTCGGTGCAGAGTCCTGCAGACCCAGACCAGGGTTGCCAGGGAGCTGAGAAGGCCGACCGAGCCGATGGCTGGAGAGGCGTACATCTGCAGACCTCGCACAAACGGCTGAAATAGTACAGTATGGATGTCAAACAAACGTTGCTATAAACCAATTGCAGTTTAGTTGCAATTGATTTGTTTGTTTCAATGTTTTATTAATAGTTGTTGTAAAGAGACAAAAGCCTGCCAATTGTAGTGAATTAGTTGAGCGTTTTACACTAAGCAGATGCAGATAAGCACACACAGACCAAATACGCTCACCAGTGTAATAGTGAATTCAGAACAAATAAGCATAGCAGTCCCAAAAGTATTTATGATATCAAAAGTAATTAAAACTTTTTTTAGAGATGAAAAACTTTAAAAAGTAAAGTGTGACTATTTTGGACTTGTTTCTTGGATTTTGTTGTGAAAACAAAGTGGCATATAAAGAAAACCTAAGAGCAAAATTGCGGCCATGTGCTTTATGTATGTGATTCACAAAACTACTAAATGCTATATCTATAGTAACAGTCTTTTATTGTTTGAAGTATAAACTAATATAATGATAAATTAATATAATCAAACTAATATAATAAGTCTTTGTAGGATGCGGAGCCTTACCTGTAATGAGGCAACTGCTGGATCCAGTGGTGGAAAGTTTACGGTGCCGTTGGAATCCATGTCGACTCTACAAGTCCACATCAAGTTCACATCAATTATAATCATCACTTATGATAAGTTTATTATATATTATGTATACAAAGTTTCAAATAATTATTTCTTCATTTAGTAATTTATTAGTCAATTTTCCTCATTGTAGTTGCATATAGATCTCCTATTCCACTCCATACAATCCACAAAAGTTGTTAAACATGAAATAAAAAGTCAAATGTTTACTTTAGTGTTATAGCGTGCTAGTTCAGAAGGTATTAAATAGCCCTAACTACTTTTTTAAAGGGAGACTTTTAAAGAAGAATGTTTACTTACCAAAAGTAGAACTTCATGCTAAGACAGACTCTGTGCAAACAGCTATTAGTGAGCAATGAGATGCAAGGAAATGTATAGCTTCTTTTATATTTATTATAACCAGACAGCAAAGCGTTGACTATACAATTTTATTAGACTCAACTCATGAGCTTCCCGTTGACATATACGGAGCATCGTGTACCAATGGAAAATTCCTGTACACGAGGTCATTCCTCACAGTAGGAGTGACCAATAGACGGACTTTTCACTTGAAAAAGTAGGCCTAAGCGTGTATCGCATCACCTATTAACTAGGGATTGTTGTTCATTGGGTTGGGAAGTAGATCTATGGGCGTGCACGGTGAAACTTTAGTATGGGCATCCTCAGGTCACCATCATGAAAGATCGATTTGAAAGGAATGTTTTGATCAATGCATACGCTCAGGCTATTGTCCATACATTCGGTTCCGGTTAATGCCAAGTTATTAAAAAATAGCTTTGTAAAAGGCTTTTTGTGAACATGAATGGTTGCACACCCGCCCTCCTTACTGCCAGGCAGGCGGTCGTTTGCTTAGTTTGGTTCAGCTGGTTGGTTAGTTGGTTGATTGGTTGGTTGGTCGATCGATCAATGGACCCATTTATTCGTTCGTTTGTTCATGCGTTCACTTGCGTTTTAGCCGTTCACAAATTACAACATAAAATAATCAGCGAATGTATATTTGTAATAGGTTTCATTATTCAAAATCATAATCAATTAAATAGATAAAATGTACCCGTTGAAACCTGTCATTCTGTCTTTGGCAAGACTTTCGCTCTTCTCCCAAGAGCTTCGTCAGGCCTAATGAAACGATCCTCTCAGTTTGTCCCATGACCACTACGACCAACCCATCGCTAATCGAGAATAGTTCACACGAGTGTGTGGTAATGTAATGTCCAGTCGACCACTTGACCTCAACACGAATGTAAGAGGCGGTCTAACTCCCACGCAACTGGGACAACATCATGTGTACCGATGATGTAACACGAACTGCACTTGGCAGAAGGTTGAGGAGGGACTTCATGGATTTGATGCAGGTCAAACGTTTCGTTTTATGATCTAGAAATTTTGAGTTATGCAGAAAGAATAATACGTGTTAATATTAGCTTTCACTCTGTAAATCACAAATTGTATTTTCAGACGAACAGATAGTTATTAGGTGCAGTGTTTTAATGATGTGAAAAATTTGAAATACATGGAAGCTTGTAGAAGGTTAACTTATATCTGTTTTGCACAACACGCCACTTGACACTTATTTGTTTACATGTCTTGTATATATTGAGTTAGAGGGTAATGCACACTGAATACTACCTAGGGAGTTCAAGCGAAAATAAAGCGTGTGTTTGGGTCATGCTTAAGTTACAAGATGATTAGAACATTCAGTCAGAATATAACTAGATCCATTTAGATTGCAGAGTTCTTACAAGGGGTAGGAAAACAGTAGGCTAAGACCATCGCACGTCGAGAGTGTAAAATATGGTGTGTGAGCTCTGGTGTTTGTCTTCTCTGGGATTGTTATCAGCTGCTTGCGCTAGGGAGGAGAGAAGGGCCATTAGCGCAGAGAGTTGCATTCATCACGATACTCACGAGTTTACACTATCATTTGGTTCTAAGCAATATACTAGAGGCGTAAATGTCATAGTTTTGGAAAGAGAATACGTTTCTGCTAACTTGAATACAGATTAACAACTTAATTGATAAAGATGCGGAATTGAGTGAATGGTGCTCGACAGATAATGTGAGTAAAATGCTTCAATACTTATACGTACACCACGAGATGTTCTTTGATGAGGATGAATTAATCATAAAGCGGCAAAGCATTTATATTAGTTCAATAATTCTGTGAGTGGGGGGGATGGTGTATGCGTGTGTGCTTGTCGTGAAATAATAGCATCAAAGTTATTGTATGCATGCACCCTGCGAGACCAACCGATACCTGGTAAAAAAAGATAAACAATTTATAGTGCAAGTGTCCCGCCAATGAATCTGCCATGGGATAACGGTTATTAGCTATAGAGTCAATTTAATATGTGTACTGTGGAGGGTGGCAATGCCCGGTATAAGTGTGAAGTGGGGAGAACTGGGATAGGTTGTAAAGAAATAAGCGTGGAGTGTGACCATGGTCTCCAATCTAGAACCACATTCTTGCACCGTGATAATGACCCGAGTATGACGAAAGTTGAGACATTGAGGCAGTGATTTCGACTGTCCAGGTACTGTAACTGGTCAAGGGCACTGGTCTAGTAGTGCGACGACACCAGTAATATATGTGTAATGTTAATTGATAACATTTGAAGTTGATGACAAATGTAATAAACAGATAATTCTAATCAAATTGCACTGACAGATCCAGGTTTAGGAAAGGGCAGGGGTGGGGTTGGAGGCTCACCTACAGTATTTCAGGTTTCAGGATCTGATAGTACGCGAATGCTCAAGCAAATGCCACAAAACTCATGAAAATGAAATTTCTGTGGCAAAAAAGGCGCACCCTCCGCACTTACGCCCCTCCCCTCTGCCTATTAACTAAAAATGGAATTTAGCCATTCACTTGATTATTTTGAGGCAGGATGGTTTAACAAAGTTATTTGTGCACATAAAAGAATTGTCTTATCATAATGATTCAAATATAGCCTGCGTCCCCACGCAAGTTGGCCTACTGAAGTCATTTTTTGTAAGTTGATACATTGTTCACAAGCTGATATTATCCACATACACCGTACTATACCTGTCCTTTCCCCTGTTCACATGTTATCATTATGACAAATATTTTCATATATTTGCATTGGGGTCTGCATATTTGACGGTCACTGATAAGGGGCATGATTAGTACTGATAAAGAGACTCGTTGCAGCATTGCCATTGTCAAAACATCCATTTTTGGACATTTTTATTTGACTCTACAGTATCACCATAACTAAAGTGCACGCTTTTTTGGACCGATTGGATAGCGCTTTCGTTTCAGGTATGGTTTGAATATGAATTATTTTTTCTATGGAATATATTACGTCATACACTTATTGTTACCAAGTTTTGATGTCTCTGTACTACAGTTGTATGAACTCCTATCTCATTTGATCGGTATGCACTTAAGTGGTTAAAGTTTCCTATGTATCTATTCTGCTCAGTGCCCATGAAAAAATACTGGACTCTGATTGGCTGCGTACATGCATGGGATGAACATGTGATCCGCACAAACGACACTTTGAAACAAAAATCTGCTGAAAATAAAAGCCAAAGAGTTTTAAATATTATTTTTAGCTGCTGCATTGTATTGTTAAAGGTTCATCTCATTAATTAAGAGTGCTAGACTGTGACCATCTATCTCCTTATGCGACTATTTTACCGGTAATACCCGGATTTCCGATACCACAACGCTCCCGATAAGATTTCACCATCATCGAATAAACATTCAACATTATCTTATTTTTTGCTGTTATGGACCCGCGGATTGAGCTACAGGTGTATGTTTACACTGGCAGAACCAGAAAAGGTGTATGTGTGTGTGGTAGGGGATGGAGGGGAGGGTAGGGGGCATGGAAAATGACATGACAAAACACATGTGAAAGCTTCATAAAGCTTGAGCAAGTATTTCTTATAGTTTCCCATGTAGTCCTCACGTATATATGGTGAGGAAAACTCTCATTTCATAGTCAAATTGTCATGGATATGGTAGATAAGGTGCTGCTAGAGGGAGTTTTCTACCATTGGGCTAAATGGAAAATTATGAGAAATACTTGTCCATCTTCATGAAACTTTCACAGGATAGGTTTATACACGTGCGCTGACAAAATGTCATAAAATACATTTGGAAATACGTGTAATACTCAAACTATATGCTTCCCTCCATTTTATCTAGTTGCGGCATTGTATTAATTCACCAGCATAAACAATCTCATTAATTAAACATTCTAAAATACGGGCTCCTCTCCCAACCCCCTGCCCACACACACCAAGTCTCACATCTAAATTTATCTCCCCTTGTTGCTGTACTCTGGCAACACGATGAATGTGAAAAAAGTAGAGATCACCTTTGCGGTTATTGTCACTGCTAAAAATACACAATGATTTGTTGTTTTAGCTGTTCATCCCTTTGTTAAAAGGTTGAACATGACAATGGTGTGTGTGTGTGTGCGTGTGTAGCGCGCGCGTGTTTGCGTGCGCGCACGGGACCCTGAATATTGAGTGTGCACAAATATTTACATATGTATGTATAAATGTTTCTGTCCAACGCTCAAAAGGTTCACAAAGCAGCAAAGGGACGTAAGGCATTCTTTTTTGTAGACGTTACAATTGGCCATTGTTTAGTGGTCTCAGCCATTGGAATAGGACAGATTCTTAATAATAGCTGCCCACCCCATGAATTATTAGCTGCTTGATTATGGCCCCAGAGACACATGTTAATGGCAAATGACAGAAAGTAAAAAGTGCTATTTCTCTTTACAGTTACCATGGGCTGTTGCGGGGACCCCGAGGATGAGGTATGTTTCTGAGATTTGTTGCTTAAGTTTTTGTAAGTTTTCAAGGTCTTTGAAAATTCATTGCATAGTATATGAAACTGTTTAAAATGTGGGCGAGAATTTTCTTTTCAAGAGAGATATCATATTGTAACATAATGGCCCAATTTGAGGGCCATCCAAAAAGTTATCTGAAGAGGAGGCAGGGGATCTCAAAGGGCTGCTGTGATATAATGTACACACACACACACACACACACACACACACACACACACACACACACACACACACACACACACACACACACACACACACACACACACACACACACACCACGAGCACACAACACTTTACATTGCACTTGTTTTGTACACATATATATTAAGAGTCTCTTTAAATACGATAAATATTTACACGGTAATAGTGTGGGGCATCATTTTTTTTCATAGATTTGCGCAGGATGACTTTTTTTCACCTAGAGCAATGTAGAAAATCATCCTGTGCCCTTTTTATATTTTCTAGAAAAGTGCATCATATTAAATTTGAAACTCACTCATTTTAAAAACACCTCACGCAAAGTTGTACATGACCCAACGCAAGAAGCCCGCCCCCCGCCACCCCCCAAAACAAAATACTGAATACTACCTTAGGAGTTCAAGCGAAAATAAAGCGTGTGTTTGGGTCATGCTTAAGTTACAAGATGATTGAACATTCAGTCAGAATATAACTAGATCCATTTAGATTGCAGAGTTCTTACAAGGGGTAGGAAAACAGTAGGCTAAGACCATCGCACGTCGAGAGTGTAAAATATGGTGTGTGAGCTCTGGTGTTTGTCTTCTGGGATTGTTACTGCTGCTTTTGCGCTAGGGAGGAGAGAAGGGCCATTAGCGCAGAGAGTTGCATTCATCATGATACTAATGAGTTTACATTATCATTTGGTCCTAAGCAATATACTAGAGGCGTAAATGTCATAGTTTTGGAAAGAGAATACGTTTCTGCTAGCTTGAATACACAGACTAACAACTTAATTGATAAAGAGGGAATTGAGTGAATGGTGCTCGACAGATAATGTGAGTAAAATGCTTCAATACTTATACGTACACCACGAGATGTTCTTTGATGAGAATGAACTAATCATAAAGCGGCAAAAAAGCATTTATATTAGTTCAATAATTTTGTGCGTGGGATGGTGTATGCGTGTGTGCGTGTCATGAAAAAATACCATCAAGGTTATTGTATGCATGCACCCTGCGAGACCAACCGATACCTGGTAAAAAAAAAGATAAACAATTTATAGTGCAAGTGTCCCGCCAATGAATCTGCCAGGGGTTAACAGTTATTAGCTATAGAGACAATTTAATATGTGTACTGTGGAGGGTGACATTGCCCGATATAAGTGTGAAGTGGGGAGAACTGGGCTAGTTTGTAAAGAAATAAGCGTGGAGTGTGACCATGGTCTCCAATCTAGAACCACATTCTTGCACCGTGATAATGACCCGAGTATGACGAAAGTTGAGACATTGAGGCAGTGATTTCAACTGTCCAAGTACTGTAATTGGTGTCAAGGGCACTGGTCTAGTAGTGCGACGACACCAGTAATATATGTGTAATGTTAGTTGATAACATTTGAAGTCGATTACAAATGTAATAAACAAATAAATCTAATCAAATTGGACTGACAGATACAGGTTTAGGAAAGGGCAGGGTGGGGTTGGAGGGCTCACCTACAGTATTTCAGGTTTCAGGATCTGATAGTGCGCGAATGCTCAAGCAAATGTCACAAAGGGCGCACCCTCTGCCTATTAACTAAAAATGGAATTTAGCCAGTCACTTGATTATTTTGAGGCAGCATGGTTTAACAAAGTTATTTGTGCACATAAAAGAATTGTCTTATCATAATGATTCAAATATAGCCTGCGTCCCCACGCAAGTTGGCCTACTTAAGTCATTTTTTGTAAGTTGATACATTGTTCACAAGCTGATATTATCCACATACACCGTACTATACCTGTCCTTTCCCCTGTTCACATGTTATCATTATGACAAATATTTTCATATATTTGCATTGGGGTCTGCATATTTGACGGTCACTGATAAGGGGCATGATTAGTACTGATAAAGAGACTCGTTGCAGCATTGCCATTGTCAAAACATCCATTTTTGGACATTTTTATTTGACTACAGTATCACCATAACTAAAGTGCACGCTTTTTTGACCGATTGGATAGCGCTTTCGTTTCAGGTATGGTTTGAATATGAATTATTTATTCTATGGAATATATTCACGTCATACACTTATTGTTACCAAGTTTTGATGTCTCTGTACTACAGTTGTATGAACTCCTTTCTCATTTGATCGGTATGCACTTAAGTGGTTAAAGTTTCCTATGTATCTATTCTGCTCAGTGCCCATGAAAAAATACTGGACTCTGATTGGCTGTGTACATGCATGAGATGAACATGTGATCCGCACAAACGACACTTTGAAACAAAAATCTGCTGAAAATAAAAGCCAAAGAGTTTTAAATATTATTTTTAGCTGCTGCATTGTATTGTTAAAGGTTCATCTCATTTTAATTAACAGTGATAGACTGTGACCATCTATCTCCTTATGCGACTATTTTACCGGTAATACCCGGATTTCTGATGCACAACGCTCCCGATAAGATTTCACCCATCATCGAATAAACATTCAACATTCAAACCTAGACAGGTGTATGTTGCCTTACTACGACAGAACCATAAAAAGGTGTTTTGTTAATTTCAAGCGAGAAAACATCCAATAAACATTCAAAACCATTATCTTATGTTTTTACTGTTCCATGTACGTACATATCGTATATATGGGATTGAGCTACAGGTGTAGATGTTTACATTATTGGGCAAAACCATTGAGCTACAGGAAATACTTGTACACTGGCAGAACCAGAAAGGTGTGTGTGTGTGTGGGGATGGAGGGGAGGGTAGGGGCATGGAAAAATGACATGACAAAACACATGTGAAAGCTTCATAAACCTTGAGCAAGTATTTCTTATAGTTTCCCATGTAGCCCTCACGTATATATGGTGAGGAAAACTCTCATTTCATAGTCACATTGCCATGGATATGGTAGATAAGGTGCTGCTAGAGGGAGGTTTCTACCATTGGGCTAAATGGAAAATTATGAGAAATACTTGTCCATCTTCATGAAACTTTCACAGGATAGGTTTATACACGTACGCTGACAAAATATCATAAAACACATTTGGAAATACATGTAATACTCAAACTATGCTTCCCTCCATTTTATCTAGTTGCTGCATTGTATTAATTCACCAGCATAAACAATCTCATTAATTAACATTCTAAAATACGGGCCCCCTCTCCCAACCCCTGCCCACACACACCAAGTCTCACATCACAAATATATCTCCATGTTGCTGTACTCTGGCAACACGATGAATGTGAAAAGTAGAGATCACCTTTGCGGTTATTGTCACTGCTAAAAATACACAATGATTTGTTGTTTTTAGCTGTTCATTCTTTGTTAAAAGGTTGAACATGACAATGGTGTGTGTGTGTGTGTGTGTGTGTGTGTGTGTGTGCGTGCGTGCGTGCGTGCGTGCGTGCGTGCGTGCGTGCGTGCGCGCGCGTGTGTGTGTGTGTTTGCGTGCGCGCACGGGACCCTGAATATTGAGTGTAGTACACAAATTTTACATATGTATGTATAAATGTGTTTCTTGTCCAACGCTCAAAGGTTCACACAAAGTAGCAAAGGGACGTAGTTATGTTATTCTTTGTAGACGTTACAATTGGCCATTTGTTTAGTGGTCCCTGTACCATTGGAATAGGACAGATTCTCAATAATAGCTGCCCACCCCATGAATTATTAGCTGCTTGATTATGGCCCCAGAGACACATGTTAATGGCAAATGACAGAAAGTAAAAAGTGCTATTTCTCTTTACAGTTACAATGGGCTGTTGCGGGGACCCCGAGGATGAGGTATGTTTCTGAGATTTTATGCGTTGTTTAAGTTTTTTGTAAGTTTTCAAGGTCTTTGAAAATTCATTGCATAGTATATGAAACTGTCTAAAATGTATGAGAATTTTCTTTCAAGAGAAATATCATATTGTAACATAATGGCCCAATTTGAGGGGCCATCCAAAAGTTATCTGAAGAGGAGGCAGGGGATCTCAAAGGGCCGCTGTGTATGTGATATAATACGATAAATATTTACACGTAATAATGTGGGGCATCATTTTTTTCATAGATTTGCGCAGGATGACTTTTTTTCACGTAGAGCAATGAAAATCATCCTGTGCCCTTTGGTATTTTCTAGAAAGTGCATCATATTAAAATTGAAAACTGTCAGCTCCAGGTTTTCAGAAAAAAAGGGGAGGGGCACTCAAGAGTTCTAATGAGTTTTGTACATGGATCAATAGCAAACAAGGAAAGTGGGCGGGGGCCCTGCGCATCCCCTGGAACTGCTTATGTTCATCGTGGAGATTTTGGTCCGCAGCGTCGCAGAAATGTAAGGGGAGTTTGAGTGCAATAGGGTTATGATTTGAATTCATTCACTACGCTCACAATGGCATTCACGTACGCAAGATGATACCTCATAGAAATGCAAATCCAAATCACAGGACTGGCATCATTCACTTTTTGTTATCATAAAAATGCTGGAACACAACCCTTGTACTCACAAACCGACACCAGGCACCATGGACCTGGTGACGTTGGGTGCAAGAATGCCTCCCGTATTGTCTATCAATGTGAAAATCACTCATGAAGATGATTTCTTCATCCCACATATTGACGTATGAAAAGGCATTGAAATCCGATCATTGAAAGGCACAGCAATTGTACAAATGCAAAATATGAATCTTTCATTATTGAACTTAATGCCCAAGAACTAAGATCTACAGTACATTTCATTGAACATTATAACTGAGAACTTGTCAACCTTACTATATATAGTCAATAGTCAAATAGTCAAATAGACATTCTATCATTTCGGGCAAAAATCTCCGCCAATAACCCACGCTGATTGGTCGAACAGGCGAGTCAATTATACGATATGCACGCTGCTAAGGGCTGTAACGCGCATGCGCGGAAATTAGCACAGTAAACATCTACACATCTTCCGACTTCTACCTAATATTTGACAAATTTATAGTTGCTGGATTTATTATTTCTTGGTGGCAAATCAATCGCATATTCGTCCTTTATCATTCACAAATGTTTTTATAGTGGATAATTTCGAAACTATGCTAAATATTCAAAGGTTTTAACTGAATAACAGCGGCTGAGTCAGATGGTCAAAATGGCAATGAGAACGTTATGATATGATTTATTTTAAAATAAAAACGAATCATATACTCATTTAGTGTGGATCTTTAGTCATTTTAGTCACGATGGAATGGTATTTGAGCACTCGATTGTAGGGTCAATTGTAGAATTTTGGTGATGTGTGATTGACACTCACTGCGTTTGTGTCAATCACACATCACCGTGCAAAATTCTACGATTGACCCTCCAATCTCGCTCAAATCCTACATTCTATCATTCCATGCAAAAATCTCCGCCAATAACCCACGCTGATTGGTCAATCATCGTGCTCAATTTTGCGATGGAAAACACGCTCCAAAAAAACCCCACGGTGCTTGTCTAAACTCCTCACAATATCAATACAGCCGCTGACGACGCAAGGCGTGTTCCATGTTGCAGAGAGCAACAGTTTAGACTAACGCCTCCGCGCGCTCAAAACAAACGAAATTGACTGGCAATGAGAATGTTATAATATGATTTATTTTAAAATAAAATGGATTTTAGTTATGATAGAATGGTGATTGACCACTCGATTGTCGTGTCAATCGCAAAATTGAGCATGCTGACGCCTGATTTAACTTCGTTCGGGTAAATCAGACGTCAGCATTCAATTTTGAACAAATCAGACGTCAGCATGGTCAATTTTGCGATTGACACGACAATCGAGTGGTCAATTCCTACAATGTCGACGTCACAGGAGCATGCATCGTCTGATTTCACGGCTTGATCATTCACACTGCCTTTACAAGTCATTGCTCTATATACTGCATATATAGTCGTGAAATATGACGATGAGGAGCATGAAATATATGGCAAATGGCATGCTATGGATTTAACACTAAACGTGGACCTTATGACAACTGAATGTGTACATGTTTCTATGGCACACCCGTCACGTACACCGCATTACGACGAAGGGAAAGTTCGCGGAATTCTACCAGCAAGGTCTTGGTGGTGTCGCTCACCCAACATGCCCTTGTAATTAACATTATGATATGGCGATATACCGTCCTTTCTGAGATTTGTATGTAATATCCGTCTGCGCTCTTTGTTTTCAAATTAATAGCATGTAATTCAATTCATCGAGAATTGCACTAGGCTAAGCATGAGAGCTTATGTTACAAGTCTTATTGAACTTCAACCATTGAGACTTGGACTCAGTGTACATTGGACAGACATCGAAGTTCTTATATTTGGACTCACATATGATAATTACATTTACAAAGTACCGATACTTTTATTTAAGCTGTAAGGTGGGGATGGGGTGTCTCCCACAATATTCGGTTTCGTTAGGGCGTGCTACCAAAAAAGTGCTACCTTTTCAGACCTGCTTGTATAGAAATGGGTCCACAGTTTGTCAAATTGATATCGAAATGGGTCAACATATCTTGAATTTGAAAGAGAAATGTGTGTCAACATCAATTTGGTATATCAATAGGTCCATCTGAATCTCAAGTTAACGAACTCAACATCTGTATTCCAAGTTACTTGATCATAAAAAATATATATCCATTTACTCCATCTGCGATATGTCAAACTTGAAATAAAATGTGGCCTTTTAACACAACACCAACTGAGATCTGTATGTTTGTCTTACTTATTATTTCGTTAAAATTGGTCAGGTATAGAAATGGGTTCTAATTTTTGACAACGCAAGATGAAGAAATGGGTCTACTTCATGGGTTTTCGATGTTACCCCCTAGCCCCTACCCACTGATCTAAATCAGTAAATGTACTTGGCACTACTCTCCACAAATAACAACACGCAAATACTGGGTATGGATCGAAGCTGGCTCAAAAAGTAAGTAGAGTCCAAATGGGCCCAATCACCTGGTACATATCTGTTTATGGCACAGGAAGAATTCATAAATTACTCTATAAAGTGCTCCTGTGGTATATGGTAGTGACGCCCTTGTAGCTGAACAGATACCCTTTGTAATGCCAGAAGGCAGTCTACTGTGTAAATTTGTAAAGATACATGCATTTATAAGGTATTACTATACATTTTTTATTTATTCTTTTGCTTGTACAAAGAATGACAGTCTGCTGGATAAGGTACGTTGTCTTAGTTATAATCCGAGCTATTTGAAACTTCTTTTAAGTCTCCATTGGGGATTCTGTCACGAAAACACACGCACACTGAAGCACCCCCATCTATAGCATGTTGATCATCAAACCAAAACCCCCAGATCAGAACCCCATAACACTCCTCATGCACTCTCATCTCATTGCATGTATCCACCGCACAATGTCGTTCAAACCCTAAAGTTTACATTTGTTCGGGGCCCTTAAAAGTTTGAGGTCTAAGTTCCGACAGTGTAAGTCCAAGGGCGACGGGAATTACTAGTAATAGTTTGGAATTCCTCGTTTGTGTGAATAAAATGGAACGAGGTAATATCTAATAGCTCATACACGATACTTGAAAATCTGTAGACAATGCCCAGTAATCACGATATGCTTGGATTGATACATTCGATATGAAATCAAACATTTAACTCAGATTTAACTTCAGATAAAACATTTAACTCTAGATTCGTTTTGCATTAATTTGTGTATGCAATGCCGTGCACTAGTATATTGTGTCAAAGGTTTAATACAAGATGAGATGTTAACCTGTTGTTTGGATGAGTTTGCAAGTCTCGCGGATGGATGATAGGGACGGTCTGCATTATTCAGTGACTTTCAGTGTCTTGTCATGCTTTCAGGGAGACGTGAAGCTACAGCGGCAAGACGTCTGCTGTACCGATGTCGTCTTCCTCGTCGTCTTCCTCGCTTTCTGGGGCGGACTGGTCAGTGGTTTAAAACGAAATAATTTTTACCCACCTGTTTGTTCTTGAACATGTCGACGAACAGTTTTAACTGCAGATAACCGGGTTGTACTGACGTTGGGTTGTTGTCATCCAGACTTGAAAGAACAAAGAAAGGATAAGTGACATTCAAATTTGTTGTTTCTGTAACAGCGATATGGTGGCGGCAGCCTTGGAACTAAAAGATATTAGACGAAAAAATGTATCACAGAATGGGATATTATCTACCTCTGTTAACAAAATAATGTATTTGTCCTTCCTGATTTTGTTACCAAGGGCCATTATCTATTTGAAAACCCAATCACCAATGACGTCACAATACTACCTTCCCGTGGCGAATAGTCTGACAAAATAATGGCGACATTGAAAAAGCGTCATGCAAATGTCGTTTATTGGTGTAAGATGAAGAAATAATGCATGGCCATACACGAGTTACCTTGGCCAATGCTCCATGCTTTCGATGCTACAACTGCAATATAGGTCTGCTTTTCTAGCAGTAAACTTTTGTGAAGCGAGAACCGAAACTTTTACAATATAAAGCTTTGCTTATCAAACTGTTCGGGGTGAAAATGCAGCCCCCCCGCTTTCTTCCCCATTTCCATACAAACCAGCAAAAGATAGGTAATACAAGTTACAGTATTCTCATTTCTCATAAAAACCAAGGGGCATTCTTACAACTCAAAATAAGTATATTTTCCCCCCTCAGTATTCGAGGACACATTTAACTGTGTACACTTTGATCCATATTTGCTCTGTTATCCATGGCAGACCACAGTGCATCTACATCATTTTCCATGCAGATTGCGGTAGCTGTGATAAGCATCCAGGGCGGAGATTCGAATCGACTGGTGTACGGCTACGACAGTTTCGGCAACACGTGCGGAAGCCGCAAGAACGCGCCAGTCGTGAACGTCTCTCTCAGTGCGATGGACATGGCGAAAAACACGTGAGAATACGCTAATTTATGCGTGGGGTTCAAATTTCAATAGGACTTCGTTCTATCAAATTTGAAAGACTCAAAGTTAACGAAAGGGTCCGCCCATTAGATATTCAGGTAGATGGTGTAGTTTTTTTTTACTCCGCTACCATAAGTTGAACTTTACCAGCTGATCTAAAATGCTGGCATTTTTGTGACATTTATAAACGTTTGATTTCAAACTTTGTTTTTATTCATCTGCAAATATTTTCAAGCGGTTGTTAGCGTAAAATATATTTTTGAAATATACCAAACCCTCGCTATTATCAATAGTGAGGGAATAGTCCTGTCCCTAACTTCAGTCTATATTTGGATGCAATCGATGTGCATTTGTACACAATTTGTACACAATGTGTACACAATTTGCGTTGTTTCTTCTGCTTCAGCTACGTGATGAATACAGACGCCAGCGATTTGAAGAATTCACTCCAGCTATGTGTGAAAAAGTGTCCAGACAGAATGTTACACAACAGCTCAGATGTAAGTTCAATATACGCATGCGGACACAGAACTTTCCGCCAAAGAAGGGTGTGGTAGGGTGTGTGAATGATCGTGGCACTTGTGCACGTGATACGGAACTGTCTAGCCGGAAGTAGGCCAAGTTGGGTAGGGCATTGAATCCGTGACACCGATACTGTAATGATAAAACTAATACGAAACATAAAACGTTAACACTGTAACTTCATACGGTAATCTTATTGGACAGTTAGAATAAGAGTGCCTCAGAAGAGTGATTTAGTCTGTCTCAAACTGGTTATTAATCAGTCTTATTACGGATAGTTAGAATATGTCTAGATCTGGTTAAAACTGGCCAGGATAGCGTAATTAGCGTATTGATCACGTGCATTCGAGAAAACAATAAGCATAGGATTAACTATTAACAGTATGGAGTTACATTCTAATTAACTTTGTTATTTATATTCTGTATTCGTGTGCATTGTGCATCCTCTCAGCACTATCTTACTGTTTTCTGCTTTGCAACAGGTCTACAAATTTTATCAAGAAACTGGCTCAAAGTTGTGCAGATATGACATAGCGCCAGAGAACTACCAAATATTGCCTGCAGGGGACTGGTCAAAATACGGGCCTTGTCCCAGACTTCCCATCTACCCCAGGTGAGCCCTTCAGTCAACTGCAGCCATGTCCAGTCATGATCTTGAATTAAATCTCTAAAACGCACAGCGATATAACTATATTCATTTCTCATTACAATTGAAAATCTAAATTAGATCTGGACACACCTAGTATACACGATAGGCAACACCACAGCACTAAAGGGTGTGGAAATTTTTGTTTGTATGGATGTGTGCGTGCGTGCGTTCGTGCGTGCGTGCATACGTGCGTATATAGGAATGCCACTCTGTTGACCAGAAAATGATGCCTCTATACCTATTAAACAACATGATGAGGCACTTTGGAACCTTAAACATACGTTCTACTATATTTCAGTTTTTTTTTCAGTGTAAAATTCAAATGTAAATGTACTTATTTACAGTCGCAATTCATAGTTTGTTGTGCTCTAGCGATTTTACATCTACACCAGGTCATCGGCATCCTTTTCACACTGTCTTTCTCAACTCCCTGGGGAGTATACAGCACATCGGGAGTATACCGTTTAACGTGTAGCTAGGTGTCACGGTGCAGTGAGCAACGTGTTAGAGGTAAGTTTGCTCATCACCTACCTTCAGACCCGATCGGGAATCGAACCCGCGACCTTCTGGTCACGAGTCCAACTCCCTATCCATTCGGCCAAGGAAGCACACCATAGCCAATGTTGTATCTCTCAGTGTAAAAGGGCGAGCTCGCTGCACCCCCGACTATGACGCTGTTCAGCCTCCCCCTGGCGGCCCCAAGAATGACCAGGATGAATTTGTCAACGACCCCGGCGTGTTTACCAAAATGCTGTCTGATATCTACGCCGTTTGGCCGGAAATCATCTACATCAGCCTGATTTCGCTTGGTAAGCTCAGTTACACTATCATGTACATACAAGCATCAATTCATCTTGTCCACCGGTTAGTGAACGTTCTTGGCATATTTCCAATAAAAACAAGCAAACAGAATAGATTTCAATATGACCCCCGCAGAACTAATTGCAGTACCAATCGCACACATCCTCACTTACAGCAACACTAAGTTGCTATATTATATGAGGCACAGAGTTCAATTATTGTTTACCTTTCTTTGCAGCAATGTCGTTTGCTCTCATCATGATTATGAACTTCCTGGCAGCCATTGTTGTTTACGTGGTTGTCATCTGCTCCGTCGTTGGAAGCATTGGTGAGTGTCTTTCGCAAGAAATTATTTTCATTACACAGATCTGTGTGTAAACACTTAGAGTCCACTTCATTACATGTATATTCATCATTATTAGCACTGTTTTGCTTCCACTGACCTGTTCAAGGTACAATACATTGTCGACTACCTTCACTACACAATAATTAACGAATGACTTGACGCTGAGGTCACCATTGCGGGACCTTCCACCGAAGTGACAAGATGTTGTTTGTGTTTTAGTAGCGCCCAGTCCGACTTTAAATCTGGACTTTATTTCTACTACTAGCAACAGTCTACACAAAAGATGATATGATACTGTAGAACCTCCAATTAAGACCACCACCTATCCATTGAGACCACCTCTGTAATAAGACCAATTTTCACGACCCCAAACCTTCATAAAGCTAGCAATATGAACCTCTCCACCTCTTATCGATACCACCTAACACTGCTCCCAAAGGTGGTCCTAATAGAGAAGTTCTACTGTAGTTGTTTATATACCGTACATTGCCTATTTGCAAAAAAGTGGTATCAACGGAGAGGTTGTCTTTATATGGAGGCTCCCATTGCAATCGTTTTAAAGGATTGGGACCGAGAAAAGTGGTCTTATTATGGAGATGGTCTCATTATAGGGTTGTTCTTCTACTGTATCATAATTGCCTATTTGCAGCCGGCTGTATCGCGCTGTGGATCGCATACGCTAACGCCCGCAAGTACAAAACGCAGCTGAAGAATGGGGAGGTGGACGGCACGGAGCAGTCCAACGCCTTCCTCTACCTAGCCATGGCCATCAGCTGGACCGTCATCACGGTCAGTCAGACACGCCAACCTCTTTATTAAGATCACTCATTGGACCGACTTAAGTCCTATGAAGAAGTGGTCTTTACATGGAGGTTCCCATGGAAATCATATTGAAGGTTTGGGACCAAGAAAAGTGGTCTCATTATCGAGGTGGTCTCAATTGGAGGTTCTACTGTCCACTTTAACCCCCCCAAAGCCTTGTTAAAAGGCGTGCCCCGTGTAGTGGACAGTCACCACTCTGCACGTAAAAGAACTCACATAGTTTGAGAATAATAGCTTGTATGATCCCCCACCCCACCGCGAGACTCGGTTGGTTAACTAATAACCCAGTACCTGCCTCTGGAGGCTCATATAAAGCACCAATAAAAGGCTCGTAAGATATGAAGAATGTAGAATGACGAAGACCACCTCTATAAAGGGGCTAGACCGCCTCTGTTAGTAGAAAGAACTTTTTTGTTGGCTTTAGCATTGATGGAAAAATATCGTGAAACTACTTAAGGAGACCACCTCTGTATCAGTTCGGGGTGGGGATGGGTCGCACTGGAACTGCCACTGGTGGTCTAGGCTGCATGGGTTTAGCCCATCACGCTTAGTACATTGCACAGTAGAACCCTCAATTAAGACCACCTTTCTAACGAGACCACCTCTATAATAAGACCAGTTTTTCGGTCCCAGCCCTCAATAAAGTTACCTGTGTATAGAGAGCACCTCTCTATTGAGACCACCTAACACTGATCTCAAAGGTCGTCCTAATAGAGAGGTTCTACTGTAGTTGGCAGCGACACAGAGCACTACAGGCTGTACCAGGTGACCGACTGTCCGTAGAGTTGAGTACATTCTCTAAATGGATCACAGAAGTAATCACATCTGATACAACCAATTTGACATAAGTACATTATAATGAACACACGTGCTGTTAATCTGTAAAGTATAGTTCAATTTGTTTACTGCGCATCAATACAATATACTTTTTCAGTGCAGCCCTGGCAATGACATTTTACCATATTTAGAACCCTGTCAAACATTTTGAAATTGATTTCAACTAGTAACCTCGTATGTCCTTCTAGATGGATATTGGGGTGAGGGTGAGGAGTGGGGTGAGAGCTTCTGGTAGGCACAAGCTACCACTGAAATATTCTGGCAATGGCATTTTAAGATAGCCAGAAATGTACTGACCATTTTGCAAATGCTTTCAACTAGTTACCTCATATGTCCATCTACATGGATTTTAGGTACTTTCAAATGCCCCTCCTGGCCACACCCACCACTCCCACATTGCTAGACTCACATTCCTTTTATAATGTGTTGAACCTAGATAATGATGATATAATAGGAAATTGGTTACTTTGCCAGCCCGCCAGATTGGTCTGGGCTTACAGTCTATGACACTATAACAGTACGATTTATTTCACATTAGTAGGCGTTCTGTCGTTGATTTTCGTTTTCAGACGAAATGGCTTATTTAAGCCAATTATTGCACCTTATGAACATCCAAGTGCGTTATTTAGTTATTACAGTTGTTTGTTTAATAGGCAGAGCCATGTGGGTGCAATATTCTACAGAAACAGCTTGAAAAAACTGGCGAAATATGTAAATTTGAACATATTTTGTGTCTGACAATCTGTTCCTTATTAGTGCCAATAATTCATCCTGGCACTAGTTCCATGTACAAAAGCTTCAAAATACCATTTTGAATTTGTTGTCGACATCGTCACATGACCCGGGTGGTGGTGGTGGTGGTGGGGGGGTTGGGGGGGGTGTCACGCGGTTTAGCTATTATTTTCGGTTCATGAGTTTTTTTTTCTAGACAGACGTGTTTTACAAGTGTGAATTTCCAGTGCTTGATAGATACACGGAAAGCATATCAAAGATATGCAAATTGATTATAATTCTTCTCAAACATGCTTTCACGTCATTTTGATTAGGACAAACCATGTTGTACTCGTATAACAAATAAATATGTTTAAACCAAACTACGCCATGTCAAATTACTTTCTTTTTTGGAAATACTGCCATGCACAAAATGAGCCTAATCAGACTGTCATCAAATAAGAATACCATGAACTATGGCAAGTATGTTTATTTTGCACTGTGCAACAGACGCACCGGTTTCTGGTGACGGCTATGATAATATACAAGGAAATACCAACACTGAGATTGAGATTTCTAAGAATCCTGCGTCGAATGGTGATGGATTGTGACGCCTCTTTTATTCTAAGATGTTAACAAGACGTCACTCAGGTCGAAGAGATACTCACGACAATGTTAACCGGTTTGTCTTTGAATTCATTGCAAAGTTGTTTACGTACGTGCGATTAATATATACATATACACTAAAAATGTTTAGAAATAACAAGTAAAAGTAGGATGTTATGTCAATTGAATGCGTGAAAATCGCGACAGAATACGATGATAGCAGGATCTCTAATAGCAGTCATGAGATCTTGAACCTATAACTCTAGGATCAACGAACCAACAACCACACTTCATATATAAAGTGAAACAAACTCACGGACATGTCCCAAATCGTTCTACTTATAACTCACCCCCAAATCAATAACCTCCTATACATAATTAGCTTAATGCTTTTTTTATTTGCTAATTGTTTTCACATGCTCAATTTCCAATGAAAATGTGAGTCTATAGACATATTAAACGACGAAAAAGTACACATGACGGAAAACAAATGGCCCTTAAAATAGACAACACTTTCTACTCATCACACCCAGGATTTCACCCTGTTCAACCCTTTCTCTGTCATCACCTCAGGGATTGCACCCTCTTCAACCCTCCATCTCTCATTACCACCAGGGTTTTAACCTCTTCAACTCGTTCTCTCTCACTACCACCAAGATTTCACCCTCTTTAGCCCTTTCTCTCTCATTACTTCCAGTGTTTCACCCTCTTCAACTCTTTCTCACTCATTACCTCCAGGGTTTCAGCCTGTTCAACCCTTACTCTCGCATTACCTCCAGGGGTTCACCCCCATCACCTCCAGGGTTTCGCCCTCTTCAACACTTTCTTTCTCATTACCACCATGATTTCACCTTCATCAACACTTTCTGTCTCATTTCTTCCAGGGTTTCACCCTGTTCTTCCTGTTCCTGTGGAGAGACAACCTCAAGTCGGCCGTGAAGCTGTTCAAGGAAGGCCGCAAGTGCGTAATGAGCATGCCGCTCATGCTCGTTCAGCCCGTGTGGACGTTCCTGTGCTTCATCGGCTTCATGGTGTACTGGACCATCGTGCTCGCCTACATCGTCACCATGTGTGAGTATCTCTGGCAAAATCAGGGTTTCAAACAGTGTATGTGGGTGTGGGGGAGGGGCGCACGAACATTATTTCATGGGTTTTGCACACGCGAAAGCTTGTAAAAATGTCAAAAAAACAAACAAACATGAAATGGAAATTTTTGGGTGTAAAGGAGGAGTCTCCTGCACCCCATGGATCTGCCTATGAGTATAAACGTCCGTCGACCCATATAGAGACGACCTCCATAATAAGACCAGTTCTTGCGTCCCAAGCCTTCACAAACAGACTCAAAGTTCAATAATGAGTCGACCTCTATTGAGATTTCTTGAAACAAAAGTCCCCGAAGTGATAATCCTTCGGTGCTTCGGTACACAATGTAATAAATTTCCTAATTAGCTCGATACACTCCAGCAGTAGGAGCAGGAGCAGCAGCAGGGGCGGCGGCAGCACCAGGTTCAACACATTAAAACTCTGCATTCCTTTCTAGATGACGCCCTCTATGACAAGAACAGTGCAGAGTTCAACGTCAACGTGGTGTACTGGCGGCAGGCGAGCCAAGTGGTGGGCTTCTTCACGTACCACCTGCTCGGCCTCATCTGGACCGTGGAGTACATCCTCGCCGCGCAGCAGTTCGTGGTGGCCGGCGCCGTGGCCTTGTGGTTCTTCACCAGGTCCGTGCACTAGCACCCGGGGGCAATTTAGAGACAAAAAATGAAGACGACTGTGACCTGGACAAACATGGCTAATAGCATATACTCGCACTACATGCACGAAGGTTTGTACAGGTCGCAGACGTCTTTATTTCTGTCTAAATTGGCCACGTGTTAGCACCAGTATAATTGTAGACTTATTCACAAATAATTTGTTGCAGCAAATGATGATGGTATTTGCACTGTGTAATATTAAGGTTGAGGTTGAAAATGATGATTATCTTTGCACTATGTGATAGGGGTGAGGTTGAATTACCGGGTATTGGGTGGTAAAATACGGCAAAGTTGTAATGAAAACAGTACTGTTTTGTAATCTAAGTTGGTTAATTTTACATTATATTCTGAAGATGACCGCAAGGTTGAAAATATTTCATTAAAATGTGAATAAAAAAGATGTTGATTATATCATTTATAATAGAAGAGTTGTAATGGGTTTGCATATTATTTTATTATATGTTAGGATTTATGAGGGGGGCTCACTTGAAGATTACCCCTTTAATAAGAACATGACCCTGTCTAAATCCTTGATAAAGAGACCAACATTAACGTCCATTAAGATCACCTCTGTATTGATGGCAGTCCTCAGTGTGGTTTGATGTAGATGCTCCAATAGTGCATGGGGCGATGCCTGGATTTTCTTGATATAGGCCAAAAGGGGAAAGAACATCACATTTCACTAGAAAGCCTCTCTCATGGATTCTCCACACAACAGATCTCTCTATTATATATGAAGTTTGAAATCCCCATGGTGAATACCATAAGTGTGGGGACAAATCTAGGGCGGCACGTCATTTCAACAAGATTATGTTTTTGAGGCCCCTCTTTATATACAGTAGAACCTCCAATCAAGACCACCCCTCTATTGCGACCACCTGTACAATAAGACCACTTTTCACGGTCCCAAACCTTCATAAAGCTACCAAAACTAGCCTCTGTATAGAGACCACCTCTCTATTGAGACCACATAACACTGACCCCAAAGGTGATTCTAATAGAGAGGTTCTACTGTAGTTTGTGCCTCCGATTGCACCAAATGGCAACCTTACATTTTTCGTCCGTAGATTAGGTGTCGTGGCAGGGACGGCACCTGCCCCCTCCTGCCTAGCCTGAAAGCCCCCAGGCCCCCGCCCCCATTTTTCCCACCAAAATACTTCATTTTCATAGGGTTTTCATGACAATCCCGTAAAGTGCCCCCTTTCCTTATGTTTTCTTTACGTCCCTTTTCCAAAAACCTGGATCTGCCCCCACGCACGGACAAATCCGCCCGCCCCCCGCTCTCAAAATTGGAAAATTAGCCCCCCCGGTCTCAAATTTCTGAATCCGTCCCTGCGTGGGGCTATAAAATTGGATTTTTGCCCCCTCCCGCTCCTTTCTAAATCTTTGACACGCCCCAGAATACCTATGTTGACGGTGTGTTTGCAGGGACAAGGCACGTGCCCGCTGTGCGCCCCTCCGCGCTGTCAAGAAGCTGCTGTTCCACCACCTCGGCTCCATCGCATTTGGCTCCATTCTGCTGGTGGCCGTCAAACTGCCGCGCTGGATCCTCAACTACACGCGCAACAAGTACGGTGACACAGCCTCCCATGAACACGTACAGTAACACAGACTCACCAATAGCAAATAGAGCGACACAGCGCCCCAATAACAAGTACAGTGACACAGTCCTCCAATAACAAGTACATTGACACAGCCTCCTCTAAACAAGTACAGTAACACAGCCCCCCCCCCCCCAAATAACAAGTAGAGTGACACAGCCCTCTAATAAAAAGTACATTGACACAGCGACCTCACCCCCCCCCCAATGTCTTATAAACTATTGTGAGAATATTTTCATGAAATGTTATAAGAAATTGTACAAAATTGAATAGAATTTCACAACATATGTAACCAGCAAACAAGATGATACAAACCTGAGGCATCCAATAGAGACCGCCTCTTGCTGGGATTCAGAATGTGTGTTGGAGGTTTAATAAAAAACAACTATCACATGTAAGGTCTTTTGAAGGCGCATCATATCAACCAGACAATAGTTATTGCACAAATCCGGCACATATTAAGAGACACGTATGACGTGTATAGCACGCGTGTGAACGCACGTGAATAAATTCTAAATAAAAGAACATTGTCCATTTGAAAAAAACCCACGTGCTGTCTGCATTATCAAGGCTGGAGTTGAAACCCAGGCAAGCTCACATCTAACAGCGGACTTATGACGTCTGAATTTGAAACTTGAATAAGAAAGAACAATGTACTTCTCACATGCAACATTGATACAGAACTACGCTTTTTGTGTAGAAGGACTTATGGAATTGTCCACGCAGCGCCTACATAATTATTCCAATCACCGGTGTACGTAAATAGCAAAGGAATTACTGATATTCTAGTTGTATATACCAGGGGCGTGTTTATAAGGAAGTGGGAGGTGGTAAGTAAAAGGCCGAAAAATTAGGGATGTGGGAAAAAAAAGGCAGAAGAAAAAAAGGATGTGGGATTTCAAGGGAGTGGGATGTTCGTAAAAAGGCCTTAAATGTGGGATACAGAGAAAAAAGGCAAAAAATAGGAATGTGGGAGTTAAGGACAAACAATTAGGGATGTGGGATTTTTTTAACCACTTATAACCCCCATATCACTGACCAACATGGAAGCCAAACATATAATCCTCCAAAGTATGCCCACAGAGCCCATCGTATAGTGATACGTTGTGTGAATGTGGCCTTCCTCCCCTTGGTCCAGATATAACAATTATGCATTTATTGGCTTCCAAATAACAAACCCTACAGAGTGTGATACAATTAATTGGGCGTGCAAAGGTGTGTCACACAGTCGACTTACTTTTTGTATTGAGTGCATGTATCAACACGTGAAGACAGGTTATATTCCCATGACGATTAATCAAATTTAATAGTGTCCACTTTAGATAATTTACACACAATAGCTTACTAATTGATTTGCACGCGCAAGTCAATGTGACAATCACAGTTCCTGCTCTCAGGAACCTCTCATTTAAGTGGACAAAATACGAATAAAATTTTAATGATAATTGCCAGATAATTACTTGCTGTCGGGGTGAATTGAAATGACCTCGTGGTCCTATCTATAACTTCCTCAACACATACAGTGGTCAAAGGTACAATGACACCTGTTTTATGAGGTCACTTTTAGGAGCAGAGGGATATCGCCGTATGGGACGTTCAGTATATATCGGTTCATTCGACATGGCATATATAAAAAATGAGAGCAAAAAGTGTCAATAAGACACAGTCTGCCCTCCATACTTGTGTTAGGTTGGATATGATCTACTGTTAGTGTAAGTGTGTGAAAGGGTTCATAATGTGTGTGTGTGTGTGTGTGTGTGTGTGGGGGGGCTGAAATGTTGCGGAATGTGGGGGGAAAGGCCAGAAAGATAGATGTAGGGAATAAGTTCAAAAAGGGGGAAGTTGGAAATGAGAAAAACAAGAAGGATGTGTGATTTCTTGACACCTTCCAGCCGCTCGCCCCTGTATGGCGACAATTAGCGGGTCATTATACCATTATCCAAATCGTGTCTTTCACTGCCAATGGCCAATGGCATGATGTCACGTGATAATTGGGATTAGCAGGTCACATGTCTGGGAGTGTGAGGATGCGGTCCTGGTACACGCATTGAACCTGGGTCCATGGAACACATAAACATACGATCAATAATGGTGTTTACACACATGTTAATTGTATACCAATTAAATAAAACTAGTGGCCATTGCATCAATATATATATATATTTCCTGCAGACTGAGCTGCAACTTGAAAACGAGGCTTCATGATTGTCACAAGTTGTACGCAGTCGACAAAAGTTTATTGTCGCAAAATGCGAGAGATGGTCTTCTCGAAAAACGATCGTACATTGGTTGTTGAGCACGTTGTCCCAGATCAAGTGTTGATTTCCCATATTCGATTGCTGTTACTATCCGACAATGTGCCAAGCAATGGTTGCACTACCACTGCATATATTGGGGCAGTTTATAAAGAAGTGGGATGTGGTGAAAAAGCCCCCAAAAGGCATATCAGGTAACAGGCCCCCATAAGAGGGAAGTGGGGTAAAAGGCCCTCCAAAGAGGATTGTGAGAATAAGGCCTCCCTAAGAGGGATGTGGGATTTCAAAGACGTGGAATGCGAGGGAAAAAAGTCTTAAAATTTATGGGATGTGGGATAATATGCCAAAAAATAAATTAGGAATGTAGGAAATAAAGCCAAAAATTAGGGCGGTGGGATTTCTGAACCCCTTATACCACCCCTCCCGCAATCTTGTGTCACCGTCGGCGTGACGGTGTGCCCGTGCTTGCAGACTGGACGGGTCTGAGAGCCGCGTGGCGCGGCTGATGTTGCGCTGCTGCGTGTGCTGTCTGTGGTGCCTCGAGTCCTGCCTCAAGCCGCTCACGCAGGACGCATACACCGTCATTGGTAAGTGGGGGAGGGTCTGGTTCCCAATGCCATGGGCCTTAGTCAGCATCATGGGAGGGGTAGGGGGAGGGGATATATAAATTGTCTACTACTATGGTTTACAAACACTATACCATACAGTATACACCATATATGACAATAGACATATAAAGTATCTACTATATGGGATAGTGTTTGTAAACCATGCCTATAGTCATATATAGTGTATACTGTATGGTATAGTGTTTGTAAACCATAGTGGTAGACCTTTGTATACCCCTCCCCTCCCATGATGCTGAGGCCCATGCCCAATGCTATGTATTCCGTGGACGTCACAGATTGCTCCGTCTGTTGACAAGTACACCAACACCCGTTTATAGGGTCTTATTCCCAATTGTACATGTACGTACAGTTAGGTAAAGTTTTCGCATGTTAAGTACATCTACACAGTCATTCGTGAGGGCCGCGCACGTGTCTTGTTCCCAATGATACGTGCAGTGTTGCACGTGTTCCCAAGGTGTTACGTAGATAGGTACAATTATACAAACGTTGACAAGTGATAGCTCACTACCAACTTAAGCCTTGTAGCATTTTTGCAAATTTGTTCGTTCCCAACTTCAGATTTGAGGGCAGCTCGCTTGTCTCGTTAGCTCGTTAGTCTTCAGACTGTTAACAAATGTTGATCAATTACAACCGATCCAACTTGAAATGACAAATCTATTTAAAATCCGGAAATAGCATCCTCTATGTGAAATGGGGGGGGGTAATTTAGATAACTACATAGTTCCTTTTCAATAGCATCTGAAAAGGATCTCGCACACAGCCTTGCATGTCATTTCATGGCATTGATAGATCGCACACGGCACCAACATAGCGGTCATATTTCAACAGAAGCCTTGATTCATCTACATACATGTAATTAAAAACACCACATTCATAGAGAACATAACACTATTTTGGTTGGCATTGCCGGAATTGTGTACATAAATATAAATAGAGACTGAACTATAGAAGTAAGTTTGATGATGAAAACAAAGTCAAATAAAACAATACCAACAAAACAGCAAAAACAAGCTAGATCACTGCACAGGGAGTTCATGTGAACTGTCAACTCGCGTGGTCCATTTATTACACTACTTAACAATACTTTAATCTGAATAAAACTACTCAAAATCAAAGACATCTGATGAATGATAGCACTGGGTGTGCGAAAAAGCAAACAAACACATTGCGTCATATATCGTCATCTGGTGGTTCATGTTCTAGCAATGTTCTAGCAGTCTACGCGGCAAGTGCCATTCTTGGTATAGGGTGAAAGTATAGGACGTAGGCGTTGAGCAAAACCATTCCCATATGATTGCAAAATAGGGCATAATACGGAGACCTCTATGTCACATATGTACTGGTATGGCTGTGAAAAAGATGCACAGCGCAGTCGAGACCGTTATTCCCCATGTGGCTACACTGACAGTTAGTACTTAATAATCAACAGATAGTTTCTGTGAAAACTAAATAAATGGCAACGCATTAATTAGTTTTATGTTCACTTTCAGCTATTGAAGGGAAATCGTTTTGCCCTGCAACAAAACGGGTTGGTATATATATATTTTTTAAATAAATATCTGTAATGCTATATGAAATTCAGTGTTTCAACAAGTTGATTTTGCATTTTCATTAAATCATAGTAGTATGACATTTAGATGAAAGCGAGTTTCAGACTTCAAATTATCAGGTTTAAACACGGGCCCTAGCATCATGGGAAGTGTGTGTGGTATGCATACTGCTATGATTTACAAATAATATACATTACACGTTACTATTTATTATATTCGCATGGTAGAGTGTTTGTAAATCAAAGTAGTATACACACCCTCCCATGATGCCGAGACCCATGGGTTTAAAAAATGCCAGAACACCCCAACATCACATTATTCGTGACAGTTGGGGGTCTGGTGGAGTTGTGTCGAAGGACACTCGTCTGCTAACATGCCTGGCCAATTAAACTAAGCAAGACTAAATGAAATGTGTTATTTGTTCGTTACGTTGACTGTTCGTCATAATTTGTAGCTGGAAACGACACGTGACGTCATAACGTATTTCGATGATGTTACAACATGTGTTACAGTGAAATTGGAATGAAACCAGTTTTTATATTGAAATGACGTGTATATTCTAAAATCTAAAGCGTCAGCAAAATGGGAAAATGACGCAACATTACACTGAAGTGCACCTTGTATTGCAAATGTGGAGCCAAATAGAAATTAGAGTTAAGTGTAACTGATACAAGACATTGTCAAAATGATGCATCAGTGGCAGATCTAGATTTTTGGAAAAGGGGAGCACTTTAAGGGATCTTATAGGTTTTGTACGTGCTATGTATAGCGGACATGCCAAACCCCTTTGAAAATGGAATATTTCGGTGGGGAAAGGCACGTCCCCTGAGGCCCCCTTAATCTGCCCATGTCCATAATTAAAGCACAAGGGATGGGGCGAAAAGATTTTCCATAAACACTGTCCCCCTGCAGCAACAGTTGTTACATACTGAAAATCTTGATGTTCAAACATCAAATATCAATGATTACTTTCGAACTCTTTTTAGAGACATTTTTTGTAACAAAGAGATATATAAAAGTCAATCATTGATTCGGCAGGCGTGTGAAATCGTGAGCGGCAACCTGGCGAGCATAGCCACGGTCAACACAATCTGCAGTTTCGTCCTGTTCTTCGGCAAACTGGGGGTGATGGCTGCCACGTGTGCCATCGCAGTCGCCTGGCTAGATGTAAGTATATTTTTAAAAATGAAATAATTCATATTTGTGTTTCCCAGTGCTTGCGGATACATTTTCAAACTTCTTTCTCTCACTCACACAAAGCTTGAATATAAACATTCTAAACTGACGTGCGCCTGCAGGCGGGCCTGGACTTGTACTTCCCGGCCATGCCCGTCATCTTTGTGTCCTTCATCGGCTACATGATCGCTGCCTGCTTCCTGTCTGTCTACGAGGTGAGTGCGTGTCGTATACTTCTATGAACAGATGATTGCCTAATTTCTTTCTATGTAATATGTAAGTGTACGTAGTTATGTTAAAGAAGGTAATTTGACATTTTTTAAAGATGACGTGCATGATTATTTATAGTAGGCTAATTCTGTTCGTGCATGTCTGCGCAAGCGCAACACAAACACAATGTACCCGAGTTGCAGACCAAAGTGCAGTCTGTATAAAATCATCGTCAGTTGATACAGGCACGTACGCACGCACGTTAACACGTACGCACGCCTCGTCTAGTTGCAACACCTGTAAAAAACACTGGCAATTACTCAAACATACACGGCGGACATGCCAAAAACCTTATGAAAATGAAGTATTTTGGTGGAAAAAAGGGGGGGGGGGGGGCTGCCTATGGTCCACAAGTAACTATTCAGGATCCAGTTTCTGAGGAAGATTATACAACCCAACTGAAAATTGCACCTATGTCCTAATTAATGATAGTGACCTAGTGTTGTAATTGGCATGTAATAGTGGTAATAAGAATGCGAAACTAGTGGTTCATTTAATACTCAGTTTCTGGAACATTCTCGCCCTTATGGAAGGTCCGTAATCAGTGACACATCCATATTTAACACAGAATTCGTTGTACAAATACTCGAGCCGACGAAGTTAACAAGTAACAACCTATGATTATTACCATAATTCACTGCAGTATGATACCCAGAAACCCGACTTCAAAGTACATGTAAGTCTAGAAAGTCAAACCAAGGATGTTCATTAGACGGTGGCTTTAATCTTGAATTAATTGTCCTTGACTAACATACAAGGAGCGACTATTTAACATGAAGTGGCTATTTCAAGGTTATTTACCTGTCCATAATCTTGTACAATACATTATGCTGGCGGAAAGAGTTTAACTATGCTTTGTATTTTGTCCAGATGGTGATAGATACACTCGTGCTGTGCTACTGCGAGGACATCGCTACAAATGACGGCAGTCTCGACAAGCCTTACTACATGACAGAGTCACTTATGGTAGGTCACCAAAGGAACACGCTATAACTGTAATGGGCAGTAATGGGGATCACTAACAAATGCTCCACAATTTGCAAGAATAGATGCTCATCACACCTACCTGGTACGAAGCTTGAAAAGAACCGCTCATCCGTGTATTTCCATGAATAATGTATTAATGTGGCTCTAAATGGGGCTTCTGTAAAGATTTATAATTTCATCAGTTGCTACTTCTTTTTAGTACATTATGTCAAATTCTATATATTTTATTATAAATGTTTTGAAGACTTTTCTGTTCCTATAATAGTTCATAGATAATTGTCAGATAAGATTTAGGAGTTCTCGCATGGTAATTGAAATACTATTTTGTATAGGAATGATACTTTTCGATTTGAGAAAATTGACAAAATAGAATTAAATTAGATCAAACATTCGGAAAGTGTCAATAAAATATAAATATTGTGAAGTTCTAATGTCAATAAAATGACCTGGATAATGTGAACCCCCTAATATCATAAATATAAATACATGATAATATCCTTTCTATAAAACACATATGCTTGCATTTTAGCCACATATACAGTTTTAACTTTATTTGAAGCTACTTCTAATGTCACTAGACCATGAATTTCCCATCGTAGCCCCATCATGACCATGCGTGTTTAATATCCGGCATGTGTTTCGTCTGCCAAACCTTTTGAGTTTTGAATTTCTCTGGTACTTAGAGATGAAACGAAGCTGATTAGAAAATGATTAATTCTTTACAACAGCCAGATGAGTATATACATGAACATGTATGATATTAAAATAGTAAGTCGGTTCAAGTTACAATCGTTACCGATCTTTGCAAGGCGGGTATGTCATACAGCATGTTCAATGTGTTGACCAAGTTCCATTAATGTATATATACATATGCTCTATGTGTGTGTAATAGACATGTACAAAAGTGATCTATTTATGGAAACCTGGTCTTTTTGTGCTGTGAAACAATGTAGTGTGAATTGGTAAATGTGACAAAATGCCTTGAGTGTTCAGTGTGAAATGACCATGAGCATATATCTAGCCCCTACATTATTGAATATAATGACACACATCAAAACAATGAGGTAATTTAAACAAAATTTCTCAGCACAGAGCTCGGTAAAAAAGTTTGAATTTACAACTTTTCAAATGTCTACAAAATTTTGGTACGCCCAGGTGTTGACACCGCCACCACCCTCCCGCCCACATCCCAGACGTGAATTGGATGACACCGTCATGTGGATGTTAGAAAAATAAACACGTGCCTTTGCACATAGTCGTTCACAGTAACGATTCCATTAATGAGTACGACATTCCCAAAGTATTTACAGTACATAGCTTCATGATAATTCCCCGTCTTCACAAATACACTGACCAGGGCATGTTTTAGGAATATGACATTGGCACGTAGACTGTAAATAGGAAGCTTGTAATTTAGTACAGGTCTAGTACCGACTAGTTCCTCTTAGGGATCGTTCACAAGTGACGTCACCCGGCAGAGTGCAAAGGGGTGGCAGTAGGGAAAGATGACGAAAGTTGAACGGGGGCCGGGGGGAGGGGGGTGGGGGGGCGGTGTATAACATTTGGGTGTTATAATTATTTTATTGTATTTGAATTATGAAATTGACCTTTTCTATGCAGGAAAGTCTAAAAAGTGGTTTTATTGACTTTTATATCTGGAAATTGACAGGTGTCAGAAAATCCCGGGAACCCGGATGTTGTTGCCGCAGTGGCCGCCGAAATGGAACAACTCAACAAGGGAGACAAAGAAGAGTCGTGAAGCGTTATCTGTGCACAGTTATGCTTTTCATGCTTAGGCTTTGGACCACTTATTCATGAATGGTGTATTCTTGTCTTATGTATGGGCGCCATCACAAATGAAATCTATTTAGAATTTTTAAACGTTGTGTTCAAATAAGGATTTGTTATAATTGTAACTGTCGCTCATATAAGGAGGTGTTATTGTAAGTTATGAGTTGTAGTGTTTTCTAGTATTTGTGTAAATTGAATGTTGAGCAATTAGGTTGAATATAACATTTCTTACAAAAGTTCCGCACCATACGAGCAACATGCAAACAACAACATGAATGTAAAACTTGCTGTGCACTGTTTGCATACGTGCAAGTGATTGTGTCTAGTATTTTAACCAGGTTTGTTTTCTAATTCTTTCCATTTCGTGTTGGTGAAGAAAAATAAGCGTACACCCCGGCAAAGTAGTAGCTTTTTTATGTTTGTTGGCTTCCTTTTTATATGTTTGCTAGATTTATGATTTTAGCTTGGTATATTCTGAAGTATTTTGGACATTTCGAAATTAAAGCAGGTATAAAGAAGTGTTTTGACTACTTCCTTTTTATAGTCTTTGATTTTCTCTTTCCTTTAAATTGTGTGATAAAGCTTTTAGAAAAATAATCATTTCATAGCTTTTTATCTTGAAAGAACACGCATCAAGGATTAAATGTGTTCCATTGCTTGTTGAACGAGTTATAGGCATTGTTCTATTAATTTGTGCCACATTTATTCCACAGTGGTACTATTTTAACAGTGCAACTTAAATTCTAGTCCGCATGAACTTTACTATATGTGATTGCTAAATAGATGTAATTAAGTCCACAATTTGGATGATGTATGATTAAGATGTAAGATGTACATTGACGTAGTTATATTACATGTATGATGTACGTAGAACCATGAGAATGTAGCATTTTTCTACCCAAAGTCGAGTCATTTGGCCATGCTGTTATGCATTTTCAGTCCCAACACAGGTATTCTGATAATAGAAGCCCTATTATGTGCATTTTATAAGATATATTGTGTTGCATGATGATGATTACCATGATGCTTCGTTATCTAAGTATCCGTGGATGTACTGTTCGCAGGAATTATTAATAAGTATTTGTAAGAAATCTTTACTAAATGATAGTATTGTATGTTGCAGCCTTTTTTCATAGTAACTTGTTGCTATTTATATGATCGTGCATGTGAAATAAAGTATGTAACACAGCACATCACTCTCATTATTTATAGTTTATTACTGAACATAATTATAGCTAAAAGTATCATTAGCCGAACCTGACTAATCTAATTAATCATAGAGGACGAAGTGTACGTAGAAGAGTGCATTTCTTGTCTTCAAATAGACAGGCTAGACTACAAGTATGACAAACGAAAGGAGATACAGTAGAACTTTGCTATTAAAATCACTCGTGCGACCGACCGACTCAAAGTGGTTTCAATGGAGAAGTGGTCTTTATATAGAGGTTTCCATTTAAATCAAAATGAAAGATTGGGACAGAGAAAAGTGGTCTCAATTATAGAAGTGGTCTTATTTGTAGGTTCTACTGTATCACGATACCACCAAATAATACTAAATATTTAGAGCATTATGATGAAAGACGAGTTAACAAGACATTTTAGAATTCTCAGTATATCTTTACCATAAAAGAGTCACATGTTTTTTTATATAACGTCATATAGAGTCACAGTCTTTTTTGTTACCATATTGACCACACCGTAATCCTTACCATGTGGTGTTCATAGCATATCTTTACCATACAGACACCATTTCACATCTTCACCATATTCATCCTATAGTTCGTTGACATATCCTGACCAGACATGCTTCATAAATGTGTAGTAATCAGCTCTGTCCCTCGCTCGTCCTTCGACGTCGCCGCATTATCACCCCCACAATCACGTTTACTCTCACTGGACTCAACTATAGTATCATCCTTGAAACCCTCATTCAAATAAGTCTCATTATGTGGCTTGGAAGGATACGGCTCGATCTGCAAACACAGAAATGAATATGGCGTCCTTCAAAATGTGCACGAGATTTAATTGTTGAACTTGGGTCTAATTCTATAACCTGATTTTAATTGATGGACATGGGCCTGGTTCTTGACATAGATGATTCTCTCTCCAGGAATATTTTATAGATATAGGGCTATAGGACTTTGGCGCTGAAACCTGGACACGGAACAGAACTTCTATCGGGATGGCACAGGATGCGCTATTTTGCAGTCTAGGGTTGGTGTCCTTGCAGAGGCTACATTGTCTAGACATAGTGACTTGCACAAAGAAACCCTCAATGTCTAAACGCGCAATTATAGAATGCATACGTGAATGGCCGGACATACAGGTCAACGCACCCCTCCCTTCTAAAATAAAAGAAGAGAAAAAAGAAGCCAAACGAATGTTGAGGTAGACAGGCACAGACCCACCTCTTGGTTTCTCTAAAGCCCATATTACAATTTACTGCAGTGGAACCACTCTATCAAGACCGCAGTCTAGGTATAGTCTTGCATGTCCCTACATAAAGCGTTGGCACCGCACAAAATGGTGGTTTTATTACAGAGGCGATCTCTTTGTAAAGGTGGTTTTGATTGGTTGAGCCACTGTACCTCGACACTTGGAAGCGCCGGCTGCGCTTTGGCCCACGCCTGCTCCTCAGCGTCGGCCAGCGCCATGAAGACGAGCCAGCTGATGAAATAGAACCCGGCGCTCATGAAGAAGCATTTCTGCCACTGCTCTCGGGTTCCCTGCAAACATGATGTATTTTTAGACTATTTTAAAACCAGATGTATTTGTTCAAAGTATGTAACGTCTTTCTTCATTGTATCTTTAGGTGTTCAACACATGTTTGTCTTCTATAGAGTCCTACCGAAAAATGACTATTTTAGTAGGCCTACTGTAGAATCTCTCTTTTAGGACCACCTTTGGGATCAGTGTTAGGCGGTCTCAATAGAGGCAGATACAGATGTTCATTTTTGTAGTTTTGTGAAGTTTTGGGACCGGGAAAAGTAGTCTTATTATAGAAGTGGTCTCAATAGAGAGGTGGTCATGATACAAGGTACTGTAATTACATCTGTTTTAACACCAGATGTACTTTTGTTTAGTTTGTAACTGTCGACATGTCTCGATTTATTGTATTAGTAGGTGCTCGACACATTTTTGTCTTCTACACAATGTCCTTGCGAAAAATGACTCAGTTAGTATTTTAATTCAACTTTTGAAACAGTGAAATGTTCCATTCGCACATTCATAACATTGTCATACGTTTACATGCATTCAATAGACGGCAACACAGGTGTGTATACATACTACTCGAAAGACTGTGATAGCAGCAGAACAGAGCAACAAGATATCATTAAAACTTTTGTTTGCATTGTGTCGTTATGACAGTCGTTCGTGCGAAAGGTGATGTGTATCAACAAAGATATTATTGAATTCTATATATTTGGTATCAACAATAAACACTTCAAAACATAGAAAAATAAACACTTTAAAAACAATCTAAAATACAAACAATGCAAAAGACTAGAAAATCTAAAAGAAGTACTTGAAGTATCGTGCTAAAGACATATAGCTGATGTAGTGATTTCCAAACTATAGATAATGTACAGACTAGGAATTCAATAACAGCCTCAATTGAGTTCTATAAACCAACAATGACATTGTCTTTCTCATAATAGAGACACAGTAATAATCATTGGAAAATGCACCTACGTCTGTGGTGATGACGCTGATAACAATGGGCACAATGATGCCGGCGATGTTTCCCGACGTGTTGGTGATGCCCATAATGATGCCCGCGAACCTGAAGCAGACATTATATTTTTCGCATGAAATTACAGCAAAAACTCCAATTAAGACCACCTCTCTATTGCGGCCAAATAGATGTACATAATTAAGACCGCTTTCCGTGGTCCCAAACCTTCATAAAGCTATACCAAAACAAACCTCCACGAGGAGACTACCACTCTATTGATACTACCTAACACTGGTCCCAAAGGTGGTCCTAATAGAGAGGTTCTACTGTATTTTCACATTCAATTACATATTTCAAAGACTTATATATTTGTTTACTTAATATTGCGCGTATCAGGCATGGCCCGAAGTCGCCTCAACAGAGAAATCGTCACACGGATGTTCAGTGGTCTCTTTTCGTTAAGGCTTGTGAGCGCGCAACCGTGTCTTAATTTAGAGATGGGGTTATCAGAGTAGAGGCTGTCTATTAGAACCACCTTTGGGACCAGTGTTAGTTGGTCTCAATAGAGAGGTGGTCTCTATACAGAGGTTTGTTTGGGTAGCTTTATGAAGATTGGGACTGTGAAAAAAGATCCCATTATACAGGTGGTCTCAATCCAGAGGTGGTCTTCATTGGAGGTTCTACTGTCCACGGGGGAATGGGTCGTGGTGGTGGGGGGGGGGGGGGGGGGGGGGGCACTACCCTTGATATCAGACGTGGATGCCCCTCTCTTCTGCCCGAGAATTATTTAATATTTCACATCTGCTGTTAGAATTACACTTCCCTAGCTAGCAGTTGAAATAATAGGGAAAAAAAATACGAAAATTGCAAATGAGAAGCCTGTGATGGAAGAGGAGAGTTACTTTATGGCTGTTGTCTTAACATAGAGTTTCCATAGCTGCTGGGCATCATAAAATGCCATTTCATAGCTGCTGGACAGTGAAAAGTAGGTATTCATAGCTGTCAGGGAGGGTGGAAAAGGTGGTCATTCGGGGCGAGCATACTCGTCAACTGATATGGAAGTGCCCCCCCCCCCTTCCGTGTTCTTCTGAAGATGTTATGCAACCTAAGAGAGCAATATGTCCATATACAGACGGTCTCTATACAGGGGCTAATTTCAGTCGATTTAAGAAGGTTTGGGACCGTGAAAAGTTGTCTTATCATAGAGGTGGTCTCAATCGAGAGATGAGAAGAGTGATTGGAGCTTTTTTTTATTGAATCACACAGCACTATAAATAAAAATTGTAAATAGCAATCAACGCTGAACACCGAACATTTCCATGATGATGCCAATCAAGTTGTGTTGAGAGAGGAGGCCAACTTTGATAACCTAAAGAGTAACCGTAAAACATCTAGATGAAGACAACCTACTCAGGCCCGTAACCAGGATATGGCAGGTATGGCGAATGCCACACCGCTTTTGTCAATGCCCCATCGTTTTTTATATGATTTATGAAGACCCCCTCCCCCGCTTATAAAATAAAAATTCGCCTCTGGTTACGGTACTGACTACTGTTGATAAGTTGTATATATGTTAACGATCTGTTACTGGCTTATAAGCCCTTGCGGCTGGGTGGTTATTGTAATGAACAATTATGTAATTCACCAAGTGCCAACGTGAAACAAAATATAGCACCACCTGCAAGATTTGAGTAATCGAGAGGCGGGTGAAAAGGTGGGTCATTCGGCGGGAGCATACCCTTCAACAGATAAGCAAGTGCCCCACTCCCCCAGTTCTACTGTAGAGGTTATGGGATCTTAGCGAGCACGTACAGTAGAACCTCTCAAATAAGACCACATTTGGGACCAGTGTTAGGCGGTATCAATGGAGAGGTGGTCTCACAGGTTCATGTTGGTAGCTTTATGAAGGTTTGGGACAGTGAAAATGGTCTTATTATAGAGGTGGTCTCAATAGGGAGTTGGTCTAAATTGAAGGTTTTACTGGTAGGTGTTATACTGTCTGATCGGGCACGTACCTCTGGGCCATGCGGTCTCAATAGACAGGTGGTCTTGATAGGAGGTCATACTGTAGATGTCACTCTGTCCGAGCAGTTACCTGGGCGCCATGTCGATCCTGATGACGGCGGCGCCGCTCCGCCGCGCACCCACAAATGCCTCCTGCAGCGTGAGGAAGAGCACGGCGAGGGTGGCCGACTCGCAGTCCAGGTACCCCACCGCCACCACGAATAGCATCGGCGGCAGCGTGGCTGAACAACAGAACATGCACAGTAAGACGTCTCTATTGAGAACTTTATTTGGGGGACTGGCCTTGAGTTGTGTACATCAATAGGCAGGTGATGTTCTTTACGGTGGTATGTAGCTGTTTGTTAGGACCCCTTTTGGAACCAATGCTAGGATTGTTATATCCCCCCCTCATAATGACATTATATATGTGGTGGTCAGTTTTGCGGAGGTTATGTCATTTACGGTAAAACCTCGATTTTGGGATTACCTTTGGGACCAGTGTTGGGTGGTCTCAATAGAGAGGCGGTCTCAATTCAGAGGTTCGTTTTGGTAGCTTTATAAAGGTTTGGGACAGTGAAAAGTTGCCTTTTAATAGAGTTGGTGCCAATAGGGCGGTGGTCTTAATTGGAGGCTCCACTTAAAGTAGAACGTGTCTATTAAGAACTTTGGGAGGATTGGCCTCGAGTGGTGTATGGATTAAATCAATGGGCAGGTGATGTTCGTTCTTTACGGTGTTTTGCAGCGGTACATTACAGACGTGTAATAAGTATAGTAGAACCTGTCTATTAGGACCCCATTTGGAACCAGTGTTAGGTGATTTCAATAAAGAGGTCGTCTGTATACAGAGGTTCCACTTACAATAGAACCTGTCTATTAAAAACATTGGCATTGGAACCTCAGTTATATGGATGCCCCCAGGCATTGAAGAGATGCTAAAAAGAGACAAGTTACTAAAAGCGGTTTCCAGTACATAGGCTTACAGTAGCTATCACCAGCAATGTGTTTACAGTGCCCGTGGACAGGAAATAGATGTGACAAACTAAATGAGGTCTTCGGTACGCACGGCTGTTCACTAGAATGCTAATCAAGCCTATTATTTATCAACAGTGAGTGCGATGCGTGAAGTGGTTTGACTACATTTGAGGCAAATATGTAGAACCAATGTTAATAACACCACTAGCAGATCTAGGTTTTGGGAAAGGGGTGGGGGTGGGGGCACAGATTGAGAATTTCATGGGTTTCGTATGTGAAAAGGCTAGCAGAGACGAAGAAAAAAATCCCTAATGAGAATAACACATTTGGGGTGAAAAGGCTGCCCCACCCCCAACCCCACTGGCCTGGATCGGCCTTTGAACACATACGAGGTAATTGAGCAAGCAAACATAGCGTAAATTGGTAAAGTGTATAAATTGGTATAGTAATGTGGACTACGACTTAAAAAGAATGCGTGGACAACACGTTTTTTTAATGTTCTGAGCACCATGGACTTCGTTTCAAGAAATTCTCATCTGCGATAGTGGGAATGACGTATTTCGATGATGGATGTAGCAGTGCAACATCCACACTTTGAACATCAAATGTGCACCATGGTCCAGGCGCTTAACGACTAGGTCACGGCGACGCCACATGTTGCAATTAGAAAAAAAAATCCAGCTATAAGTTGGCAATAATAGAGATTAACGGAGGCCAGAATGAGCTACCCGCCTCTCAATTTCCTTTATTCATCATGTCGTCAAAACACATTTGAGCCAACGGTTGAATTGAAAGAGGCGGGCGTTAAGGCGTATTTATGGCTTTGAGCACTCCGAATGGTGAGAAGTCATATCCTGTGACACTCAATGTCACATCTACGCTGATAATCGTACAAATGTAAGGAGTATTTTCACCGTAGGTTTGATTTCTTTTTCTTATCTGTCCCTACTTGTCTCATGGGTGGATCCGAATGGACCAGAGAAACATGTTTATGCCAATCGAATCTATGAATGAGCATGTGGTGCTCAACCCAGATTCTGTAATCAATATTTGGTACTTGTAGATTTCAATAAGAATGTATGTACAATTGCTTGTAGAATGGCAGTCAAGCATTTTTTCAATGATTAGGGATGAGGGGGTATGAAAACAATGAACCCAGTATCTGTACTTCACCAGTAAATTGATTTGAAAATTTCAGTCCCACCTTGAGATTGCAATTAATATATGGAAGCGTGCGAAAATGCGCTCTATTTCCACCACCAGTTTTTAATACCCCCTTTAGGCCACGATAAATGGTAGCCTTATCATTTCCAATAGCATCTATTTTAGGCTTATTACTCGATATTCGTAAGTTATTGAGAAAAATCTCCCATTTTAAATGAAACATTTCCGGATGTGGACATGTGTAATGGACAGACATCTTGAAGTAACAAAAAACAAACACACAACAACCACAAAAAAATACAAAAAATTCAAAATTGACAACTTGGTTCATGTTAATATGCAAGACAGATAGCACACGTAGTTTATTAACAGGCAGCAGGTTATATTGGACAAGTAAAGTTTTACCGAATGATTCCATTATTTTTCTGAGTGTCGTGGTGTGGCAATATTTCTTCCTCAAAACAAAATCCCCAATGCCAGCAAACAGAAATGACGTGATGAACTTTGCAAAATACGGCAAAGAATTGAACAGGCCATTCTAAAAGTAGAAAGGAGATAGTTTATTATATTGCATTATAAAAAGTAACTATTGAAGTTATAAAGTTTAGGGGCCAATATTATCTACAATGGTGCCCCATATGCTAGCAGTTGGAGCTGACATTTTTTAAAAGGTGTACTCTGCATAAAGGAAACAACCGACTGTTACGTACCATGGCCTAACTGACACGTTAACAGACAAAAACAGGGTAAAACCTATATTTATATCATATGTCAACTAGCATACGTCACTTCCTTGTTTTCAGCACGTCAGGTTATACTAGTAATTGTTCAGAGGCTAAGGTGTCAGTAACGTTGTGTGGGTGTCGTGAGCATTTTTGAAAGAAGTGCAAAGTTTTCTTTGAATTTTGGTTGGTGCCGTCAACACATATTTTCCCACACGTAATGTTCATAAATAATGATACCGGGGGTGGGGGTGGGGGTGATTCCCTTTGGCGGGGTCGCTGAACTTTTTTAATCTCGCTAAGGTATGTTTTCTTTCAAATACTTTCTTCTAGCAATGCAATGACAGGACTTTTGACTATATAGTGTGGTGTGTTTTTGTTTGTGTGTGTGTGTGTGTGTGTGTGTGTGTGTGTGTGTGGGGGGGGGGTTGTCACTCAACTTTTTAAAATGTTGAGGGGGGGGGGGGGTTGGCTAACTTTTTCTTCGTGCCCCCCAAAATGGACGACCCCCCAGTATCGTTATTTATGATCGTTCCCGTAGAAAGAATCGTCTATGTGATAAGTCCTCACACCTAAATACAGGCAGTTCAGAATTCAATTCACACTCTAGATTCAGGGCAAATGACCAATCGTATTTTTGTTATATGACCCCGTCATTATAGAGGTGTGTGGTGATCAGTTTTGCGTAGGTTATGTCATATACATTAGAACCTTCCCATTAGGACCACCCTTGATACAATGAGGTGGTCCCTATACAGAGGTTCATTGTGATGGCTTTATGAAGGTTTGTGACAGTGAAAAGTTGCCATATCATAGAGATTGTTTCAATAGAGAGGTGGTCACTATACAGTCAAAGAGGATCATTTTAGTAGCTTTATGAAGGTTTATTACCACCAAGAACAGTGGTCCTATTATAGAGATGGTCTTAATAGAGAGGTGGTATCTAAAAAGATTCGATTCTGTAGCTTTATGAAGGTTTGCCACCGTGGAAAGTGGTCGTATTATAGAGCCGGTCCCAATATAGAGGTGGTCTCTAAAAAGGTTCGATTTGGTAGCTTCTTATTAATCAAGGTTTAGTACCGTGAAAAGTGGTCCTTTTATAGAGATGGTCTCAATAGAGAGAGGTGGTCTCTAAACAGGTTCGATTCGGTAGCTTTGTGAAGGTTTGGGGTCGTGAAAATTGGTACTATTATAGAATTGGTCTCAATAGAGAGGTGGTCTCAACAGAGAGGTGGTCTCTATACAGAGGCTCATTTAGGTAGCTTTATGAAGGTTTGGGACCGTAAAACGTGGTCCTATTATAGAGGTGGTCTTAATAGAGAGATGGTCTTAATTGGAGGTCATGTCACGTACCTTGCGGATGTCAAAGAGCAGCACGTCCTCCATGTACTGCGGGAGCTGCGTGAGGCCAGCGTAGCCCGCCCAGCCGTTACAGAAGTCACACACCACGATGCACCACAGCATGCTCGATCCCAGCAGCCCCGCCCACGGTGTGTCCGGGGACTGCAAGGTCAAAACTGACAAGTTGCAGCAGAAGGTCAATAAATATTCCTCATATTATAAGCTGCCCAAATTATATGCTGTTGTTAATACGTTGGCCTAAAATAATCTCCTTTGGGAGAATTTCATATTTGCCATAATATTTATGCATAGAAAAATCATAGAAATAAGTTGAAACATTAAGCATGTTATATACCTACGTATTTGTAAACCTCTTCTCGTTTCAACACTCCTAGTTGCAATCACGTTTTTTGTCATTTGAAATGGTGTTCTTTCCCTTCCCAATACAATCCGTTCCAGTAACATTTTACAAAAATGACTAGCCATTTTGAAGTAGTTCATAGGATGGGGTTGGGGTTGGGTGTCTTCATAGCTCATCTACGTACTCAATACAGTTTTGTGAGTCTGAACGCCAGACAAACGTTTTTCTCAAACACATACATTCATACAATTGTCAACACTAAATGACAGTTTGTTTCATAATTACAGTTGCATGAACATGGGCACTTCAATCAACCCTCACATACCACGTAACACGTGCATTTGTTTGTGAGAAGCACGTGCTGGGTTTTGATTTGTCAATACAGATCCGTGGGCGGGGCTTGGATAGGTCCATTAAGCTGTACAGGATATAAGGTAAATGGCGAAATCGATTCATTATAGGCAAATTGAATATAATTGCGATAAAATAAACCTAATCAAATGCACAAAGTAGCCCCTCTCCAAGGACACGCTGTCGCTTTGGGTGAATCTTTTATTTTTCACATTTCATCTTTAGCCTAATTATTAACAAATCACTATATATTTTATTGTGCAGAACAAAGGGAAGGGGTTGTTATTAGATGTAATGATTGATGTCATTAGACTAATGACTTGCAGTCAGTTAAGGAGGGCAATCACACATCGTCTCTGATGACTATGGTTATTACTGACTTGATGTCCTTATATCAGTCACATAACATGATATATCTAATGACATATATCAAAAAAAAAAGAAAGAAAAGAAAAAAGAGAAACAGAGAGAGAATACAAAGAAAAAAGAAAAAAAGAAACAAGAAAAAGGAAAGACTAGATTTGCAAAGAGGGAATAATGTGTTTCAAGTCTGAGTAATAGGTTTCAGTTTTATGAGATGTGTGTGCATACAGAGAACTGATCTACCTTCACTGTATCCTTTGTACGCTGCAAGGCGCCATTGATGTACTGTTTTTCTTGCGGTGAGATTCTGGGATGTTCGTCAGGAGTGTCATAGACCGTGAACCACCAGCCGACCGTGTAGACACAGGTGGCTAGTGCTACACATCACCCCGATCGTGTATGTAAACCATGAGAGTAATATAATAAGAATCTTTACAATGCTTTATCTTGTGGGAAATATGTAAAGCATGTTATGGTAGAATGGTACTGTAGAAAATCGTACCAATCATGAGGGTACATCATATTTGAAAACAAAAAAATATATAGATTGTTAATGCGTAAAACCACAAATTGCATTGACATTTATAGGTAATAGTAAAGTACAAGAAATACTACACCGAGCATCCGGGCAGATGATAATAACTAATACTACATTGTAACACCACGTAAGCATCTGATGTATGTAAGTATCCAAAAGTTATAGTGTGAAGTGCAGTGTAAAAGAAAAGTCATTACCGTAGACCCAGAAGACCCAGGGCCAGCCCAGCTCTGCACACAACACTCCAGACAGCGCAAAACTGAGCACACTGCCCACCGCCATACCTGTAACAGCACACTCCAACTACAGCCAGTACAGACTACAGAGCAGGAAATGCAAACGATTGATCACCTCAATATTGCTGTGTGATTTTGATTGAAAACCGAATGGATGGGGAAGTGGAATTGTGATCAGAAGTTTGTGAGTTTGATTCCCGGTTGGTTCTGCTGTTTAGAAAACTCATCTCTAGTAAGTTGCACATTGCTCCTTGGGTATGGTATTGGCAGATTCAAGGCACCAAAATACCTCATTTTCATAGGGTTCTTACATGTCTGCCATCGATCGCGCGTACGGAACCCATGAAATCCCTCAAGTGCCCCCCCCCCCCTCCGCTTTTCCACTGCCATTGTTATGGCATGTGAACACAAACTCGAGTGGTCAGCACGTCTGCGCTATGCATGCTAACAAATGTGGTGTATGGTCCCCAGGGAGTTGAGGAAAATATAGTGTAACAAGTATGTCAATGACCTTCTGTGGATGTTAAGTCACTATACAAGAAAATTAACTAGATGTGTTTTTTTTCCAGAAGAAGAGGAGAAAATTAACAACTGTAAAAATAGCATATTCATGTTCAAGATGTAGAGAATCTGCAAATACACAAAATGCATTTTTTAGACTTTGGTGCAGTGGTGGGAAGTCAAACTGTCAAGGTCCTTGAATATGATATGGCCATAAAATGTGATGCGTTTAAGCGACTTGGAGTTTCTGTGCCACATGATTGCAACACCAATTACTTTGGCAGTTTGAAAGGAATGGAGGCTCACGTTGCAGAGAAGCTGTATCGAAGAAGCAATGAAAGTCAGTTGAGGGATGGAACACTTATCGGCAACTATGATGCCTCTACTCTATCTGCTATATCTCGTCTCCGGAAGGAGGTTGACAAAGACATTCAAAATATAAGTGATCCCACTCACACAAAGCGAAACCTACATGGCAAGCTAGACTCACTGCGCAAAAGTCAGATTCTGTAACTAGGTTATACAAAATGAACTGGAGGGACTTCTTCACCGAAAAGTTGCAGGATTTGGTGATAGTTTGCCACTTGGAAAAGTGTTATATCCAGAACAAAGGTCATTCAATCTGTCGTCGCTTTTTGAAAATGTTACTAACTACACATTTAGTGCACATGATGCTGCAGAAGATTGTGAGGCTTTACAAAAGCTACAAAGATAAGCAGCTGTCACACACAAAGCTTCAAAAACATCCCTGGGACGCTGCACCGTGTATTGAACATTCCATGTATAGAATATTGCACTCGCAAGCTCGGGCAATATTAACCAAATTCAGGCATATTGACCTAAAACATGACATATTTCTTCATTAGAGTTTGACCCTAATTTTCGGTCACGGTTACCGCTCACAGATATGGCTGGTGAGATGACATCACGACAACTTATTGACATCAAACAACCGGAAACTAGTTAGATAACAATTAAAAAACAAAACAAAAACTAAAATGAAATATAAAAAAACTATATAGAAATGTAGGACTATCATTAAATGGCTTTCCACTATACAGGTTCCAGATTTAAATTGCCTGATTTAGAACACATAGCAATATGTAAGTCGACAAATAAAAGCTAGTCGTGTTAGATAAGTTCTAATAGATGCAGACAAAGCTTCACTTATTTTTTATAATGATGTTGTGAAATTCGAAATAGCATTATAAATAGGACTATTAACATATAGATAATGATAATACAGATTTGTTTTGTTTCATGAACAATTGTATATTGTTAAGCACGCTGAATGATGTCCTATGAGAAACTCGTTTCAGACCTTCCGGTAATCATATGCAAACAGAATTTCATGTATTTGATGTAATTTACGTTTAAGACAACAATAACCAGTTTTATAAGCATTTTTCAAGTAATCCCATGCTTGTTTCAACATATATATTTTACAGACAATCACTTTTCAATCTTAGCACTGTGCAAATTAAACTAAATCTAACAATTAGGGAGACATCGCCACAGATTAGGTGTCTTTCAAAATACAAAGTAGTTAAAACATTGTTGTTATAGGCAATTGCTTTTGAATTATAGATCTTCGCCAAAGTATGACATCAAAATGACACCAATGGGCGGCAAAATAATAATAATAATAATAAGAGAGAGAGAGAGAGTACAAGTAAAATTGAGGAGACACACATAATTTGACACCGGTGCCCTGCAGTTGCGTGTTTGCAGCCAGCACTCGTGCCCATCATGGAATATCGTGATGGCAGAGAAAGAAGACTTATAAAACACGGCGTTGTAAGCTGTTTTTTTTGACACAGTAACCGAGTTGTAAGTTTTATGTGGGGCCTAGGAAGTTGTAAGTTGTATTTGAAGCACGTGGAAAGTTGTCAATCTCTTGAATAAAAAATAAATAAATTTGTAAGTTGTATTTTCTCCCCGTAAAACATGTAATTTGACAGTCTAAAACACTTGTAAATTGTTTGTATATTGACAAACCAGTAAATTGCTCCTCGACAATTTATGGGCGGGGTGGGGGGTGGGGGGTGGGGGTGGGGGGTAGGGGTGGGGGGTGGGGAAGGAATTATAAGGTCTCAAGAAATCCCACACCACTAAATTTTGTTCAGCTTTATTGCTAATTTTCAAGAGAGCATTTTGTCCCACATCCCACTCATTTTAAGGGGTTTTCCCCATATCACTTTTTATCTTTTTTGCCACTTCCCTATACATTTTCTTCGGCCCTTTTCCCACCTCCCATTTCCTTTTAAACCCGCCCCCAAGTATCAAAGGTATGGTTGCACTGACATAGCATATCATAAATGAAGCCTGTCCTTTTTTTTATTAACTTAGGCAGATGTAAAGTAGGTGACACTAGGAAAAATAGATAACCAGGAATCCTGGTTATCTTATACCTGCATGGTGCCTTTGACACGTGAGTTGCATGTGTATGTACGTGAACATAATTTATTGACCTCTGGTGGGTTTTTACATAGCACACACATAATCGGTGAAGTACGAAAAGCAGTGTCTCATTGTGCACGAGATGGTATACGTTTATTTCAATTCTAAAGTGATTGATGATGACTCTTAATGGGCATTTAATTGGCGGTGGAATTCTTCAGCAGACATGACATGTCAGCCCAGTGATTCAAGAGTAGCAGTGTGTGTGTGTTTCTTCCAGATTTGAAAACATGATCTGGTATATGAATTGTATCACGTGACATGAGCCTGTTAAAATCAGCCAGTATATGCGCTTATACCCAGGCCTGGGTATAGGAATAATGCATAGTTACATGAACTTAGTAAAATGATCTCTCCGTGAGATGCAGAAAACAAATGAACCGCATATCAGTCTAAATGCTGGAACGCAGACAGGAGAGGAAGTTTGACATGTGGCCAACTCAGGATCTTGTGGCTTATTCATAGGTAGGCAGCACGGATCGAGCCAGTATGTAAGGCTATTCAGTTATGTTATCAGCCGCAGACACGCAGACACTGGAAAAGGTACTTTCAAAATGTCCGCCCTGTCGGCTGTGCCCTAAGCTTGAGTTTTCGGGGGTAGTGCACACGTGTGTGCTTTTGTGGTGCGAGGAAGATGCTGAGATATACACACACATAGCAAACGGTTGAAGCATGGTTAACCACCCACGGGTAGTTTGGTGATGTAATGCACATTTGAGAGTCAGATGTACTCTGAATAGAGTAACACTAGCTAGAACAACAATAAGACGTCATACTTTAAAATATCATATTTATTTGTTCTTTTTTCTTTCAATATGACCCAAAAATGTGGTATACACTGCATTATTTGCACTTTACACAATCATTATTATTTTAGAAAAGTACCATGTATTTAATGACATCTTTACTTAATGAACGTCATTGCCGAAACACCTCGTTTTACACGGTTTAATGAGTATTCCTAAATTACACAATTATTCCAAAATATATGTTTAAAATTATCGAAACATTAAACACATATTTTGGTACAATTTTGTAATTTAGGAACACTCATTAAAGCCTTTAAAGGATAGAATCTATGTCTCCTATGACTGTTAAATATGAGAGGACCTTGGCCTGCTGCTTTTTAAACCAGCAAACATATGACATCATCTTTCGATTCACTGTGTGATTCGATCCTCTATATGTGGAAGTTAAAAAACGGAATCAGATAAATCCTATGTTGTCTACAAACTGTATACAACAGACCCCATAGAATATCATATAACGTCACATGAATTTTCACTTTTACTGCGAGTGTGGATGCGAGTTTTTAATCACAAAAAAATATTTTGCATCGTATATGGATCTACACTGCTTTTCACCATTAGGCTTCTAACGAGTAAGATGGAAAAAACACTTATATTTTGCGACCATTCAATTCTTTTTTAATGTCCCATTAATGGACTAGCATACGCTGATTAGAAATGCTACAGGTACTTGCTTCGGAACTTAATATTACATAATTATGTTATTAAATGTTTACCTGAAGCAAAGATTGCCTCCATGAAGGCTCTTTCTAATGGCGGCGCCCAGTTCCCCAGCATGTTGTAATAGGCGGGGAAGTACACACCCTGAAAATTAGTCTAGAATGTTCAGGTGGTCAAGTACGATGTCAAGTTATTGTGATTTCTTCCATTAGTCCGGGAGTGTACGAAACCCATGAAATCCCTTGAGTACGTCCTTCTTCCTTCCCCCCAAAACGTATATCTGTTTTATGAAATGAGTGCTCCTCACCTGGCCGAGCCCGTTGGTGAAGCGCATGAGCATGAGCGCGTATGGGCTCCACCTGGCGGCGGGCGGCGACAGCAGCGACGTGAGCGCCGACAGCGCCGTGCCACCCGTCACCACCACCTTGCCGCCGTACCTGCCAGCAGTAGTGTGCATGGGATTGTTAACATGGGCCTCAGCATCATGAGATGGGTTAGGGGTATATACTGGTCTATCGCCGAGTGGATGGGGAGTTCAGGGCTGCCAACCCCTCAATAGCCATTTCTGTACTTAGGATGCCCAAAATTAGTATTTTAGGGGTATTCTGTGGTGGAACGGCAAACGGTCTACAAAAATACTGCATGTAAAAAGAAGTCCATAAGCGCAGAACTGATATGTATGCATTTCTGGTGTAATGTCACCAATATTCAGTGCTTTTAATACCAATCACAAGCACACATATCTATGTTGGATGCAGTTCCTATGCTTTTACTTCATAAAAGTAATTATTAATGAAAAACCCACACAGTGGGGAAATCTGTATTTTGAAGGTAGAATTAGTATTTGGGTATTTTGGGTCGGAAATATGTATTAATACCCGGCATGTCTGTACTACTTGGCAGCCCTGGGAGTTGGACTCGTAACCAGAATGTCGTGAGTTCGATTCTCAGTCCGGTCTGGTGGTGGGTATTGAGCAAACTCATTCCTAAAGCAGTTACTCACTGCTCCGTGGCACCTACACGTTAATTAGCTACAGGCCATTCGGTTGAAAGAGTGAGTGAGTGAGTGATTGTGTGGGTGACTAGCATTGTGCGCTGAGTGCAAGCTGCTGCCGATGCAAGTATGTGAGAAATAATCAAATGAAGATCAATAAGTGGACCAATGGCCTGGTGTAAATTGTAAAGTCGTGAGAGCAAAAACTTGGATCAGGACGTTAAACCACTAACATTTACATTGACATTTACTACTATGGTTTACAAACACTATATTATACACGGTATATGTGACTAGTCATATATATTGTATACTGTATGGTAGTGTATTTGTAAACCTTAGTAGGCCATTATATACCCCCTCCCCCCTCCCATGATGCTTGATGATTGTTACTAACGCCGTAACTACACATTATGAAGCAATGGAGGCAACTACCTCATATGTTTTTTATATATTGTTTTTAGGTCAAACCCTGAATGAAACTGAGCTTTAATTTATTTGTTCTAAGGCTACCTTTCTGTCTGAAATATCCTCAGATGCTATGAAAAAGGTTTTTCTTTTCTTGGGGGAGCATGCCCCAAATCTGTACGTGAGTGGAGTTTGCCTGTATCCTTGCGCAACGTATTATCTTGCCTCCAATCTTTTTTTGCAATCTTAGGTACGGCCCTGGTTACGGTCGTGTTTCCTTTATTAGGACATTGGTATTCCTTTATAGTTTTTATGTTTCACAACTACCTGGAGAATATGCTGCGCAAGATGATAATGCAATAGTAGGGAAATGTACGATTGAGTGTCTAGATGTGGTTGGACTTAAGTTCAATAAGTAGATATGCTAATGTGCAAGCAGTGCTTCGGTACTGCTGTTTTAACATAGTGAACTATTATTTTTATATCTACTTGCTTTCAGCTAACGATCCAATTACAAATATGTTTTAGAACATCAGTAAATTTAACCAAATACCCTGAAGGACGTAGCTTAAAAATGATTGGAACATATTTTGTTAGGTCCACGTTTAAATCATTTCTAGAGATGACTGCAATTCATTTTATATTGGATACTCATCTGCACAAGTTGTATAACATTATATACATGGTCAAACTGTCATTTTGTGCTAATTTTACAAGCTAACTTAGATAGCCTGTCGAACCTTCCCGGTTCTTCATCAGTCTGCCAGCCGCCTATACGTCACGTGATGGTGGTGTGACGCCATCGGCAGCGGCTGGTAGGATGTTGGTGTAGATGGTTGGCAGGTCGGCGGCCCCCACGTTCTTATCGAGGTCGGGCTAGAGGAGTCTGATGTGTATGGCCTCCCTGATCTTTCTTTCAAAACTGTTCTGGTCACGGTCTATAATTTTGACGTTATCCATAGATATGTGATGGCTCACTCTGTCCGGTTGATGTAGATGGAAGGAGACGTGTGAGAAGGTGCTGCTAGGACGTCTATGCTGGTCGAATCTGGTCTTAAGTGTCTTTGATGTTTTACCCAAATAGGAGCTACTGCATCCTTCAGAATCTGATCCACCACAGTTTTTCTGGTAAGGCCCCCATTTCACATGACCGATCATAGCTCCAGATCTTCCAAAAGACGCCAGATTTGTCATTTTGGGGTGGATCGTGAGTGATCTGGCCTCAAAAGTGACGTGTTTTGGCTAGTTTGGCAGGGAATGGGGCACCTTTGACCGGTTCTGGGCTGATTTTTGTTTTTTCGGCTTATGTGGCACCAAACCACACCATCTACATGCTTTTCGGGGCTGTCGGGGGACGTTCTCTTGCATTTGCATCATCCCAAGGTCTTTCACTTTAGCTGTGGCCTCGTCTGCTGCTCTGGGAGGATTACAATTGCCAGATGAGACCGTAAGTGCCGCCACTGCCGTTAAAATCTGCAGCAATGGAAGCATGAAACAGAAGCATCTTTTCCAACAGCACGATGCTAAAATTTTATTGCTGTCAACACAAAGAAAATGACACACTTCTGCCAGCTTCTGGCCAAAAAGGTGTTATCACTTCTCTGGAGAAGTGATTTTGACTTTTTTCGGCCTCTAGACTCCCGTTATGGATTATTGAGTTGTTGAACCGGATCAACGTTTTGCTTTTCTGGTTTGTCTGGAGGGCTAATTTGTCCGTCGTTAGGTCTTTCTGCTTGCTGACAATTTTCATGAAGATCAGGAAAGTTTTAGCAACAACATATGCACATGAGGCAATAATTGATAAATTTTGCCACTGTTGTTTGTGCCTCTGAAATAGAAAAAATGGTAAGTATGGCAGCCATTGCACTTAATCTTGCTGCAGCCCAACAGCATAGCCATGGTGAGGAAAGAAGAGAAAGAAAACTACACAAGGCTGAAGAAGAGGACGATGGTTACGCTTCAGTGGGCCTAGTCTTTCAAAAGACCTTATATCTAATAGTTTTTATTTCTATTATTACATAAACCACTAGTGTCAACGAGCAAGTACAATTGTGACGGCCTCTAGCTCTAATAGATATATGTCAGATCATTTAAAGGCCTTGAGATAGGCTACAATGGGCCCTGAATCTTCATCAATCGACCATTGGCATCTAGCTACGTCATGTATCATCTGTCTCTGGTCATTTCCCATCACATACTACATTTTTCCGGGAGGCTACGGCACTGCCATTGTTGTCAGGGCCTGCTTCTTCGTCTGTGACGTCTTGTGGGACCAGATGACTTTGGCCTTCTTCATCTCCAGGCTCTTAAATAATAAATATTGATCCATTTCAGCCGATCCACCCAGAAATGACAAATCGGGCGTCTTTTGGAGGATCTGGAGCTAGGTTCGGCCATGTGAAATGGGGGGTTAAACCACCCCACAAACGTCTTCATTCTTGGCTGGATCCTTGGGTGCTACTAATAACTGCCTAAGAATGTTCACAGGTTTAAAGTAGGCACTACATCCATAATCACTCATAATTCTTCTCACAGCCTTGGACAAGTCCTTCACATAGGGTATTCCCACCATCCTCTTCTTCGTCTCGTCCGTCCGGTCCTTTTTCTTTCCTACTTCGTCCTTATCTTTCACTACAGATCCTCTTTTGATAGCCCAGGATGGATATCCAAATTTTGACAATGCCTCATTGACATGTTTCACTTCCGCTTCTCGATCTGTCTCTTCCGTAATCACGGTCTTGGCTCTATGATGGAGAGTGCTTACTACGCTGAGTTTATGCTCCAAGGGATGGTTGAAGTCAAACTGGAGGTATTGATCGGTATATGTGAGCTGACGGTAGATCTTAAGTTTGAGACCACCATCTTCTTTCTTAGATATAGACGTGTCCAGGAAAGCTAGCTCTCCATTTTCCTCTCCTTCCGTGGTAAACTTGATGTCAGGGTCCAGTGTATTAAGATGGTCAGTTTAACCATGTATATAATGCAATTCATTTTGTAGAATATTCTGTGTTCATTATAAAGGTTTGAGGTCCATTGTGTTTTATTGCTTATGCTACAGAATGACTTGTCAACATTATCTAGGTTACTATAGCACCACATTACGCAGCAGAAATGTTGCATTTTACTCTATATAATGAAATCTTGCTAAGGTTGTAACTACTGATCTGACTAGTATACTAGAATGGGTTGTTGGTCTCCCATCATGGCCGCACTCAGAGGTTGCTACAGGAAATGGGGTCACACGGGAACATGCTATATGATTACAGTCATATAACATGCATATAGGGTGGTAATGCGGGCCGTGAACCGGGAAATGAGGTAGAGCTAGAGTTTCTGCACTCCCCTGAGCATAAAGTTGAGTTTGTCAATGTAGATTTTCCTGAAACCTATGCTTTCTAAAACATAATTTTGACCACGCCGACCATAAGCCACATCTAAAGAAGCCTGGATCTGTTGATATATATAATACAGCATCGCGGGCCTCATCGTAATTAACAATTGCAACAAAACTCCAGACAATTGAGATGAATGACCATAATAAAGACTTTACTGTAAAAAACGAAAAAGTCCATAACGTGCTAATAGCATGATAATGCAGCATTCTTGTTGCTGTCAAATTATCTCCTAAGGGTGGCACAATGTCTCCTTCTATTGACGGTAACACCGTCTTTGAAGCCTTAGGACTGCGATATTTGGATGTAAATGAGCTTGATTTATAGCGCACTTATTATCCACATATGAGCCAGTGCAAAGAAGAAAAAAAACTAGAGTACTAGTAGTTTGTTATGCCTGATGTGGAAATGAGCGAGTGTTTACATAAACTAATATTTTTTGGCAGATCCTGGGGGTGTGGCGCCCAAACGAGTCTGCCACCACCCGTAAAAATATACAATTAAAAAAAAGCAGTTAACAAAAACAATATTTTTAAAAGCTTGCTCATTGGAACACAACGTCCCAACAAAATAGAGAATTTGACGTTTTATGAGTTTTCAAAGGATCTCCGACAATTAGGCTCTTACAACTGTAAATATTTTACTTCTCACTAGATTCACCAATTTCGACAACATAGCTAGTTCAATATAATTTGCACATAAGTACTTGAACCAAAAGAGAGACCAACCTGTCAGAGTGCAGACTGAGTAGTGTATTAAAGAAAACAGCTGCTTGATTAACACCCGTAATGTAGCAAATTTGAGTAAATCTAAAGTTCTTGAAGCCACAGAAAGAGACATTTGAATGTAAATGGGCATGATTTATAGCGTAGATAATCTACTTAGAATCCAGGGATTTCCACATTTGAGCCAGTGAAAAGAAGAAAGAGAATGCTAGTATATATAAGCAAATCCCGGGTGGAGGGAACTCAGGGGGTGCGTGCCCCTACGTTTCCCACCAAAATATCAAATTTTCATAGAGTTTTTGGCATGTTTGGTTTCGAGATCCCTAAAGTGTGCGCCACATTTTTTAAAAACCTGGATCTGCCTATGCGAGTAGGTTGTTATGTTGATTTGGAAGGGAACGAGCGTTTATTACCGCCTGAGTATAGATGGCGTGGTTAAATGCGGTGGTTGTCAGGCCCTACCTCTGCGCGAGCCAGCCGCCCACGATCTGTGTGGCTACATAGCCCCAGAAGAAGCTGCTGCTCAGCGTGCCCCTCAGAGGCCGGCTCCAGTCGAACTCGCCCGTCTGCAAGAACACCACGCCGTCTGATTGTGGGCGCATTAGCGACCGGTCGATATTATGTGGTCTGAATAGAGAGGTTGTGTTTAAGCAGAGGTTCAATTTGGCAGCTGTATGAAGGTTTGGTACCGTGAAAAGTGGTCTTATTGTAGAGGTAGTCTCAATAGAAAAGTGGTACTTATTGGAGGTTTTACTGTACCTCCTCCCCATCGTCAGTGCTGTTGCCGCCGCCACAAGTGTCACTGGTCAGATCCGGAAGGTACTGGTGGAACCAGAACTCACTCTCCACAATGTGCACGTTTTGCGTACGTTGTGTCAGTTGCAGAACAGTTCCATTTTCGTCTGTTTCGTACGTCATGCACACGATGGCAACAGAGAAGTTGATCCGTAGGAGATAGATGAACACACAGCCGAAGAAGCCCCAATAGGAGAGGACGTAACGCTGAGATGTCCACTTGTTGGGTACTGAAATAAGAATTTACTTAATTATTTGAGTATTACTACTTGCTTTTGTGCTAAAAATCAGCCAAACCTGGATAGCTTTCACCAATTACTGATGAAGCCAATGGAATTGGTGAAAGCTATCCAGGTTTGGCTGATTTTTAGCACAAAAGCAAGTAGTAATACTCAAATAATTAATTAGATCTTGTGCAGATGAGCATTCAGTAAAGAATTTACTTATGGAAATTAAGATTTTTTTAGTTAACTTGTACATATGCCAATTTTGTTGGCATCCGTTGATTTCATCTTGCCACAGCAAGGTATCATCTATCAAATGTTATAGATAAATGTGTGGTCTGATGACCACCTTCTCAGGGTAAGAAGGTTGATCTAAGTGTTTTTGTTCCAGTTATATTGATAGGTCAAAATGTCAAAATATAGTTCGTTTCAGATTACCCCCTTTACATAAAAAACAACAAAAAACACAGAAAACACACACACACACACACACACACACACACACACACACACACACACACACACACACACACACACACACACACACACACACACACACACACACACACACACACACACACACACACACACACACACACACACACACACACACAAACAAATGAACCCGCCCCAGAATGACCTGGTGAAGGTGGTCTACACACGTTCAGTGGCAGATACAGTTTTTTTAAAAAACAAAGCGGGGGGGGTGGCATTTAAGGGACTTCACGAAAAACGAAAAACCCTATGAAAATAAAGTATTTTGGTGGGAAATGGGGGGGGGGCGCTCCCCTGCGCTCCCCTGGATCTGCATATGCATACTTGACTGGTCTGGTGTGAACAGGAGATCGTGAGTTCGAGTCCACGGCCTTCCAAATCTTTATAGGATTCCTTGAGAACTAAATACTACTAAATATTGTCGTTATCCCTTGTGTAAAATTAAAATATGACATTGATAAGAAACTACTTTCCAGCACATCCTTATTAGGGAATGCGTGAAGGGAGCTAGTCTTCAATCACTTGCTTAATTGAATAAACATATTAGTATACATGCTATGATATCATTTCACCATGATCATGTGTTCCCACAATTGCGCACAAAAACTATTTGATTATAGATCAAACATCTCAACTTTGAGCAGTATCACAGCTGAAACTCAATCAGAAACAATAGGTATTATGTGCCATGTTTAATGTGTACAAAAATAAATATGAAATGGAAACTCGCATAATTTGTTTATCACGCCGTGTTTCATTAATCATGCTAGTATAGGTCCTTGATTGCACGTTGTCATAGAAAGAAGTAATACTCCTACTTTTCTGGGGAAGAAATCCATTTCTAATGCAACTGCAGCAATGAATTTGATTTCATTTGAAAGGGGCGTTCATAAGATTTTCAATCATTACAATGAAAGAAAAGAAAGAAAGAATGAATGAATTCTTTCTTTCATTATTAGACATTTTCAAAAGTAGATCAAACCCATTGGCGCAGTTACCTTTGGTACAATCCATCCATTTCCCATTTTCGTTTTTAGCGAATATAATACATTATAAAAGGTTATAGAATTACCACGTTGCTCGGTCATATCCATCTTAACTGGGTCAACTTATAACGTATGCAGAGGTTGTCAGTTAGTGTAAGCACGGTAATCAGATAGATTGTCTAAATCACACAAGACTTGAAGTGATAATTCACATATGATCAAACAATTTCAAATTACCCACTACATATAGAGTACAGTACGAACTCCAATTAAGTCCACCTCTATATAAAAACCGCTTCTATGACAAGATCATTTTTGGCGGTCCAAAGCCTTCATAAAGATACCGGTACTTACCTCCATTAAGAGATCACCCCTCTATGAAGACTACTTCAGGTTGGTTCCCTAGTTGATCTTCTTGAAGCACTTCCACTGTACAGTGATATTGACAAAAGTTTTTTTGTTGTTGATAAAATCGGAGTTATTTGTTTTTCACGCTGCAAATTTGACCCTATGATGACTGGGTGAACATTAACCTTTGTTTTGCCTTTCTTCAAACAGATATAAATCCATTGTGTTATGGGTGATTGCAAGGGTGTTGGGGTTACTTTGAAAAATACATCACTATCACACTTGCAACTGGGTTCCCTTTCAATTCCGTGTCAAAACATGGCATAAAAATGACAAAACAAAATTGGATTCCGCAAATTAACTTGTAAAGGTGTCTGAAAATAAGCCATTACATAATGCACTTTTTAAAATCACAGTACAAAAAGAAATGCTCTTGCTTGAATCAAAGTCCGTAATGGAGCGTTGTTCAATTATATTTCAAGATGAATATGATTAACACAAACTCTCTTGCGCCGGAAAATGATGATTTTCATTTTTTTAAAGAAAACGTGACTATAAAGTCTCCTGTACCTTGCAACACAGATAATCATAATGAACACAATGCCGTGTCTCTGATTCAAGCGATGATTGGTGTCATGATTTTCCAGCAATGATTTTAATAGTAAATCCTGATTTGTTTAGATGATGATCATCATGAATAAAATTGGCAACCAATTTTCCGTGAAAATTTCACAATAATCGTGTTGAAATTCTTACTATTTGATTGCATTATTAAGCACTCATTATTGAGACGACAAATTGTCTAAGACCCCCTATTTCTTGGCAGCCAAACCCCAAAGACCCATTATTTTCTCAAAATCTCAGAGCAAAGACCCATATACTTTTACAAAAAAGTAAAATGAAGCATGGTGATATTTTGTTGTTGCCTTCCAAGTTTCACATAGATTCAATGTATTGTTTTAAACACTAATATTTAAGACCTCCTATTATGGCATAAATTATAATTAAGACCTATTTTAAACTCCCCGTGGAGCATACCTACCCAAAACAAATGCTAGTGCCCCCCCCCCCTCCAACCGGAATTTTACATTTACGGTGCAAACAAATGACTGCAAAAGAAACGTTGGTGTCCCTTCTAACAAAGGCTTGGCTATCATACAGAAGTTTGACATTAACTGTAAATAATTTTTAACATAGTGTATATTTGATACAGTAAAAAGACAATGGAAAATCTGAAGAACGGAAACTTTTCTCATGCAGTACCTAATTAAAAAGTAACATTATGGAGTAAACTGCAGAAATCCTCTACAATGTAAGGATTTGTGACTGAGAATGCGGTCCCGCTGTTGCGGAAATTAACATTGTATGGGGTGTTATCTAAATTTTCTAAATACAGCATAAACCTATTGAACCTCCATCCCATCGATAAACATATGTATCAATTCTTTTCTAAACAATTACAGCACTGTTTTGAAAATGTGAAAAAGTAAAAGTAGTCCGGTTGAGTACTAGCATGATAACCATAGTACAAATGTATCACGCTGTTCGATCGAACAGGGATGATAACTCTCTCCGAGTTATCGGATACTACTGGACCAAGATAACCAATGACATTGCATGAAAAGAATATCCAATGAAATACCACATTCATGCTGAATACGTCGTTTTTGTATACGGCTCACACATTTTTCTTATCCGACGAGTCTATTGACACTAGGTCAGCGAGCCCGTCATATTCTCACGCAGACTCTGCTCCGTCTGGCCTCGCTAGCTCTAGCTAGCGGCGTGTGCCGTATGGTTTGGGTGAGTTATGGTTTCCATGACCATACGTCACACAGCAATCAATACAAAGAAGTAACATTAGGAAAAGTTCGCCAATATGGAAAAGGAATTGAAAATAAAAGATAGACAGCGAGGCAGATCGAGAAGGAGCAATCGTATTTGGAATTGACAAACAGAACTAAGGAGCTATATGATGCATTCATCGCACCGATAAAAGATGCTTCAAAGATCGCAAGAACTGTCAGAGAAAGAAGTCATGACGAGCGACCTGGTCATAAAAGATAAAAAAAATCACATGAAGAACTTCGAACTGAGGTTCAAACGAAAACAAAACAACTGATGGGCACCACGGATCAAGTTGATGTCTGAAAAGTAGCTCATTCACTGCATGGGCAGTTTGCTTGGACAAGATGTAGTTTGTCCAGGTCCGGACGTGTATCTTACACGCACACATGACACACTTCAGGGCAATACTGGATGTGCCATTAGATGATTATATAGTTAATCAAAAACCTTTTCTCCGGATCTGGTTTAATTGTATAGATACCGATCTTGGACACACCATTATTGCTTGTCAGGCAAAAGTCTTTCTAACGGAAATTATGTTTCAATTTTCTTTCCTTACCACTGAGTTTTATTTGGGAGAAACACGAAATGAATTTTCATGCTTTTATTTTAACAAAAGTTATAGACACCTTTTCAATTTTAATTATCATTTACAAAATGATACTTCTCTTGCCAAAATGAAAATACAACTCAATATTGTCAACACATCTAAACGGAAATGTCAGTCCACTCATGATCTCAGTATTGAAAGTCAGTCACATAGGCCTACAACTACTCTAGGGCAATGCATCTTGGGTGTGCAGTTGCGCAGGACTTTCTTTGTTACAGATGAGTTTGCTAACACAAAAACAAAATAAAGCAAACCAAAACAATATAACAACAACGACGGCTGCAACAAACAAACAAACAAACAAACAAACAAACAACACACTGAACAAAACCAACACAGTTAGAAACCCGAACAGACGACCTCCTGATTATGAGACAAGATCTTTTCGGCTTAGTTGTAAAAAGACTCTCCAATTAAAACAATCAGAAATGGCTCACGTTAGTGCCCGGGCCATCGGCGTAAAACAGGCTGGAATATTTGATTTATGAACATGGGATTTTCTTTCTTCCTATAGCCAGAAACAGTGAAGTAATGACAGCCATTGAGAGCTGTTTTTGCAGAGTAAATAAGCCTTTAATTAACAGCGCAAATACTTTGTGGGATATTCCTACTTTACGAATTCCCAATTTACGAATGTAGGCCAAAATAATCTACGTCTCACACACCGTCTGGGGTTAGTGTCGAATATAGCAAACCGCATTAATCGTGTTTATGCTATCAGAAGTGCTGGAATAGAGACATGAACACGTACATGGTTTAGGCTGATTATCGTGCTTCACATTTAACATATAAATGAGGTTAAAAAGCTGCAAAAATCTCTTAAACCTATATTTTAATATACCCGGCATGTACACACTACAGTTGGTGTTAAACCAACGACACAAAAATTCAATGTTGAAAGGGCGATAACCGTTTTTTTTTATTTTATTATGAACATAATATAATGTTAATCAAGGAAGAAAATATGAATTATCATGGAAGCAGTGATGTTGACATTCGAGGAAAATTCGTGATAGAAGACATGGGATAGTAGGACAAACATACTGGTTCATATTGCAGTATCGTAACCTCTTTGATTTGCTATGCATTCATTTAATATATTCTTTGATATGTATGATGAAAGGTTGCGACCAGAGAATTTTCATTTGATCATACATGTTCCGTTGGGACGGAAATGTTCTTTACAACTACAGCATTATGCAAGTCACAGGTCATGTTGCTGAGGCCTAAAATACAAATACACAAACTAGCAGCAGTAATTACAACATCCAGGCTTTCACGGCTTGACCACTAACACTTACATGGACTTTACAGGTCCATGTTCATGTCAAGCCTTGGGTCCAGATGAAACATCTTGTAAAAAAAATAAAAAAAAATAATAATCCGTTTTTCTTAAGCCCAGTCTACACCGCTAAAGCCTTGTCTACACCGCTAAGACCATAGGCGCTCGCATCAGTACAGGAGATTGTTATATACAATAGAATAGAGAAAAATAAATTTGAAAGAAGGTATCAAACAGACATTAAAAAATTCTCCTGCCCTGGCGAATTTTGTTTCATCTCATTCTATAGTTTGACCTTTTCTTAAAACAGCACAATATTGGCTGTGACACCACCCAAGTACCTAATAATTAATCATTTTATGTATAAATTATCACAGTGAACAAAGATTTCCACACGGTACAGGAAGTTATGTGTGTCTCCTACACAGCCCTTCATTCTTTGAGAGCCTTTCACCGAAAGTCGGTGAGTGGCTGTGAAAGAGATCAGTTCATGTTTTAAAACCGCCTTTCAGCTAAGGCGCACTCTTTGACACAAAACTATCTGATTTGGTTTTTTGCTTAAGTGATCATATAATTACTCAATAAAGTAACTATAATCATTAATTTATAGTGCTTCTTTATCCTTTTGGATAAAATGTGACTTGGGACCTATAATTGTGGGTTTGCATAGTGCCAAATTTTTAGTGGAGATTTCTGTTCGCATTATTACAAACTTCACGTGAGACACCTATTCCACTTCCGGATCTTAGAGGAAACTGTAGCTCAAATGTAAATATTGCCAAATTTTTCAAACAAAATGATGATTATCTAAGTCTTTGATTAGTGCCAGTGTTTTTGACTGATGAACTTTTAAGTAGTTTGATTCAGAGAACAATATGATGATAGAAGATTGCGTGGTAAAAAATCTGTCTGTTACCTTTTCATTCTTTAAATTAATTCTCTTTCAAAGTCCCTAGATCTAAGTTTTGTATCTATTGATGCGAGCGCCTATGGCTAAGACTTCCTTCAAACAGCATCAAACACAACATCAATCCGACGAAACGTCTTTTGCAGTTTGATAAAAAAAATGTAAAGACGTTTGGGGCGCCTGTCTACACCGCTAAAACATTACGACGATAAGTCGTGCACTTTCCGGATCCTGGAACAAGAGCAGGTGACAGCAGGTGGAAGTTCATAAACAAAACAGCAAAGAAAATGTCAATGTTTCATAGAAAAAAGAAATATCTGGCCGATTTTGCAGTTTTTCTGATGATCCAAAAGCGTAGACGTCACAGGAGCAAACTTGGGAAGATGTGGTGTCGTACTTGGTTGCTACGACGTAAAAGTCAAGGGTATTTCAACAATCTGTGCAGGGAATTAGAGGAGCAAGACAAGTCCTCATTTTTCAACTTCTGTAGATCTACGTAATAAGCACAGTGTACGTAACATTGGAGGTGACGAACATGTAGATCTATGGCATTTATTTACAAAACATACATGTACTATTATACCCAGATAAAAAAAAAAAAGTGTTCTAGTATAGACATAGGTGTTGATATGTACAAGATATACTTTCAGAAGACCCGATGCAGCACTTCTAAAGCTCTGTAGATTTTAATGGGAGATTTCATCAGGCCCCCATATCACTTTACTTCTTTTGTTTTAAATAATTTGGAATGACTTGGTGTAGTTCTGAGGAGAGTTCATGTCACGAGAATGAAACTATAACAAAATCAAATCGTTATATAATTTTCAAACCGTAAGATTTAGTTTACATATTCCTCTCTGTGCCTCACAAGGCCAAGATACTCTGTAGCGGTTGGATGCATTTAACAAGATCCCACGCTAGACTCCACTTCATTAATCATTGCACACAGGTTACGAGTACATTATGTGTGGGGGACCAGGGGTTCGGACCAGAAGTGCATTGTTGTAGAGGGCAGTTGCACTCGTAAATTAAGGTAATGTATAACTCCATGCATGAAGTTTTATGAACGGTACTAAACAAAAGAAACTGCATCAAAGCTAACTGTTGCATCCAGCTGTTACATTGTAGGCGTAATTACGTGTACGTAATACGGTACAAGAGTGGGTTGGGAGTCAGATGGAACAAGATGAGAGCTTTCGGTGATGAGATTTCATTATGCACTGATGGTGCAAACGTAATATTAAAGTATTAGTAATGCAATCTGCACGGTTAGGAATCGCTATGAATTTACATGATTGTACATTTCCACAAACTGATAACAGGCTGGTTTAAACTTACATCACTAGGAGATAGATCAGCCTAATTGCACGTGGATGTTTTTTTGCACTGCGGGTATGTTTTGTGGGAGTTATGTATATTTATTGGGTCGCTTCAGCTGATGAAGCAAGGCGTTGCGTTTGGTTCATTTGTAATTAACTACTAACTATGTAGGCCTATGTTTGTATGTATGTCTCCGGACAAGATAGCGCAGTTTATTACCAATGGAACAATTTTTCTCAAACTTTATACAAGTATTTGGTATGGCACGACACCAAAGTGATTTGATTTTGGGCACTTTGCCAAGTAACGTGTACTTTCCACAGAACCACGTGTAGTCAATTTTCAACATTTACTGCAATAGCTTTGCTGATACTTGTGAGAAATCATTCAACCTTGGTACAATAGTTTTACATGCCGACTGAACATCACCTGTGTCCACTTTTGGCACTTTGCCAATTAGCCAATGGTTTACCTTCCTGTGGGCCATTTTGATTATGTCTATTCTATTTTCCACTATAGTTTCAATACTGTTTGAAACATGACCATTAAATGGGCATGGTTATATTAGATTAAAAGTGTTAGGAGAGCACAGCATCACCATATCCATGTCGACTTATGGGCAATAGATTTTTACTTTAGCCATGTTTAGAAAGCAACTACAATCCAATCCCAAGAATATAGATTTAGGCAATCACACATAAAATAAGACCTTTCCCTGCTTTAATGCTTAAATTGCAAAATAAACATCATCTTGTATATATTTATAAGTCAACCTTGTTCTAGTGACGCTGTGCACTCTGCGCACTTTTGATCCAGTTATTTTAGCATCTGCCACAGATTTTTTATCATTTTTGTATATGCTTTGGGGCAAAATTGCAGCATTATTTAAATGCGACTAATTAGAAAATATTTCAAAGGAGGTGTTTTTTCATGAGCGACGGAGAGTAAACGAGCGCTACTCGAATTCACGAGCACGGGACATTCTTTATTTTTTACTATTCACATGGAATGATGGACACCCTCATGGTATTCAATAGAGAACGATAGAGAGACAAATACACGCAAACTTGTCTATGGATGTTTTGAAGGACATCAACCCATATACTATGTCCTTTATTATACTATGCCAGGAGAATAGTTTCACTATACCTAGACAGCGATCATGTGACTAATGCTAATGTTTTTGCACTGTATATAGTCTTAGATCACGTACATGTAGTTACATTTGATAGAGGGAGCCGTAGTCTACAGGGGGAAGAAAGTGTTTAAGCCACTTACGCACATCTTCGCATTTGCTTCATTGAGATATCTACAACCATGAGCACTTACTTCAATGTCATAGATCGCTGAAATGTCCGAGATTGCCGGAAAATTGTCTTAAAGTTAAAAGAAAACAGAAGAAGAAAGAAAACTAACGGAGAGAATGTGCATTTGCTGTAATTCGCTGCAATTCCACACCATTTTTAGAGATTTCACTGGGGTACCGTTCTGGCCTGCTTAGGTCAAATTCCTTGATGTCGTGGGCACATTTCAAGACAACTATTTTGCTACATTGCAGGCAACATTGATTAATTTCTGCTGAAATCCACTGCCTTTTTATGGCCTTCCAAGCACATATATTTAGTATACTTTGAGGTTTTGTTACACAGTAGAATTCTAGTCCTAAACCCTCAGGTACAAACCGACCAAGTTGCAATTCAATTACCTGTCTGGCAATTTGCTTGCAGTTTCACTAGCCATTACCATTTAAAATGCTGTGTGTGGGTATCAATTTAATTAGAAAATATTCTAAGTTGAACCTACATGTATTTCAATGTTGCCACATGGCTAGTACCAACAGACAAGGTAGCTGTATGTGTTCTTTGGTCAGTAACCCCAACCTAATTTAGAGTAGTGTCACGTAAGGTCGACCATATTTCTCTAAAAAAAAATGAAAGGCTATTTTAGGATTGGGGAATTCATATAATCGCACATCACGCGATGTTTCTGGGAACAGTCACATTTACTTTGATTGTCGTCTGGCCAATAAAATGCCAAAGTCACCAAGGTTATCAAAATGTGCACATAAAAAGATGTAGGGATAGTATATAAAAAGAAACAGTTATAAAATGGAGCCATGAATTTTCTGCCAATGTTTGTAATGTCTCTACTCTGGTGTAAACATTACATAACCACAGCGACATTACAATACAATCGTACTTGCCTTGGTGGTGGTAGTGACGGCATTTGTTGGTCTCAAGCATCTCTTTCAAGTAACAGGCACAACCGACAGTGCTGCCATTTTGGCTGTACGTTTTTGTTCATGTCTGCAATGTACGCTAGCTAAAAAAGGATCGTTGACTGTACCAGCTAAATACTGCCTTACGTACTAACTGGCTCTGTAGGCTACTTATTAACGCAGAACCTACTTGCAGCCAGACAACTGTGGAATTGGCACTGGATACGCACAGATTTCCATGGTCTCTATGCTGTTTTAGCAGTATATAAGCAGTACTGTCGGTTGTGCCATAGAGGTTAAGAGGCAGAAGGTGGTGACCACCGCCAGTATACTAGCACTGGTAGCGCACAGAATGGTGTCAACATGCTACTTTGTACCTACCCAGTTACCCCAAAGACGATGCGACTACGAGCACAAGTTTAGCATGAAGTGATTAAATGACTGCAACGCAAGATGCCCGTTAAAATGATTGCCACCATGATGCCATCCCACAAGCGTACAGAGACATCCGGAAGTATCACAAAAATCCACCGCCATAACATCTTAATTAGCTGCATCTCTTTTGTAACTGAGACATAATGTATACCATTACTCAACTGAGGTTTTGCATAACCGCCGACTCTCCATTACACGGGCCACAATAAGAGGATCTTGTGTGGGACCAATTATAGGTGTACATAACATTGCATTTTCAAAAAGCCTATGTCTGTGAATATTTCTATGTGAGTTTGCCAAACATGCTTTTATGAATACATACCAAAATCCAGGCACGCCATTTGCTTTGTTCGACCAAGTCATTTTAACGAGGCTAGCATGCCCCTAAGACGCCACTAAAACCTTCAACTGGACATGCGGATATTAGTCTTTATACTGGGAGACAATAATACAAACATATATACTTTCATTACACATTAATAATGCAGGCAAATATACTTTGAAATGCGAAATCATTCCTTGGTCTGTCCATTCCATCATGCACAGCTGCAAATGTGATGACCCCTTGGGTAATGGAACTTAATGGTTGATGTGGAGACCCCCGAGCTACAGACAGACGCTCGCATTACTTGTACAGGGTCAAAAAGGCTAAAGAAAAAGAAGTCCAGAGTGTTGCTTTTAGTCCGGGTTGTGGTCTCGCTTTCATTCTCGGCACGCGCATGCGCATTCTAAAAAAAGCGCCACGCAACGTAAAGCTCCTTTACCAACGGGGACTGAATGCGGTGATGTGTATAAAGAAGCACGAGTATATGTTGAGGGAGATTTGTATGAGTCACTTAGTGGAATGTTTGATTCCTCAACCCCCCTCTCGGAAATGACCTTCAAACATCTTTGCACCACAGAAAGTGACTTGCACAAGCTCACAATGAATTTGAATATTCAATCGACTTCCACTTTTGAAAAAGTCAGGCGTTGGCCTTTCTTTGTCATACAAGAACGAGGGGAAAATATACCCTACCCTATTCTCCAATCTCAACAAACATCCACGGACATTCTCATTAATTTTCTAACCATTCTCATTTCACAAGTTCACAGTTTCACAATTTCTCACAATTCTCAAAGAAAATGGACCCCCATTCCCATTGCTCATAGGAATTCAAGGACCATTATCACATCTCGAAATAGGTATATCCCCCCTCCCCTCCAGGAACGCGTGTGGTGGTGTGTGCCTCTCGAAAAATGCCAGTGCACGCCTTTCTTTCTAATGGCCAAAAAGTCACGAGAATCACTGAGCTGTACTTTGAAGAAGAATGGCATTGTTAGGTTGTCAGTCTTACGCACTGGTGTACATAGTCATAATCTAATCAACCAAGTAAAAGTGTGCTAGAATGGTCTGGGCATCTCCTAGGGAAGAAATGGACATATGTAGAATGTAGATGCTCGTCGCATGCGGTCATGATGATGCTGTGATACATTTATATATATATATTTTTTGGATTACGTTGTCTAATAGCAGCTGAGGTAATATTAGCACGAGATGAGATATTTTGTAATTTGAGTGTCTATTTGAGAATGCAATAACACATGGAGGGCATGTCTAGTATATGAGAGATACACAATGTACATGAAATCTAATATACAACAATTTACGTTGTAGCTCATCAGTCACTGGCAAGTAGGCATAACAGATACGCTGATTCATATATACTGGATCTGTCAAGAAGTCCGCTTTTTGGATACACTGTTTTGTCGATCTGCTGGTTCCGCGAGCTGCCGGGCATATTTTAAAAGCCGATATTTGTGCCATGTGCTTAAAAGTCACGAGGACCAGAATTTGATTCTCCCGCGTATGAGATCCAAAGTCTTTGCCAGTATAGAATGGTGGCTTTGACCATATTCTTGTCAACTGGGTAGCCAGTGATGTAACTTCCAGATGTATAAATATAGCTGTAAGGTCTCTTGTGCTTTGATCATCGTGAATATTGTCACGCGCACCAAATTTATGTGTATGTCAATGCTCGTGATGCCCTGCTACTTTTGGTAACATTTTCAGAAATCATTGGTAGGGCATCAATCGCGTTTTCTCATTGACATCCAGTTACAAAGTCGGTTTCAAATATCAAAGACTTCCGTATTGTCTTTCAATTGCATCAATTAGCGATTGTAGCTGATTTGTGTCAGTATCTCCTTTGCATGTCAAGGCCAGATATTCATCATTTAATAGCTACAGCTAAAATTAGAAAGCGCTGAATGTAAGCCTGCTGTGTACTGATTTCTTTTTCTTTTTCTTACAGTTCAGTTGATTGAACAGCTGAATTTAATGCACTTTTCTGACACATGGAAGTGGTGTGTTATTGCACAAACGTGGGTGGAATAAGTGGAGAGTGACACTGGCATTTGCATAGATACACTTTGGTATCGATGGAGCCGGCTTCACCACAATGGTATGGGTCATCCGTGGTCATACCTCATCTGGGGCAGATGTCAGTGCTCAGTAATGGATGTGGCAGTAAATCATTTGCAAAGATAAACATAAAAACAATATGCTTGCTATATGAGAGTGGTTGAATTCATTCTGTAACGGCAATCCGCTCATGTCCAGGCCATTGGCTTCGTTGTCACATTAATATTCTTCGCTCAACTCCGCCGGGAGCAAGCACCATTTGCATCACGGACAGAACGAGGGCCAAACTTGCTCTGGGATCATTTCCTAGGCATAAATATACTAATATCATCACGATATCTGCATGATCATAGAAATAACGACCTGCTGAGTGCACTAATTTGATTGCATATCAAGGCATTTTGAACAGTAACCGGTTATATGTAGGCCTGTCAGTCTAAGTTGCACGTTGGGGCCCATGTGTAAGATGAGCTTCGTTCATCACAACGCTGGTTTTTAATTCCGATGGAACACAACACACGTAGAACCATTTAGCTAATACCTTTGTAGACAGAAGAAAGTGATGTGACTACTTAGCTTTTAGCTGTGTAAATGTGCTTAATGTGGTTATTTATACTCGTAATTCACAGTTTTGCCGTGCTAGCTACACCCATTACACCAGGTCATTGGCATCATTGACACACTATATCTTTTTCAACTCCCCGCATATGTTAGGCCTACTGTTGGACCTCAAAATATAACCAAAGCAAAATATAACCAGTTATGATTTCCGTTAACCACAGCCCTAAAAATGGTCCGGCTGACGCAAAATATAACCCACTGCTGCCATTTACAACCAGGGCAGATGTATGTTATTTTTCAATATATAGCAGAGAGTATTTTTGTTTTACTAACCTACGACCGTATCAGTTATGTTTACAAAACTTATGCAACCTTTCTGCAAGCTGAGAGGCTGGCGGTACGTTTAGTGACTGCATGCTGGCTTTATGGTGACAAGAACGGGATTTTGATTCGGTAGCCAGATAGCACATCTTGCTTGGTGTTAATGAAGTCATTTAGTGTGTATGGGGGCAGGCCCTATTCACCAAACTCTTGGACCTCAGAAGCCACGGTTCGGCTGATACTAGAGATCGTGCTTTTAGTGCTGAACATATTTTTCTTAATATGCTAATCCAGCCAGAGCTGTGCTCTACCTAACCAGGCCATCTCAGTCTCCCGTTACGAAACACACGTAGAAGCACACACATCTGTCATACACAATTTCTCCAGAAGGCTGGCATCACACCGCACATCCAGCAGATCATAGCTCTCTCATTTATTCTCCCATAATTTACATTACGTTGCCAGTGGTTCGAATCCCACCTTAGGATACAGTGGTAGGAGCTTGCTTGCAAGAACTGTGAGAATAGAATTGCCATACATATAATTATTATTAAAACAGAAATTAAAATGACCGCACTAAACATCATTTCGACGTGCACAGTGGTAGGTTGACCCCCAAAAGGTGAGGTCATAGCTGTCCATTGGCCTACATAGATAATATCATAAAATGACCGAGAGCAAACAACAATGGAAGTCATGAACCGTAGAAATATCCATCCCATACTCGGCATCACCGAGCAGAAAAAAGTCTCACGGCACTCTCAATGTATATTAGCGGTCTCTATCATCTTCCCCACCACAAGCCGTTTTCGTTTGGTGGAAACTTCGCTAACTTAGTCTATTGTCACGAATGAGCAGCGGAATCTCCTGATAAAACTCAACTTAATTACAGACGGCAAGTTTATCTGCTTAGTAGGTTCGCTAGTTGAGTTAGATCCCACGGATTTTTATTTAAATGTATTGCATTTAGATACGTGTTTCATGTGCATTCAAAAGACGTTTTCATTCTTTTGTAGAGATTAGAATTAGATTTGTACCGAAAGTTTGTGCATACAACTTGGATTGGTTTAACGTTTGTTTGAATCAAAGTTAGCTCATTCACAGTTGCACACGCACGACATACGATGATAAAACAATTCCAAACAGGAGAGTGAAAGTTTGCATGGGTTCTGTTTTACAGTACACCAGCAAAACTTTTTTTAAATCTAGACATGCGACACCTTCCACAAATTGCGTGCAGATTTCAATTGGTCGATAAACCAGATTCAACGGTGGTACAGAAATATCCACAGCTAAACTAAAGCACATTGTACGAGTAACATATGTTACCTTTTTAGATAAAAACAAGCAAAGGCAATAACAAAGCACATGAATAGTTGCAAAACAGAACAAAGGTTCAGTCGCACTCAGTTTAAATGAATGTCCGGTGCTCTAGTAAAAAAATTAAAGTCTGTATTAGTAAGATAAAAGCAGACTTTGTACTGACAACAGATGTGATCTAAAATGACTCTGATGGAACGTTTCACAATGTGTTTGAACTTGGATCTATCCACCTCTACGGATTCTACGTCACTGTTTCAAAACAACAGCGGTGATGACAACGAGACCACGTGGTCCGCAATCCACAACAACAACAATTCAGACGACTATGGAGTAGTAGGAGGAGTTGACGATGAGAGCTACGAGCATCTCCGATGGTCGGTGGAGACGATTGTCACGCCGTGCATATGCACGGTGGGTGTGGTGGGAAACCTCCTGAACCTGGTGATCTTCGCTCGCCGCTACCGAGAGGGCCACATCAACGCCCTGGAGAAGGGCGCCATCGTGAGTTTAGCGGCACTGGCCCTTAGCGACCTAGCGTTCTGCTCAATCACCAGTTTGGGCGCCTGCTTACCCATGCACAGGACCATCTTCCCCGCCGAGCCCAAGGACTTTGCCTTCTACTACCAGGTGGGTTCAAACACGTGTGGGTGTAGGCCACACATTCAGACCCACATTGACTAATATTAGTTCAGAATGTTGTTGGACTCCACCAAGCCCTATCCAGCCTGTTTTGTCACAGATTCACTGTACAACAGTGTGTCTTAATGCGCGACAATTACCAGTGTAGCCAATCAGGGCGTGGATTTACAAAGGGCCACGTTTTCTCACATCCATGGATCTTAAATCGCTTCTCCCACACATACTCCTAGCAGCTAATAAACAAGCCTATTTTCCCCAATATCCCTCTAATTGGAGTTCCACACCAGTGTGTATTGAAATTAGCACAGCTTTTTTGCAACATGTAAATCCAGCTAAACAAACATCACACTTTGCCCCACAAAATAAACAATCATGATTGCTACTTTTTATGCTATCTAACAAAAAACAAAAATAAAAAATGATTACAAACACAATCTATTGTGTCTGCCACTGCAGTTCTCCTTTAGCAAGACTGACTTGAAAACACATGAAGTGAACTGATATTTAGCAATTTATTATGATTTTTCCCTTCCATTCTTTAACCACTGTTCGAATTTACTTCTATTTTAAAATGTGATTTCATTGAGCAAGGCATATACTAGTGATAAAATGAGATTGCAATCTGGAAGGCCCGCCATAATCATATAATTTCATAATCTATATTTGTGATACAATAAAAATATTTAAAGAAAAAAGGCAATTCATATGAACACTAAAAATCCTGATTATGTGATTTGGTCTGACTGCTAATGGTCACACATACATAAACCACATACTTGAGTGCCAAAGGGTCTTGATTTAAGAATAAGATTATGTATCGATATTGCTTCAGTAAATGTAGATTGAAATGACACCACATTTCTTGGGATTGGAAAAAAACACATTATCATATGTTTTTGTGTCACTTCAGCTGCTGAAGCGAAAGCCAAGGTGCTCACGTGGTTTCTAACTACCTATACATATCTCTAGACAAGCTAGATAGCTTACCGATGAACCGATTTCGTTCAAACTTTACACAACCATGAGATATGATGCGATACCAAAGTGATTTGGTCCATTTTCAACACTTTCTGCAACAGCTTTGCTATTGCTTGTAGTAAAACATTCAAACTTAGTTCAATGCTGAAATGACTACTGAACATCAACCGTATCCAATTTTAGCACTTTGTCAATTAAAAGCTACCTTCCAGAGGGCCATCTTTTTTATTTCCACTATAGTTTGGATACGGTATGAAACATCAAATTGCCATAATAGTTAAACTAGATTAAAAGTGCCCAGAGAGCACAGCGTCATCATATTAATGCTGAATTGAAATGAAATTCATTTTAGCCATGTTTAGAAAGCACCTGCAATCCAATGCAAAGAATATAGGTAAATCATCCATCAAATAAGATTGCTCACGAGTCAATGTTGTTCTAGCGACGCTGTGCTCTCTGAGCATTTTAGATCTAGTTTACCTTGTTATTCTTTATTTTCAAAATTTCTTAAATCTATTTATAATATGTGCTACATTACTGATGCAGTTTGCTTTGCATATGACCCAGTAGTACCTAAAAATCAACATATCAGCACCACGTGCACGACACTCACCCCCGCCTCCTATAGACAGTCTGAACAAACTGCAGACCATGAGCTGACAAAATTCACACGACTGTGATTTGTTTCAGTTTTACAGCGCCTGTACACTGCTCACACAATCACGTCATGGATAGCACTGTGCAATAGTGTACTCTATTATTAAGATTAGTTCCTTTCAGCAATAACTATAGATTAGAGGTGATGATGCATTAACTACAGATTAGAGGTGATGCGATGATATACTGCTAACAAGACTTTACTTTCCTGTAGCGTGTCATGCTCCTTTGTTCTCCTCATCACATCAATTTATGAAGTCACACACGCAGCTTGCCCAACCGGGTACTTCATAAAGCTGCAATCTCACAGTCATGAATGGCGGAGGGGTGATTCCTCTTAAAATTATGTCAATTCGGAAATATGTGGCAACAAACATCCAAAACAATATACTGGCAGATTCAGATTTTCTGAAGGGGGCGGGCAGCACTTCTTATGGGTTTCGTATGCACGAAAGATAGCGAACATGCAAAAAAGGTTTGAAAATGAGATATTGTAGACCGTCTCTATTAGGACGACATTTGGGACCAGTGTTAGGTGGTCTCTATAGAGAGGTGGTCTCTATACAGAGGTTAATTTTGGTAGCTTTAGGAGGGTTTGGGACCGTGAAATGTGGTCTTCTTATGGTCTCAATAGAGCGGTGGTCTTAATTGGAGGTTCTACTGTATACTGGTTTCTTTTTCCCTCTTTCTTTTTCTCTTTTTGGATGGGGGGGGGGGCGGCGCCCACCCTGGATCTGCCTATGAAAATATACAGAATGATTGGGTTCAAACTGTAGGGATTGCATGACCCCAGCTGTATATCGGCCAACGCACCATCTTGTCTCATGTGAATTGTGTGTTTTTTTCTTGCTTGTTGCACACATAACCATATCATAATAACGTTGACAGCAAGAGGAAACAACCCCATCTACAATTGACAACTGTATCATATGGGCACCTTTTGTTGATTCTGAAGTATAGATATAACTCACTATGTGCATACATGTACATTCAGAACTTACTGGTTGCTGTTTTCACTGAGATGCACTTGTATTGCCGTTATTACTT
>CM032660.1:14839019-14860349 GCA_019095985.1 Streblospio benedicti
ATTTGTTCTATATCAGGATTGTGAATCATATTAATTAATGTGTGAAATCTGCTGTGTATATTTTAATGTCACATTTAAATAGTAAATAGCAGAATTCTGGATATGATTAGTTTTAGCGCGCACGATGAAATATCAGACCCACAAAAAAGTGGAACATCTAAAACTTGACCAAAACCCTCCCTCTCCCCTAAATGGAACACTGTTCCACTGTTGCCGAACTTGACAAAACGTACATTATCCCTTCATGGTTCTGCGACCAGAAATCTACAATGCACACAGTACGGTGACTTATTCAATCTAAAGTTAAAGCCAGAGCATGGTCGTCACAATGTCATATATCAGCTTTTGTGCAGTAGGATGTGATGAGCACTTACTTGGATGAGGGCGAGATATGTTATTTTACTGTTGGAAAACATGTACGTGACGAAACAACGTGTCCATTAACATTGAACCCACGAGGTTCTGGTTAGAATCCCACATGCAAACGGACTGTCGCGGGAGGTCTGTTGTAGCAATATGTTTGTGCCGTGGAGTGACTAAATTCAATGTTTAATCAATTTCCACATTTCCCCACTTCATAGAACCTCAGCAAACCTCCACCACTCTGTAACGTGACACAGACCTCTTCCGCCTAACCATTAAACCTTCGAAAAAGTTGTCGCTATGACTTTTAATTGGACCATTCAGCAAGCAGGCTATAAAATATGTGTGTGTCTGTGTTTTATTTTGGTGGGCTGGCCAGTGGCCACATAGACACACTGCTGTACAGTGACAGATTTAGGGAGCCGCAACTTCACTGTGCGAAAGCGACTACGTAACGACTACCGTAATTCTGCCAAAATGGCGTCGTCAACAGTGCCCGATTCAGATTAGAAACACGACTATTCTGCTTATTGTATGTTCGCTTTCATGATATTAGTTGACACATGTGTAGATTTTATTATATTTACTCTAGAGAGCATGTAGTTTAAGTGTGTAACAACATTATGATGCTATATTTTGCTCGAAAACAGTCACGTAAGTGACTACCGTAACTCAGTTTCTGTGACTACCGTAAACCAGCCTCGAGAGTTACGTTAGTCACCAAACAAATTAAAACTCCATTTTATCCAACCATCAAAAGAACCTTCAGTGAATTTATGCAACACGCAGATGACACATGCATCATACTGTTTTCCTGCAAAAAATATAAAGCCATTTTATAACTGTACCTTATAGTTATATGAAAGTGCAAATGGATCTCTACATACATGATTATAAGTGCCTACCGTAACTGAGCGTTACGGGGGTCGCTTTCGCACTGTGAACTTGAGTGAACTTCCAGATTTTTATTGTTGTTTAGGGTAGGGTGGAAGAGTGTTTGGGGCTGTTTGGGGGCTGAATCTGGCGAAGTTGCGATCCCAGAATTTTTAGTGTCTATTTCGTTAGCTAAACTTCTAGACTCCCAGATATGAACGCATCACCACATTCCTCGCGCATATTCTTTTTACAACGCCCCCCCCCAGCATGTTCTGTCAATGATTTTAATGGCAAGACGAATCGAACCCACGCACCACCAAAACCAGGATTTGATGCACACAAACCAGCGTCTGGTGGGTTGGCAATGATTTGTGAAAACCCGCAACACATCGTGCGGTTGTATTCTCTTACTGAGACTAAAAATGGATAACACATATTACGTGTTAGACTGTCGAGCAATGTATGATAATGTATATAGCATGACACTAAGTGCACCACATCGAATAGATTATAATCCCAATTGTAATTGAAACTGCCAGAGGAAATAAGCTGCAACCGTATACGTACTATATGTACATTGTACGTGACTGCTAGTACGTGAGAGGCAAAAACCGGTACTTCTCTTTTAGAAGTAAAATATGTGTGGTTCAACAACCTTAAGTGTTAAACTCGTGTAGTGAATGGACAATTATTTGAGGTGCCCAGGGCTGTGGGGCATGTCGACACATAATGTCATGCTGTCAAAATATGATACTGAGACCCGGAAACTCCTTGATTAAACCTACCGGTACACATTTTTCAACGTGCAATAAAATTTAATGGCACTACACATTCTCCATATTTTACTTTTATTGGTCAATTTTAGGAGCTTTGTTCACACCCTGACAACGCACAATTAGGTATGAAGCGTGCAATTTTAGAATTTAATCTTTTCTGACAATAGAATGCCAAATAGAATTGACGTGAGCGCACACAACGTTGCACTTTATTAACACTGGGAACAGAAGAAAGGCACGGAATGGAATTAAGCAATTTATCGCATAAATCATTTCAAATAGAGGGCCATCTATAAAATTACTTTTACAAGCTCCATTCCGACTGGATCATTTATCATTCACACTAACATGACGGACGAGTAGCAGAGGAGTTCGCATCATCATCATATATTCGCTTGTTGCATACAAGTAGAGAAGTGTTGTTTTTGAATCCCCCAATGTGCAGTGTATCACAATAGAACCATGCAAGTACGGTTTGCATTTTTATCAAGTTCACTGGACTGGATGTAACAGAATGTAACACAATCAAGACATGCTGCGGAAAAAAATCCGTTGAGTGCAGTAAATTGCAATTTTGTCGGCAGCTAGATGTTGATTTAATGTATAAACTGGACAGACCTGTAAACAGAATTCACTTGGGGCTTAGGCAAATGAGCACCAAAAATCTGTAGTCCAGCACCGTTATGGACCCAGGTACGCACTTTATATCAATTTCACCCGACACCCACTAATAAACTTCTGCTTCAGTTTTTATAAATTGTTATGCAGATAGGACCTTCGCCATTAGAACTTATGGCATGATCTTACTTAGCAAGCCTCTTGTGCCATTGTTTTATCTAGCAACCTCCTCAGTACATAGAAAAAAGTTCCGCATCCATATAGTAGCAGACCATAATATGTTTGTGTATCTAGCAGGTATCTGGGCATATTTTACATTTTCAGCAGAGCATATCACTATACAAATGCCGACACGACGACAAAGTGTCTCCCGTGTAGGCATTAAGACCCCCATTTCACATTCCCGATTCTAGCTCCGGATCCTCCAAAAGACGCCCGATTTGTCATTTCGGGGTGGATCGGCTGAAATGGATCAATACTTATTACGTAACAGTCTGAAGACGAAGCATGCCAAAGTCCCCGAGCCGTACAAGCAGTCAGAGACGTTTTAGAGACGTTGAAGGCGACAGGATATGGCAGAGACATACGAAACTGGCGATGAATGCCGAAAATAACGGTTTCACTTTTCAATATTTACTTTTCTTAAATCAACGCACTCCTGGTTAATAAACATGTGAACAAATGCACTATTTCCATAATTTTATTTAGTACATGTACAGCCAACACACCACACAATTGTACATGCTACAAGCATCTGGGGCTGAAGCTTGATTGACAGTCTCCAAGTCCATCATACCCCCCCCCCCCCACACACACACACATACTTTTTATATTACGTCAATGCATATTTTGTAGCTAAAAATTACGGGATCGTCTGCAATTACGATCTGTGCCTTTCAGATGGACAGGATGAAAAGGCAAGCTGATTAGACTATTTGGAACTAGCACTCCATAAAACGGGAACATCTTTATGGAAATTGTCAACAAGACCACTGTTAGCAGAGAGACCGAACGATTAACAAGTTAGTTCTCCAGACGAGCCAGAAAACCAAAAAGGTGATACAGATCAGCAAATCAATAATTCATAACGGGAGCTCACAGGCCGAAAAAAGTCCAAATCACTTCTCCAGAGAAGTGAAAACACTTTTTGGGCCAGAACCTGGCAGAAGTGTGCCATTTCCTCCAGGTAGACACCACTAATATTGGAGCATCGTGATGTTGAAAAAGATGCTTCCGTTCTATGCGTCTATTGCTTCCGGTTGTAACGGTAGTGGCGGCACTTACGGTTTCATATGTCACCATAAATCTTCCCAATGCAGCAGACGAGGCCACAGTTCAGGAAAAAGACCTAAGGATGTTGCAAATAGTAGAGAAAGCCCCCCAGACAGCCCCGAAAAAGCATGGCGATGGTGTGCTTTGGAGCACACAAGCCGAAATAAGAAAAAACGCCCAGAACCCGCCAAAAACGGCCCGTTCCCTGCCGAACCAGCCAAATCACGCCAATTTTGAGGCCAGATCACGCACAATCCACCCCGAAATGACAAAACGGGCGTCTTTGGGAAGATCTGGAGCTAGGATCGGCCATGTGAAATGTGAGCCTTAAGGGGTAAGCTCAGTCAATTTTGACAATTTCCGTTTACTCAAAGTGTGTGTGAGTATGTGCCTAACTACTGATTTCGAAGGTTTCACATGCGCAACAGCTCCGCGTGACGTCATTCTTGATAATGATATTCAGGTGACAAGACCGAAAATGTTGAATAAATACACAAGTTATTCTCCATTTATGTACATAATAACCATGCACATATGCCTATCAAAAAGGGTAACCATGAAACGAAGATCTGAAGTTCATACGTACATAAAAGATCAGCAGTATTCCTTGTATGTATTGTTTGTTTTGTCTGTTGTGTATTCAAATGAAGTGGCATGGAGTAATGAACACTAGGACGAGAATACGGTATCATGGTAATAATTTCCTGTCAATTTGTTATGACGGAAATAACACGGAGGATATATTACGCTCATGAAGTAACGAGTCACCGTGAACACATTTTTGTGATTCACAATAAAGACATTAAAAATGGGTACACGGCATGTTACTGTCAAGATCAATGAAAAGTATTGAGCTCATCATTGAGATTGTCTCAGTCTCACATACACGGACAATGCTGCAAATATAAGAGCAAAACGTGCATGTCAAACGAACATCTTGTTGTGATAAAAAGTGCTCGAAAAAGTAGCCAATCAGAAGCTAATAGTTTCCATGATTGCATGTCATCATCTTTTAGTATTTTGTGACATTTGTAGTAATCATACTGTGGGGCTTAGCGGTGTTCATTTCCCTTTTTCTATCCTCAAGCCTCGTTCAGTTGCTGTAATACAAGAAATATTTGTGCGACGTTTGAAGCTAATTTAGACACTGACAATGAAATCACAAAGTGAAATATGACATATAACCATCAAATATTGTAGTAATTGATAGTTTTATACTTACATGTATTTATGTGAACATTTTTAGCACCCAGGCAAATATGTAATCATTGTAAATTAAAACAAAAGTGTCGAACATGTTATAGGTAGATCGATGGTCATTGGAATATTATCAATATAAATCTTTTAAAAGGTGTGATTATACTTGCTACACTGTTTTATTGATAGGTTTGAATACAATAATTAGTTCCGTATGATAATAAATCAAATAAATTATTGAAATTGCTTTATAGCTTCATCAAAAGGTCTTGCTTAAATATTGGCATTGTTGTAGTATCTGAGTAATGCTTGATCATAGAAATAGGGGAACATGAATATGACTAAGTGCGATGTATGACGGTTCAAAAATGGTCACAAATGCTGAAAAGAAAATATAGGGACCTTTAATCTTATGCTTTATATAATGTTAGTAGTAATTCCAGTCCTTCCTAAGCAGTAAGAAACAATTATCAACTGTCTGTCAACAGTGATATCCTTTTATTATTTATTTCTGCGAGGTATTTTCATCACTTCCCACACGAGCACCATTAGCCCCAAGAAATGTCGGACAAATTTAACAGAATGTAATATATGGAGACCGTTATGTCTAATGAGGTGATTTCCCAGACATTTATTTTACATTACGGCCCTAACGCCCGTCATTCTAAGAGTTGCGCTCTCTTCTAAATGTTTCACTCTGGGATTCTTCCAAATGAGCTGGTACGTGTCCACATGTCATCACTTTAGTAAAAGCATGGTTGAAAGACAATTGTGCGTAGTGAGACACCATTGTAACCAGAACGGGTATGATTGAGGCTGGGTTTTCACGAGCGCAAACTGATTGCACATGGACATAAGATCGCACTATTCGCCCAGTTAGTTGTGATCTAAATCGTGATGAAAGATGTGGAATAGTCATTTGTAGAGGTGAACACCCTGAGGCCCGGCTTGACCCATTGATCGTACGGAGATTAGGTCGACTATAGGAAGATGCAATCCCAGTCGGGCGTGGTCGGAACATTGGTCTTGATGAAATGACGCCTCAAACATTAAAATGAAAGCGCTGGCAGGCTGTCCTGGACGATTAGCATTTCCTTCGTGTGACCACCCGCCATTTAAAAAATACAAAAACGGGAATGGGTCAAGCGAGTCGTTTGGTTATGTGGACGTCCAAAAGTGTGTGTTTGCCCCCCCCCCCCCTCCACATAGACGATAGCTCCAAACTCCAGAAGATGCCAGACAATGAGGAAAATTATTGTAAGTCGCTAACTGATTTTGGAGGTTTCACATGTGCAACACCTCCGTGTGCCGTCATTCTGGATAATGATATGCAGGTGAGAAGACCGAAAATGTTGAATAAATCCACAAGTTATTCTCCATTTATGTACATAATAACCATGCACATATGTCTATCAAAAAGGGTAACCATGAAACGAAGATCTGAAGTTCATACGTACATCGATCAACGATGATTTGTGTGCATAGTATTGGCCAAAACCGCCAACTCATTCGTGTCAATTACCCCCGTAGGCGATCCAGAAATCTGATGTACGGCAAATCTGCCGTACGGCGATTATAAACCCACAGTGACGGATCATACTATTTGACGTACGGCTGCCGCACAGCTCTGGAATTAGCACAAGAAAATCGTAATATTTACATCAGAATATAAGTACTGAAATGAGCTGTATACTGGTTTTCTTTTCACTGTACCAATCTTAAAATGTCCAAGATTACTAAGTGTAAGCGTAATTTAATACTGCTCATGTTGGGAATCATGAAAGCAGATATTGAATGGGAGAATAGTAGAATGGTAAATATGATACTGAAAACAAGCAAGCGTGAACATCGGTACTGGGTGCATAATATCTTACGTAGTAAAGGATTATCTAGTAAAGTATTAATTACAGGTGTGCTAAGGTGATTTGTCGTAAGGTTCTATTTGATACCAATCCGTCGGTATGGGTTTTACCCAATAGAAAAGTCACTAAAGCAATCCACACGACAGCGTACGACACCGTAAGACGCTGTACGGCTCGTTCATGTCAATTGCCCCCCTAGGCGATCGAGAAATCTGACGTATGGCAGCGGTCCGCTGACGTACGGCGCCGTGCGGCAGAATTCCACTGTGGGTTTTATCCCATGTAAAATGCCTTGGAACAATCGGCACGAACTTGCCGTGCGGCTGCCATACGTCGCTATGGGTTTTACCCCTAACACGGGGACATCTTTATGAACATAGTCAGCAAGGCCACCTTGAAGCAGAAAGACTTTGTGATAATTAAATTAGCCCTTCTGATGACCCAGAAAAGCAAAAAGATGAGCCAGATCAACAACTAAATAATCCACAATGAGAGCCCACAGGCCGAAAAAAATCGATATCACGTTTCCAGAGAGGTAATAGCTATTTTTGGACCAGAACCACGCAGAAAGGTGTCATAAATATTAATCATGGAATATCTTGAACAACCCAACCGTTGGAACAGGAGCTTCTGTTCCATGCTTCAGATTGCTATACTACGGCAGTGGCGACACTTAAGCAGAAAAATCTAGGCTCAGCCAGAAGCGCTCCATTCCCTACCACACCAGCCAGGTCACTCCAAACTTGAGGCGACTTCTGGAGCACCTGGAACTACCATAGTCTATGTAAAATTGGGGTTTACCCCATGCATTACACGTGCACATTGTGCACTCATATGAATGTAGACAAATAGATCATAAAATATACACAACTACCACATAAACATGTGGTAAACGTCCATGTCCAAGCGATACTTTATACTTTATATGACAAGACGATAGACTTTGTTAATATTGAAGCAGGTCTCTATTTTATCTTACGCCGTCTACAGTCTAACCTAATAGATTCAATTTATTTATTGTCTTCATGATATAAAGTAAATGGTTGGTAAATAAATTATATACGTATAATATAAAACATTAGATAAAAGCATCCCTCTTTTTAGGGACGGACCATTCGATATTTTTTTTTTTTGGGGGGGAGCGACAAAACGTTTACAAATGAAACAATTTTTTTTGACTTCTAGAGACAATTTTTTTTATTTTCAACTTTAAAAAAAATTAAGTGAGACATTTTTGGTGAACATCAGGGACAATTTTTTTCCTTTCAAAATCAGAGGCAGATTTTTTTGAAAATTTTGTCGCCCCCCCCCCAAATATCGAATGGTCCGTCCCTTAGAACATATTTGAATAAAACGACCCAGTAGAAAAAAAACATGTTTTATGACATTACTTGCATAAATACCTTGGTGGAAATTCCGCTCAGTAAAGATCGATATTGTGCAATAAAGGAGCTAAGAATACAATTCTTTATAACAATGTCAGTTTATACTCTGCAATTAGGTGCATTGACCCGAGCAGCACCAACGCACTAGGCCAATAGCTGGAACGTCATAAAGCGGCCAAGACTGCGTTATTGGACTAGTTTGGTGCAAGTGTTGCAATGAAAAGTATCTAAATGTCCCCAGACTACAATAAAACTACACCTTTGTATGCATAAACCCGCGACTCTCACTTGTTCCATGCTTATTTAGTCCTGTGTCTCCTGAGACCCAGCGTACAAAAGTGATAAATTACAAAATCATAATGCCTTTATTACGCGTGTTACGTAGAAACGTGTGAACACAGCTGTATTTCATTTCCCAGAGAGTAGGGCATAAATCTAGTTTGCCGACTTCGATTGACATTTAGTTCAGCTTGAATGGTATGAAGAAGGTATAGTAGTGGCTGGAAAGTATTAGTTAAGGCCCGGTTGAGCCCCCCGTACTACCCTACTCTTACCTGTGTGTAATAATACTGCTATTTTTAGCACATTGACATCACCGAGTGTTGCTAATGGCCTGCGTTTTTGTCCGCTTCTTCGCTTCCGGAACTTGGAGAAGTCGTTGGCTAAGCAACATTAGTTGTAGGTGATTTTTCTCCATTAGAAAATGCATATAGGCTGAAATATCCGTCGTGATGACACCTGTGCATTTTTAAAGCTGCCGTAGCAGTGTTAGTATGAAAAGTCATAGGTCTTTGCATTTTGTAATGAATGAGTAATGTTGAGATGCCAGAGTTATGACCAGAAGGCCAGGGGTTGTGAGTTGGGTGATGGCAACTGTATAAATAGGTGAAACGGGTGAGCCCCTAGGGCGAGTCCCTGGAAGTCTCCTATATAGTGATGTATGTTTGGGACCCTGGGAAAATATTAATTACTACACATGTTTTCATGTTATTTGTTTTTCATTTATGAACAGGGTAGACTGTTGACAGAATTATGGTGTTAGTTCGCATTGCATAAATCGTTTTAAGTTGTTTTAAATAAATAAAGTTCATTTACATTTATATTGGTGTATGTAGTAAATGTGTGGCAGCAGTGTGAGCATATATATTTTTTAATTGTGGTGCTGAATTGTCCACCTTTATATGCTTAGGATTGCATCATTATCCTATCAATAATTCAGCAACCCCCATTGAAAATGACCATTGTCAGAGACCTAGAGGCATTTGCTTTTGGAAAATGTCTTCCCTCCACCACATTGAGCTTTATCAATCATTAAAAATGTAAGATGAGTTTATCATGGATTTTGTGCTTTCGTGAAATACTCAGCGTAGTCCCATATTTTAAGTCGTATCATGATATGCTGAACCCGGTGAACTCAAGTTAGTAATTGATAAAAAGCATAAAACAAATATGACTTGAGATATGAGAACTAATATAATACCACAGCAGTCGCTATTAAGATGTTTACTGTGAAAAACAAACAAATTTACGTGTGCATCAATTGCCAGGAAGAGTCTCATTGGTTGTTGGGAGTTGTTTTGGTGAGACATTGCATAATCGACTAGCCAACCACAACCCACATTTTGCAGATGATGACCACTGTCAAAGCGCGAATGTCCACGCAACCGCGCAGAACGCTGGTATCTAGGTCTATATTACAAAAACTATATAACAAAACTCGTATATCGACTGCAAAGCTTAAATGTAGTCGATGCTTAGCGTCTGAAAAATGCCCCAATCAACATTTTGTAGGCCATCCAGTGAGCTAAACGAGATGCAGTTTCGTGGAGGCAGACAAATCCTGTGGATAACGATCCGCCCGCACCCTGTCCTTATATTACCCAGGCAGGTTTCGTAGAAAAGAGCTCTCCTGGAAAGAAGGCACGCTACAACACATGCGTGGTCATCAAATGTCATTGGATTTTTTTCATCGTGTTTTCATTATACCATGTGAAAGTGTATGCCCTATTCGATATACCTTGTACCTAACAACTATTTAAGTCATGTGGACGTTTTGTTCAGTACCATGGTAACCCGGACATTTCACCTGTGCTATCACAGTTAATAATTCATGTATCTACACGCCATACTTTCTCATGCATTCTGTATTCGCGTGATTCACTCGAGAAATACAACGGGATCTAAAGTGCATAATAAGCGGTTAGGTGATATAAAAAGGACCAGATAGAGAGCACGACATTATATAGACACGTGAGCATTCCAATTACAGAGAGCAGACGAGACATAGCCACCTTAAGACTCAAAATAGAAATTATCTTTTTCGACCAGCATTTCACAAGCAGTTACGACTTAAAAACACAACATTAATGACCTGCTGCTGTTCAGATATTGAATTTAGCTAATTAAAGTAGAGCAGACGAGACATAGCCACCTTAAGACTCAAAATAGAAATTATCTTTTTCGACCAGCATTTCACAAGCAGTTACGACTTAAAAACACAACATTAATGACCTGCTGCTGTTCAGATATTGAATTTAGCTAATTAAAGTATGCTGGAGAGACAGATTTTTACTTTTAAAAATACATTTTGTGCCCTTTGTCAATATGGTTTGTACAATTCTCTATTTCAATTGTGTACCATTCTACAATAATGTGTGTGAGAAGCTGCGCGGCGTGTCGTTGACCTATGTCCAGGGCTTTACATTAACGCCAGCCCGCTAGCCCAGGGCAAGTGAAAGTTGTGTCTGGGCAAGTAATTTTCCAGAAAACTTGTCCGATGGGGCAAGTGGTTTCAAGGCTACAAATCATATTTGTATTAAAAAGTAGTTTTGAACGCTGAAAATTTTGTTCCGCTCCGCAGCCACATTGCAGTTAAACAAAAACAAAGCAACATCACAACATTCAATAATTATCAATCATTTATCTAAGTCATTATTATAAAACATGCGGGCACATTGGATGAGGATTCGGGCAAGTAAAATAGTATGTTACTTGCCCGATGGGGCAAGTGAAATTAAAAGCTAGTGTAAAGCCTTAAATGTCGCCTGTCGGTGTTTTTCAGGTGTACTCGGGCGTGCTACAGAACATGTTCATCAAGGCGAGCACCTGGCTCACCGCCATCGCCTGCGTGTCGCGCTACGCCGCCGTCTGCTACCCGCTGTGGGCACGACAGTTCATCAGGTCAGTCTGCATCCCACAGCGGGGAAATAACACTTGCAACAAGTTCAAGGTTTAAGGAAATCAAAGAGAGAACGTGGGAAGAACAGGATGGTATGATTTCCAAAGGTGCGAAAGCATGGAAAGCTTTCAGAGTGAAAATGACTTTGTTGTTGGGCTTAATAACGGGAGAAGGGGGGGGGGGGGCATATGTATCGAGTTGGACATGCCAATGTGAGGTGGTATACTTACGTTGGTGCGACCTTTTGAGGCTAGATGTAATTTAAATAAACCTCTTGGCAGCAACATTGCACATTTATTTAAAAAATAAGAATTACTTGAATACTTTGGGGTTTTGTATGCTGTCTAGGACCACCAGACCCTCGAATCTACCACTGCAGTGTTCATAATCATCTCAATAGTGTTCTACCAAGCTCATTTGAACTAGAGGTTCCTTTGCCGCTGTTCCCACAGGCTGGCCTACATCAAGGGCACGGTGCTGCTCACGTTTGTCGTCTGCTTCCTGCTCTACGTGCCGCTCTTCTGGAGCCACGAGCTGTTCCCGATCACGTGCCTCAACCGCACCAGCAACAGCACGTTCTACGTGCTCGGGGTGAGATACCTACCCATGGGCCCCTGCAACATGGATGTGGGTGCGTGTGTGTGTGTGTGTGTGTGTGTGTGTGAGTGTGTGTGTGTGAGTGTGTGTGATTGTGTGTGTGTGTGTGTGTGTGTGTGTGTGTGTGTGTGTGTGTGTGTGTGTGTGTGTGTGTGTGTGTGTGTGTGTGTGTGTGTGTGTTAAAACTAACTTAACCCTAGAGAGAGAGAGAGATACTTAATCATCGAAAGAGGGAGAGACATGACATCAGAGCTGTATACTACTATGGTTTACAAACATCATACACATTACTACTATTATAGAGGTCCGGGGTAGAAAAAGGTCTTGGTTCTGAATGTACAAAAGTAATGTGTTTCAACTATGGTTTGTAAATCATAGTAGTATACAAAAACACACACCTTGCCATGATGCAGGGGCCCCTGCTACTACCCACGTTCACACTCGCTTGGAATTTTTGTTTAGCAATTTTACAGCACTACAAGTCACAGACATCTGTTCCCTTGTTATTCACATTATAAAGCCCTGGTTTGCTCATCCGTGAATTTTCACCATAATAGATGGGAAATACAACAAGAAAGGGAATTCTACTTTTTGAAAACATACCTGCTACGAAGCAACTGTGGCAATTGATAACCATTGAATTGAATTACTAGGACTGGTTCGGCTTAAACAATTGGAACTTCCTGACCCTAATTTAGCTCAACCCAAAAGCCTCATAGTCAAGGACTGTGAACACTCATTATAAAAACCATGTGCACACGTCCTATCCTACCATGAAATACTGAATGACAAAAGTACCAAATAACACCCAGTTAATCCACCAGTACATAGGCCTACATCTTAGTGTCGCTAATGCTTGTTATTCAGTCGTAAGTCCGAACTGGACATTTCGCCATGGAAGCTGCCTGGCTTCCTCATCCGGAGACGATTGTCCTGAGGAAGACGCGCAGCTGCCCCAGCGGCAAATATCGAATGTCGACTCAACAACACTGATGCACTAAAATGTTTGTAATACGAACTGTTTCCACCCACATACAGTAGAACTTCCCTTTAGGACCACCTCTCTTTTGAGACCACCTCTAAAATAAGATAACAGGCCCAAACTTTCACAAAGCTACCAATATTAACCTCTGTATAGAGACTACCACTCTATTGAGACCACCTAATACTGGGCCCAAACGTGGTCCTAATAGAGAGGGTTTCTACTGTAATGCAAACATACCTAATGCCACTACCATACACTCAATGTCCACCCACGTACGTCTCTAGGACCACCACAGGGGCCAGTGTTATAAGGTTCCAACAGAAAGGTGGTCTCTATTCAATTGTTCATTTTTATAGCTTTATAAAGGTTAGGTCTGCGAAAAGTGGTCTTATTTTGGAGGTTGTCTCAATAGAGAGGTGGTCTTAATTGGAGATTATACTTTACATTGTAGCCTGGTTACCTCTACCAAAAAGACAATGAGCAGCTGCTGCTCACCTGCCAGTACGTGTGGCTCATCGCGGGCTTTGTGCTGCCCACGCTCACCATGCTCTGCTGCAACGTGCGCCTCATCGCCAGCTTCCGCCAGTCCATGCGCATGCGCATGCGCCTGCAGCAGCAGCAAGGGGTGGAAGGTGCCTGGGGAGCGGGGGGAGCGGTAGGAGGCGGCGGGGGACAGCAGGCGGCAGGGCTCCAGGTCCAGGACCGCCTCACGATCACACTCATCACCGTCGTCATCCTGTTCGTGATCCTCATCACGCCATCTGAGGTGCTGCTCTTCTACATCGAAGCCAACATTCCCACGAAGAACATCAAAGACAACATTCCCACAAAGAGCAAGGCCTACTCCATAGCGCTCGTATGTATTGGTGAATTTACTGTCTCTTTTATATTAAGTGTGCTTCTGTGGTCATTGGACTCATGGCATAGTCGTACTGCATAGGCAGATCCATTTCCCCACCAAAATACTTCATTTTTGTAGTTTTTTTTTACATACATTCGCCATTGATCGTGTGTACGAAACCCATAAAATCCCTTAAGAGCCCCCCCCCTTCCAAAACATGGATCTGTCATTGTATTGAAGGTCGTGGATTCAACTCCTGGCTGGATGTGGTGTTGTGTGTGGAGTAAACATACCTCTAACAGGTTGCCCACTGCTCCGTGGTACCTACAGGTCAGCTAAGTGAAGGCTAATTCGAGTTAAAAGTACGTCTGAGCTACGGTAGCGATGTGCTGTATACTCTCCGGGGAGTTGAGAAAGATATAATATGACAAGGATGCCAGTGGCCTGGTGTAGATGTAAAATCGCTAGTGCACGACAAACTGAAATAGTATACGTTAAATAAGCACATTTACATTTACATTATTTAGAATACTAAGTAGGCTTGTATATGCAAACAGGAAAGATTAAGGAGAGTTTCACCAAGTATACTATATTGATCAATATAGTATCCTTGGTTTCACTCATAATCTACCGGCGCAACAATGCTAGTTAGGCGAGATTTCAAGTCATCAGACCAGTACTTAAAACACATCATGGTGAAGGAATTGTGGTAGTATCGATAAATAATAAGAGCACTATAGTTCGAGATAAACTGATGCAATTGTAGGCCCCTAATTGCATTCCTTATCAATACGATGGGATATTTGCTGTGTGTATGTTCATGCAGGTTTTTTTTCTACAAATTGCACTGCAAAGTTGAATTTTCATGTTAAATAGGCTAAGGGGGAGAGAGTGGAGGGGCGTACCTACCTAATTTCCTACGTGGCAAAAATGTCATCCTGACCACTTGATGCTATTTAATATGGTGTTTGAATGATAAATAACATTTTCTAGGTATGTGCGATACTTCGACAAGGAAGAGCGAGACTGGGTTACTATTGTGCATGCTAGCATTGCCCTCTACCTGAATAGAATGACCTTGGTAACAAATCCACACTGAAATGATGTTTCAAAATGCACGTTTTGGCATTTCGTGACACAAACGGAAACAATGAGCATTTTATTTGTACCTTCTATCTTCTGACTGAATATTTTTGTGCATTAAATTAATTACCAAATGGACATGTTGCATCCTACACCGTTTTAGGAGTTTTTTTTTAATCTTGGTGTCGACTTGGTCCCGGGAGGCTTCTTATTTTGTTTTTCTTTCGGCATGTTTCTAAGTTCAGCATTTTTTGTCAAACACTAATGCATTACATTATGCAGTCGGGGCGCATCTCAAAAGATGTGTAAAAGCATCGAATCGTCGTCTGCACATATCAGCTGTTGGCTTGATCCCACAAAAGTCTTTTGAAAACATTATTAATTTCAGTTTATTGCGTTTTCACATAATTTCCATTCTGCGGTCTACAATATGCGCCGCATAGCCTTTTAATACAATGGCTCTTTGCAGAAACTTGAAATTTTACACGGCTATTTTCCATGTGTAATGGCCATGTTTGTGTTGTTACAATGATACAATGTTACATGTAAACACGTTTGTAAATAACAATAGAACGGGTCATGGACATTTCCATTTTACCATTTCAACTCAAAACAAAACATATGTGATTCAATGATATTTATTTTGTCTGGATTATGAAAAAATGCTCTTGCAGATCCAGGGGAAGAAGGAACAGTCATACCTTTTTCTGCGTTCAATACCCTCTAACCAAAATAAAAACAAACAAACAAACAAACAAACAAAAACAAACAATGGGCGTTTGGGCTACTTTTTAGCGACCTTTGGCGCATGCTCAAATCATGAAATCCATTTGTTGCTCATCTATCACACTCCCCCTATTTGTAGTGTCAAAATGTTCTTTGTTCTGCGTACTAAGTATTCTTTTTATTCATATATGCACCCTAGGCCATGGACGAAACTGAGCTTTAGCGATTATTGGGGGGTGGGGGGGGGGAGGGGGGCATTCACAGTGAATCATTTAAGTTAATTATTGCCAAGAAAATAGAATAAATTCTCCATAAAATGTAAATATGAATTTGGAGCAAGTAGATTTGCGGACCCCATTAACAAAACTCGCAGTTAAACCGTAAACTACAAATCATGACAGGTCACAATTTCCGTTTTGGTTATATTTTACGGCCTAACAACTCTACATGGAACATAAACGTAATAAACCTGTTTTTATACTCTACTTTGTTTCTATCTAAATTAAAGTAGCTGTACAACGCAGTGATATTGTTGTGCAAACCATGAGATTAGATCTAATATAGCTTAATTATCTAGAGCAATTCTTGGTAAAGAACCACACATGTAATCGCATGCTCTCAACAGCTACGGCGCTATTCATTGTTGATGGTACATGGTAACAGCAGTACGCCAGTTAAATAGTCAGTAATGAGGATATACAACATACAATGTCATAAAAACAATTTCGTGGTGTTAAGTGGGATATAACTGGATTGTTTTTGTCATTGTGCTGTATTATAGGGCTCAGACCACCAAATCAATGCAAAACGAACAAAAAATTCCGTCTGAAAACGCCGAGTGCGCCTGAATATACCAAATTAAATGGAAATAGACCGTGGTTCCGATTATTTATTGATTATTGATATGGTAAAACAAATTAAGCTTTGAGTAAATAGGTACCAACCAGTTATCTTACTTAGAATTAGTTGAATATTTCGTGTAAATGGTCTGTTGTTAGCCAGTCATGTGTAAATGTAGAATTGTGGTAGACTAGAGAGGATTTCGGGGTGTGGGGTGGGGGTGGGGGTGAAGGTAGGGCTCATCAATGGCTGCCAGTGCTCTGGAAAGGTGGTAATGCCCATATGATGTTTCTCCTCAGCAGCTGGAAATTGAATACTCTTCTGATGAAAAATAAGATTCTCTGCCAACACTCAAAGCGAAGCAAAACAGAGGAGGTTCAGTTATTGCATTGTTTATAGATCTTACAATTGAGCATTCTTTTAGTGGTTTGAGTGCATTAAATTTGAAGGCGTTCTCACATAGATAAATAACTAGCATTTTTGTGCAACAACTTTCCACCATGACACCTGATATTAATGGATTTTCAGCAAGCGATTTTAGACGAAGCCATCAGCTGTTTCATCACACAAGTAGAGAAAGTTTAACAAACATCGTTTAAGTGTTTGCCACAAAGTGTTACGATGCAAATAATTTTCAATGGTCACAGGTGCTAGTATTATTAAAGAATGCATGAGAAAGCAGAGAGGTCATCGTGGCTCGGTTGCAGCATCCAACCAGCAAGCCTTAGTGCACTAGATTTACCAGCAAAAGCCCGCTACATCCGGTCTTGCTACGCTCATGGCTCAAATAAACAACCCTAAAGGCATAATTATATGAGTGTAATGGCCCTTTTGGTTCACGTAACATAGCTGTATGTGTCGAATGTGGAAACCTCCCACAAAGTTGCAGAGAATACGGATGTATGAGTGAAAATGTAAATTCTTTATTGTGTAATGACGCCTATAATTATACATACACATGTACATATACATACGAGCACAACAAGTGTCGACGTGTGGCATTTAGTCTGTGTTCTATTATAGTTTTTCTGCACCTACCCAACAGTGCATTTTTTTATTAACAAGGCACGTTTCATTTAGATATATGTTGATTAAATCGTTGTAAAGAAAAGAGCATCACTTCCAGCAACGTGCATGAATCGTATTAGTAAGATAAATCAACAGGAGTATAGGCCTAAAAACGCAAAAACAGCATTGGTAGATGAGAACGGTGTGGGTTATTCCCCGCAAGAGCTCAGATTCTTTCATTGGATGTTGGATATTGGACATTGGGTTTGAACAAAAGGAAATGATATCCACAAGCCGAGGAATATTGTAACTCCAAATATCCATTATCCAAAACATGACGCAATTTCCCTGATTCTTTCACATTCAATTTACCAGGAGTAAAATATACGGTAGATGCCATTTGTTACATACACAGTTGGGACATTCTATCCCTTGTACCCACAATACAAGCAGCTCCCGTTATTTTGTAAAATTAAAGCATGGCTCACCAAAAAAAAAAAACTGACAGACGACAGTCACAGCTCAGTCCAGTCACGGGCACACGTGTTTGTTAATCCATTAAAAGCTTTGTCTCGCACACAATACCACTACCTACACATCCGTGTGGTGCATATTTGCGAGTCTTCCTTTATAAATCACACAGCAAAGGTTTTGCTGTCATACATATTCTGTGATATTGGCGTCATAGACTTTATTTGTGCAGCTCGTGGAATATGTATATTATTAGGTGTACTTGCCAAAGAAACTCCTTGGCTTCAATCCTCTGAGCTAATTGCTCAGATGTGTGCTAATGGAAGCAACGCCTCAACAGTAAACTTTCTACGGGAGGTTGCTTGCATGGATGACATTCTGTATGGCTTACACTTTAACAGTTATATTTCATTGTTGAGTTGTATTGACTTCCATTAAAATGTTTTGTATATTACAGGCCTACCAAACACATTCTATGAATAGAGCACATGGATAATGAATAATGTATTAGTTTAGGGCTGTGCATGGTAACATTGCACATATTACAATTACCAGTTTTAAAATGATGTCATGCGGTGTATTGTGTTTAAGTAATTTAGGAACACTAATACTAATTGAAATACGTTTTAAAGCTATAGGTTTCAAAATAATGAGGTTTATATGTGGACCATTTCTATAGTTGTATGAGCATTCACATTGCAATATCAAGCGGATTTATAATATAATAACATGGACATATTACTACTGTAAAGCTGCCTTTAAAATTTCTTACTATCCCTAGATCTACTTATAAATATACTTTCAATATTGTCAATATTATGAGTATCATGAACATGCATGACTGTTAATCTCTATAATCTAGAGTCTTGTATAGGTGATGAATATAAACGTTTATACCAGTCTTTAATGACAGAGGTTAGGCATATTATTGCATAATTAATACATGAATAATTACTCTACGTGAAAACCTCCATGGAATGGGTTTCCTGTTCCTTTTTCGTGCATTTTGACTTATATCTATTGGTGCCATGGAAACGAAGTTACGTTAAATGCAAACACTAGGTTGTTTTTGATCTGAGGATTTGATACATGTGTGGCAATTGAAAAAAATAATAATTGCATTAAGAAGTAACGAAAACATGTGAGTCAGCTTTATAGACGTTTGTATATTAACGCGGGGTAATATTCTTCTATTTGACCTCCCTCCAAACTTTAGGCGCTATTTAGGCGAGATCGTTATGGAAACATCTATTTATGTAAATGTGCTTATTTAAAGTTGCATTTGACCGTTTGTCGTGCAATATGCTAATCATTGACATTAACGTTCACTTGCCTGACCCGTACCTATTTATGAACGTGTAGGTACCATGGAGCATTGTGAAGCCTATTAGAGGTAAGTTTGTCCAACCCTGACCATCAGACCCGACCGGGAATCGAACCCACGACCTTCTGGTCATGAGGCCAACTCCCTAACCATTCGACCACGAACGCACATGCAACAAGAATAAATAGACAAAATAGAACTCTCTATTGTATAGTAACAAAGTCATCGGTGTAGTTATCAGTAATTCTGCACACAATGTGATATACATCACATAAGTATCACTCGTTGGCATCGTTAGTTATTCTTCTCTTGAATGGGATTGACGACCCAAACCGTTGCAGGCGACTGCCATATAAGGATGTGTGGCACCAACAATGAAATAAAAAATAAAATGGGGTTTCACAAAATCGTAATATTTATTGTGATGAAAACTGCCAAGAATATGCCTCGTTTTCCTGGGTTTACAACAACTAAAATAAGGTAATTGAATATTAGACATTTATCAATCTTTGGTACATCGTATCATAATGTCAAAGTGATCCTGTGGTGGTTTTCAAGTATAGCTTGTCCTTTTAGGAGCATAGTTTATTACCGTCTTCAAATAGATAAGATGACCACGTCGCCCTAAAATATATTCACAGCTAGCAATTGTTAATAAAATTTGTGCGATAAACCAAATTTGCTGAGCTATCTACGCCCCCGACCAATGAATCCAATATGTAATAAACACAAATGTCCTTGTCCTTGCATTAATCCACATTGAATCAAATAAGCGTCTTGCTGAAGAGAATGAATGCTCTATTTATGGTGGGAACAATAGAAACGGCACTCCATTGCCTTGCAACCTGCTTTACAGCTGTTGCATAATAGACACATTTTGTCCACACCTCATGATAAAATTGCGATGCACAAGATGTATGTCTACATTCTGCATGCAGTTTTCTATAGTTTGGGTTTACGTAAAGTAACTAAACCCTAATCAGTACATTAGGGGTCAGTTCGGACCCCAAGGGCATACTTTTTGTGATATATGTTTATCTGACACCGTCATAATTATCATAAGTAACACAGAAAAATCACGAATTGAAAAGAAAAAACATGAAATGATTGGGTGTCCAAATGGACCACAATTATACTGATTAGGGTGTTTTGGTTAATGTACTGATGAGGGTTAAAATTAAGGTAAATTGTTTGATTGCGCGTGCAAGTCCGTCAATTTGGGGGAAAAGATGCGTGGAGTTTGAAAAGTTCAACGTTGTTTTTATCATACAGAGGACCGTATTCCAAATCAAAGTTTATTAAGAAATGTTCATGTAACGCATAAATATGAATGTTATTTTGAACAAAAATAACGTTGTTTTTAAAAACATAATATTTGGTTTATAAAATGTACGAAATCTTTAACGTGCCGTACTTTTGTTCTTTTTTTAAATACAGAAGATATGCCAATGTGAGAAAGACAAAAAAAACCTCACGATTCTCTTTCAGAATTATCTTCCCCCCAATATTTTGGCACTGGGATAGGGAATAGTCCCTCAATGACGTGTACTGACTTTTCACACGAACGAAAACATCCCACACCACAGAATGTCACACCGTCCATGACTTTCGTTGATAACAATTGTATTACCCGACGTAAGTTATTGCAAATAAAGAAGAACAAATAACCACCTGCCCCAAAAGACTTTTCACAAGAACGGAAACATCACACACCACAGAATGTCACACCGTCCATGACTTTCGTCAATAACAATTGTATTACCCGATATAATTTATCGCAAAGAAAGACGAACAAATAACCACGTTTGCCTTTACATACTTCCTTCTTTTTTTTTTTTTGCAGATCATAACAAACGTGCTGCAAGCAGTGAATTTCTCCATCAACTTCCTGCTCTACTCTATAATCAACGTGTACATCAGAAAGAGCC
>CM032660.1:14860449-14875080 GCA_019095985.1 Streblospio benedicti
TTTTTTTTTTTTTAAAACAAATTTTTTTGTTTTTTTTTAAACAAATAACTTTTCCTTTTTTAAAATTTCCCTCCATCCCGGTTAAAATTTCCCTTTTAAAAAAAATTTTTTTTAAAAAAAAAAAAAAATTTAAAAAGGTTTGAATTAAGAAAAAATTTTTATGTTCCAAAAAATTATAATTTTTGTCCTTTTTGGGAATAGGCCCCTTTTAAAAGGGTTTGGGTTTTTTTTATTTTGAAAAAAATGCATATGTGTGTGTGATATGTGCATGGCATAGTCATTGTAAATCAAAAAAGTATACCTACCACACACTCCTCCCATGATGCTGGGGCCCATGTCTACCATTAACCTCCGCTGGTTTTGCACACATACACGTTATGTGAAGAGATCACCTCAACAATAAGACTTCTGACCTCAACAATAAGACTTCTGATGGAAATTCATTTATCTTGTATATGATATACTTCACTCCACAAAGAAGGGTTAAATAGTATAATGTTTAGATACCATCGAGTTTCGACAGGTTCTTTCATCTTGATCACAATCACACCATATATCGTCGTTTGCACTGGAGAACAGATACGGAAGGGATAGATAGATAGATAGATGTGCATGCAAGCTTCCTACCGTCTAGTATACTGTGCTGAACAGAAAAGAAGGGGTTGGTGGGTGGCGCAGATGCATTTGATTCTGCGGTCCCAATGACGAGAGATGACATCATCATTGTGGTCAAGACAGAAAACCCTATCATAAACCCGCTTTACACTTGAGCGATCATGGGCGAACCCGTGCAACGCATCTGCACGTATTATGTCACGTCGTCAACTTGGGCGTGTTGTGGCGGCATTGAACGTAGTAAAAATGCATGGTACGACAAGTTGCTGAGGCAAACGAATTGTTACTTATATTTGCGACTGTTCTGCGATCCATAGACGCAGCATAACTATTTGAAGCAAACTTTAACCAAACTGAATGTTCCTTCAAAATTTTTGAACGTGTTAAAAATTTCCCGACGAATTTGACAGTTCGCCAGTGCACGTAGAGCTATGTAGGTGGAATTCGCTATAGTGTAGAGCGGGTTTGAGGCTCAATGGATATTGATTTTAGAAGCGTGCAAATACACAGCATAATGTCATGGTACTTGGGAGCGTTGATGCTTTTGTCTGGGTGGAGGCCCTCACGATTTTTAACATTCCATGTCGATTTGGTTATGGTGCTGACATGGTCAGTAACCTCAAGATTAGCTTGCCTGAAGTTAGCAAGATTAAGTCTTTGTCGAATCTTGAAAATAGAATGGAGAAAGGGGGTCCTGGTGGATGAGGTCAGTAGCCGGTCAGTCGCGGTGACACACACACACACACACACACACACACACACACACACACACACACACACACACACACACACACACACACACACACACACACACACACACACACACACACACACACACACACACACACACCACACACACACGTGGGTAAGTAACTGGGAGAACATATAGTTACATATTGAACCATAACATACTTTATTTCTCCTCTGCAGTCCACATGGATAATGCTCTGTAAAAGCCACTGGATGTGTGTCCATGACACTCTGCTTAATAATGGTCGTAGGCGTATTAAATTTATTGTTACCGAAAGTACATACTGCCGTGTCCCCAATGTTATTAAAAGTGGCACATTGCATTACTTTCTCTGTAGGCATGAACTTCGTTCATCGGCGTGACACATCAAGAATAAAAAATGCATTGTATGGCACACAGTAAAACCCCACACGGCAACTGCCATCATCTTGGTCAGAAAATAGGTACGAACGAGCCACGGACAGGTTGGAAATATGGCATCCAGCAATATAATTATTTTTGAGAAAACATAACCCACAATATACCAATATCTGATAAAGGTACTAGTGTGACTTATTAAACAAAAAATGTGAAAAAGACACCTCGGCATATAGCCAAAAATGTGAACAAGACACCCAAACATACTAAAATGTGAACAAGACACCCAGTTTCGGACCACATCTGTACTCATTGCGATTGTGAGACTCCTCCCCCCCCACACACACACACACCCACGCGTACGCCCACACACATGACGTACAGCGGCAACATTAGGACAAGTGATGCTGTTCCTCTACACACAAATCTCGTACGAATAGAAGTGGATCTCTCCTTACCAGTGTGCTAAACACATATCCATAGGAAAACATTGGTAATCTTTAACTCATTATTACTCCGCTATTGCCTTTATCGAACCCCACTAAATTATCAACTAACTGCGTGAGTGGCTTGTAGTTTCAACCGTTACTTTTCTGCACTCTCGAGCTCCATAACACACATCAAGGAAAAATAAGCCAAATCAAGCTAAAACTTAATAATGCTCACCGAGACACTTAATTACCTTCATCGAAGCTCTTGTATTAAGCTGCAAAGGAAGTCACGAAATGTCACTGCTGGAGCGGCCCACGCTCGAATGTGGACAAAGAGAAGAGTACGGGTAACAGTAGCCGTGGAGTGAGATGGTTCGTGACAAGGGGACATTTGTCGTAACATGCGGCCGAGGGTCTCAGGTGGAGGATATCTTCAAGATCGCACTCACGTGGAGTCACGTTATGAACAGTTGCACGGCCTCGCAAGTGCAGCCACTGACTTATAGGTGTATGTAATTGCATGGTCGGCGTTTGACAATGGGAAACCGAGGTCCGTTACAGAGATTAATGTTAGGGTCAGACGGTACTGATGATTGAAACCGAATCCGCTGTAATAGTGCCACGGTGGTGCATTTTGTGGTACATGTTGACGCCATAGTAGTAGGCCAAATGTAATAATACATTTCTTTTTCTTTAGAAAAAAACCCAGAAATTATCATCATTGTTTCATTCAGTTACCACTCCACAGTGATATAAACCAATACCAGATTGTAGCATGATAAGTAGTGCGCAGATTGACATATCCTGGCCCGGTAATAGATAACTCATCTTCTTGTTTCAAGAATCCCATCTGTGAATATTAACTTTTTGAACGTAAATTTTATTGCATTAAAATCTACAAAGTTTGACGCTGAGTAGACCTGCGATTGCAATGAGAGTGGGGGAGGCGGTTGTGGTGGGCGGGGTAAAAGTTTGCTCTCGGGACGTCTGCTGTACACGGCTCCTTCCCAGGAGCACGTGCTTAGCCTACATTTAGCACGTGGCTGTGTCTAAATGTCCTCTGTCTTGGTAAGTAAAATCTTGTTTTAGAATATATTCCATAAAAATTGTGCTGTTTCAATATAGCCAGTGAAATATCAATAGAGATTGAATGACATAGACAATTATAAAATAAACATTAAGATATGGCATCTGAGTATTTATTACATCGGGAATAGGATACAAGGTCTTATCCTATTATGACTGTAAGCATGGCATTGAATGTACATTTATATGAATCACAAGTATCTAAGACATTAATGGTAATTTAATATTGGTTTTCTTATTATGTTTCTTGATTTCTATTATTCTATTTTATGTTGGGGCAATTGCAGTGCACGCGCACAAGTTTCTGTCGGAAAACATGATCAGTATTGATAAATATGAAGCCCCAGGTAAGTCAGAAGTCATAATCACTGTTGATACTCTAGCCAAAAATAATATTCCTCAAGATTAGTTCTTTTCACAATGCCTATCAATTGACAAATTGACACAATATTAAGTCATTTGATATGATATCAATATGATACCTTAAGAAATCAACACAAGCACTCCGCGATCCAGAGATGAGCAATTTGGCCGAAAGAGAGGAGGGAAGTCCCCCGCCCCTTGTATGTTACTGACTAAAATAATAAACAGTATACAATATTATTTGTATATGTACACAGATGACAGTCTGCTACTTGAGTCCTTCCTCTGGCCTACTGCAAAAGCCACGTGGGTACTGTATTTTCTGGACACGCTCTGCCGTCTTTCTTTTTGTACAATATCCGAGTATCGCCTGATGTCAAATTTCCTCCGCTTGCGTTTTTTCATGGTCAAGAAAAAATATATACTGCCTAGAATAAGACAGGCCACTGCAAGAACTAGCACTACTATGAAGTTGATATGCATTGGGTGTAAAGCATAGCTAAAGTCAGCGTCAGAAATATTTAGATGTGGGTTTAAATCCGAGTGTACAGCAGGTATTTCATATGTCAAGCCGCCATCTTGGACGCCATTTTGCATCAGAAATGCAGTACTGTTTGACGATTCGTTCATGATAATAAATATTATATAGAAATGGTAATATTACGTTTAAGAATTACACGAGTAACTAGGAGATTAATTGTATCCACAACATTGCATGTCAATAATTCATTCCAAAAATTGACCAATGCAAAGACGATAAGACAATATCCGATGTAATTCAGCCAAACATCATTTAATCCATTTGTCACAGGAAAGTGTCTACTTTGCAGTTATCCATCCAACGTATGAGTCACGAATAAAGTAACATCAGCGTAATCCAGTGTTATATTTATCTTGTTCCCTCTAATAGGTCCATTGACTGCAGCTCATTTATAACCGTTATCACCATTAGCAATTGAGGGGTGTATTTAGCATTAGTCTGTGAGTGGATTGTTTATCTAACCTTACTCTTCGACGAATCCCTTGACGATGCCATTTATGGTGCAATCATCAATTTGTATAAGTAAACTCCAGCCTAATGATTTTCTTCACTTATACCAGAATAGAATGATAGGTCCCTAGTTAAGGAGCTAACACATCTGCTCTTGTTTATTACAAGAGTCGAGGCTTATTAGTCATCGGTTATTAACTCAGGAAAACAGTGAGTTTTGCTACATACTATTGCTATTAGTGCCAATGCCATAAATCAAACCTTTTGTAGATCAGCAGGGGCGTGGCCAGGATTTTCTTACCGTAGAGGTTTTGCAATGTTTTGAATTTGGTTGATTTCATGATTCGACCATTGTCTTTCACATTTGCAACTCTTCAAACCCCAATTGGATCAAAGTGCTATCAATGAGCGATCGTAGTACCCCAGGTGGTGTTGATCAACGATGTGTCTCAAAATTTTTTACTCGCACGTGGTGCAGCCTCGAATGTGATGCTTCAACATGTTATGACAAAATACTGTTTGACTATTTTTTTCCCAGATCAATTGTTTGTAATTTTTTACATGTTATAATGAGCACATTTATTTATTGAAATGCCATTAAACTTAAACATGACCAATGTCAAAAAATGCCATTAAACTTAAAATGACCAATGTCAAAAATGTTATAATGAGATGGTACTTTGTTGTAGATAAAAGAGACTAGCAGTAGAAAGACAAGCTCGTTGGACAAATTAAACCATTGGGAAACATTAGAAAGATAAATTGGTGTTCTTGATTGAATGGGGAAATGGAAAAAAGAAACAATGTATCAATTTATTTAATCTAAAGGAATGGTTCGTGCGACATAGCCACATTTACGAGGTTGGAATATGCCTTCAATGGAACAGCAATAAATACAAGAAGGAACAAAATTATGGAACCATCACCCTACTAAAGTACCGAAGCAAAAAGAAAAGAGAAAAGGTATTCGACACCATGAATAGCAAGTAGACATTAAAAAAGGTTCCTGCCACACGAACTAATGTCGTCTGTCACTGCCCTGCTGATTCAAGTGGGGCGCATGTGCCGCGCACACTTGGAAGCACTTTCTGGAAGTGCACATTTGTGCCTACGTACGTGAAACATTGGCTCGTGCATGTGCTTCATTCTTTCTACAGTAGAACCTCTCTGTTAGGACCACCTTTGAGACCAGTGTTAAGTGGTCTCAATAGAGACAGGTGGTCTCTATACAGAGGTTCATTTTGGTAGCCTTATGAAGATTTGGGACTACGAAAAGTGGTCTTATTATAGAGGTGGTCTCAATAGAGAGGTAGTCTTTATTGGAGGTTTTATTGTAGTTTGTGGTAGAATGTTACCTTGCGTCCTTTTTTGTTTCCCCACATCCCACTTCCATACAAACACGCCCCATGCATTCAGCTAATCTTCAGCTTTTGTAATACTGTCACAAGAAGTAAGTAAATTATTGTTTCTTTTGTGCTTTCGTAATCTCCAACTTGCATGCCTCGTTGATATCAATCATTGGGATATCTCTTACCAAGAACCTAAACCGAAGATATATGTTATATCTTCCTAAAACATTCTTCTTTCACACGGGAATCTCTTTTACATGAGCATAAGGATGAGCAATGAGCATTCAACTTCTCAGTGATACAATATCAGACAAGGTGATCTAGTTGCCGTGTCTTGTATCATTCTAAATAGTTGAACCCTGTGAAACTGATTGTACATCACAATCTACTGTGCCATGTATTGATGGCACAGTATTGATCGAAAACATTCTCATTTGCATATATACATACCCATCAAAACAAGTGGATGCAGTAATTGCTGACATATGATATCTGTGAATAAAGTGGGTCCCAAAAAACGAAACATTGAACTGGTGACATCTGTTTTCCTCCGCTACCCGGTGTAAATTTCCATGCCTGTCATCAAATGCCTTAAGAATGCCCCCCCCCCCCCACACACACACAAGCGATGTACCTTTAAAATAACTGGGTGATTGCATGTGCAGCAATACATTGGGATAAAACATATCATCTTGATAGTACCACACTGGAGAGGCTGAGGGGTACTCTTTCAATTCATATCTCTACCCACTGTGTACATTTGTAAGTGAAGTTACGTCTAGTATGTATTTTATTAATAAATATCATCAAGGTTTGGAGGTCTTGAAATCCCACTTGTCATGAGAATTCATTTCTATGCACTGGGTGAATCCATTACCAATAGCACACGTGCATGTGCCTTGTGCATAGAGTACCTATTTAGATTCATCATAACTAGTTTAAACTCAAACATAATTTAGAGCAACAATTAGAAGCAATGCAACAAACTGCACGTCATCTTGATTTTGTCAGCATGCGTGCGACTAAACAAATGGCGGATCCCAAAAACAGCGGCACTAATGTGTTTTCCTCCAGATGCACTTCAGGTAGAGAGGAATACAAATCGAGTATTTGCCTCAAAGCGCGCACTTTGTATTTCATGGATAATTCTAAAATTAGCAGCAATCCACATTGTGGGGAAATTAGCATATCACATGGTCCTCTAAATGTAAAAGCTAATATGCTTAACTAAGAGTTGAACCGTACCAGTTTGAACAGTATACAGGATGGATTGTACATGTACACTTGCTCTAATTATGATCTTCAGCATTTCATAATCACTGGCGAAATTGGTGTTGGGATGAGGATGAGGGTTAATACGATTTTTAAAGCTTTTAGGCATATTAATATAACTATGCATATATTTTGAAAAAAACGTATGAAAATCCGTTGTGTGTGTAATACAAACATAGCATTTAAAATGCTGCATCATACATCGTTTAAAAGACTAATAGCATCCTTGATTTCAAATAGAATGCGAATGTAAAGGAATTCTTTTATAGAGAATGGGGATTGTATAAGTTATAGATATTGCTTTCAGCAGATATTCTGCCATTAGTGGCATTTAAGTTTTGCATCTACCCAGGCACTACATCTATTTATATATAACTGATTGTATGCCCCGAAGGGATTGTAATATCATTAGGCATGGTCATAGTGTGTTTCAACACCAACCTGTTTATGTACAATTATATGCAATTGAATCTCATTTTGAATTAAATTAACAGCATGCTTTTGAAACAATGCATTCGTGTGTCTCACATTGCAATGGACGATACCTATAACTTTTCTGTGAAGCGTTCACTCGACGATCAAATGGAATGAGAATTGGTTTATACATATGTGTAGTTATGCTTATATGTATGTATGTTTGTAAAATGAAGTAACTAAACCTGCCATTAAAGTCACTGGTCTGGTATGTCTGTTCCACGTTTTAGTGTTGGATTTCACTTGATCTGATAATGCTGAAAGACAAAATAGCAGCTGAATAGTTTTACTTCTATATACGTGGTGTTTGTGGACCAGTGAAGAAGGGCTTGAGTGGTTGATAGAATAGCTGTTACGTGTTTCAAAAATGGGGGACGTACATTTTCATTTGGATGAGGATTCTTTATCAGAAAAATCGTTCCGTGCTGTAAGTATACCGCTTCTTAGTGCCTTTTTATTTCTGCTAAGATAATGTCCCTAAGCACACATGTATATAGTCATCATGCTATCCAATACAATTCTATTGAATTCAAAAATGTAATAAATGAGTCAAATAATCAGATTGTGTGCTTAGAATGAATCATAAGGATACAAATAAATCTATGAACAATAGTAAATATAGCCATTTTCGATTGTTATCATGCTCTCTTTTCTATCTATATTCTAATGAAATCCTTTTTTAAATGTAAAACTATTAACTATAGTAATTATAGCCATTTTCGATTATTTATCACGCCCTCTTTCCCATCTATATTCTAATGAAATTATTCAAAAAATGCTAATGATAGATCTAAACATAAATCTATGAACTACATTAAATATAGCCAGTTTCAACGTTTATCATGCTCTCTTGCAGAGCTATATTCTAATGAAATCATTTAAAACTATTAAGAAAAAGAATGATATGCTTTCCAGGAAAGAGAATGCCGTCGCGCCCAGTCGCGACCAGACGAAAGTCCAGGTATGACCACAGTGATGACGAACAGTTCCATCGCTCGCTCAATATCGTCTGTTGACAGCAGTGGCCCTATGATAGTCGTGCGCAAACAAGAAGCGGAAACCACGCGGGAGTCACGTGCTGCCCATCCTCTTAACGCGTGAGTACTGTACTGGCGGGATGTGTCCATAGTTAGTGTCTACGGGCCTCAACGATTGGGGATTTGCTTTGCAATAAACTGGTTTACCTGTGTTAAATCACAACCAGACACCCATGTGAACATTTCAGCTTAGATTAGACCGTATACTAGGCTAAAGAATAATCAAAGTATAGTGCCCAATAGCAGAATATAATGTGGAAAATTGCCTTTAACAGCCGTTATGTATTTATAAGCGTAATGCGGAGAACAGTATGACAGAATCTTAAACATATGAAAATAGTTATTGTATTTTCAAAAAGATGCTTCTTATTATGTATATTTGCTTATTTTATGATTACAAAACTTGACGTTACGCTTATACTATTATGTGTGTACACCTAGCACAGAGTTATAAAAAAGCCAGAGTAGGCGATGTTTCTAACCCCCTGCTGGCTGGTGCCGTTTGCTGCAGCAGTCTGGCTGACGGCGGCACCCTTGTCGCTGTGCTGTACGCCGTCATCGTGGTGCTGCTGGGACTCGCCTTCCCTCTGAAGGACGCGCTGCAGCAGAAGTGGCTCACGTCCTACGTGGAGGCCGTGAGTAGTGGTGACACACAGATACATGCACGCAGACACGCGCACACGCACACCCCAACACCCAACAACGCACACACACAACACATATAAACACACATATGCATGCACGCACACACGCGTGCGTAAGCTCGCGCACACGCTGGAACTACCTTCCTCCATGTGAAATGGTGGTGGTTGTCCAGTGGGTATAATTGCTTACACTCTTGCAATATTAGGCCCTTTCGCTTACGAATTTCATTTTGATAACACACCGAGATATACCGTTACCGAGCCAGTGACTTTCCCGATACGATTAGAAATACAGTAGAATCTCTCTTTTAAGACCACCCTTGAAACCAGTGCTAGGTGCTCTCAATAGAGAGGTGGCCCTACTTGGAGGTTCTACTGTACATTCACTTGCACCGTGACCGCTGACTGTAGCAGACGATACCCCACAGTACACGCTTAAACAAGGTTAAGAGTGACCAAACACACTGGCGTCTGTATCAAAGAAGATATACTTTTCTACCAAATACATACAGTAGAACCTCTCTGTTAAGACCACCCAAGGAACTGAGCAAAACTGGTCTGTATAGAGAGGTGATCTCTGTATAGAGGCCCATTTTAATCGCTTTAGGAAGGTTTGGGACCGTGATGAATGGTCTCATTATACAGGTGGTCTTATCATAGAGGTGGTCTCACTGTATGATACCGTGAAGTGCACGTGTGTGTTTGTTGGTTTTTAAATTTCGCTGTGCGGTAAATACACATCCAAATGCAATTAACATTTGAACATACTCAATATGTCTGCCTACACCATATTAGAAATGATTTCCCATTTCAAAGCCGTTCAATTCTGTCGGGTAAATGATTGGCAATAACCCGTCCAATTTCCCTCGATAATGTCAACAACCACGTCAAACTCCAGCGGTAAAGTGCCATAATCAAAGCTCAGTTGCCATATTAGCGAACCACTCGTCCGTCGGTAGCAAGCATGCTACGTTTCAAATCTCGCTGCTCAAATGCTTATTACGTTCAATGGATAATATAATGATGATTGTTAAACTGAAGTCATTCGTTAGTTGTGCTAATTAGGGGCACAATGGTGCACAAGTGTATGGTCAAGTATGGCATTATGTGATGATGTACACGTACTAACTACATATGTAGGACTGCAGGCGAGCTTATTAGCATGTGTCTCGTAACATAAGGATAGTCACACCTTTATGCATGTGTACCTCTTACATCAACATATGCATCAGACATCGCAATCATTAGAATATGCATTAAACAATAGTAAAATTATTATGTACATCAGTAATAAATAGTACAAACAAACAAAGTTTTGTGTGCATAACGAAATGACTGAAGATCTAAGTATCGTTATGAAATTCCCAGTTCTACACCTTAACCCTCCATTTCACAATTATATATAAGGGAATAGTAGCTTCAGATGCTCCAGAAGAAGCCAAACAAGTGACTTTGGGCTGTGTCGGCTGAAATGGCTCATAGATTTTGTTGATAACAGGCCAATTTTGCTGGTGTTCCAAGCCATCAGAGCTCCAGCTGATTCACATATTCAAAATAGCCTTCAGCCGATACAACGATGCAGGCAGATGATCTAGATTAGCAGAGTTGGTTCATCATTTGCATGCCGGCCGATGGTAACAGTAGTCGCGGCACTTGCGAACAATACAGCCTCCCCAAAGCCCCCAGAGGCTGCTAGCTATAATCAGAAATCCCTAAGAATTCTCCAATCGAGCTTCAGATAGTCCTGCAGGGGATTAAAAAGCAAGCAGATGGTCTAGATTAGCAGAGCAACAATTCTCTCCCATAGGCCGAAAACCACAAACCACATCTCTGGAAAGGTTATAACATTCTTTAGGCCAGACCTGGCCACGTGTGGGCCATTACATTCAGGAACTACGGAATCAGCCAGATATCTCAAGGTCTGACGCCAGATCACCCACGATCGACCCCAAAATAAACTCCAGATGGCCACGATAAACCTCCTGAAGATCCAGAAAAGGAAGCAGATGGCCCAGATTAGCAGATCAATTATCCTTTGTCATAGGTCAAAAACACACATCACTTCCCAAGAGAGGTAATACCATTTTTATTCCAAAACCGGCCAGAAGTGCACTACTCCAAACAGAAGACTATCGAACCAGTCAGATCATCCACAATCTACCCTGAAATGACAAATCTGGCGGTGGTGTCGTCTATGTGAAATGGAGGGGGGTGTTAAGAGCATTTTTACCCTTTATTCAATTGAATCACATTTAAGGGATTATATATACGACAGTGTCATTTTTCAAACATTATATCAGGAGAATGCCAAGCTAAAGTCATATTAGGGCCTAATTTGGACAACGTATGGCTCGGCTAACTGCCGCTCGCTGATATCAAATCACTTCAGGCCTCATATTACAGTTTATGTGCACAAGCTTTAGGTTATAGGTTAGTCATAGACTTTTTACGAACAGGAGAAATTTACAGTTGCAATTCACAGTTTGTCATGCGGTAGCAACTTTACAATTACACCAGGTCATTGTCATCCCCGGAAAGAATACAGCACATCGCTGCCGTAATGCAACCGTGCAAATCATTCACATTAGAGTGTGATTGACTGACTTGTACCTATTTCACCTAGGTACCACGGAAAACAATAGTTATGTGACTCGATAGGCAAATCGTGAAATGTATAAATATAATATATACATTAGTAATGTACATGTAGTTGAATGCGTATGGATGGACTGAGTGGGTCACACTTGACGATTCAGACGTGAAAAGGCTAGAAGCGCGTAAGGATCACCTAGATGTGGTGTTTTGGGACTATGCTCTAGATTTACATTTGTACTTAAATTGACCCCTTCTATTCAGGGGCATAAGAATACAGCTACTAATATTGCTTGGGTAGTAAAAAACAGAATAGATGTTTGACAGTTTGCACTATAGATTGAGCAAAATACACGTAGGTTCTATCTTTTGCAGTCTTGAAATTGCAAAAGTTAAAATGAGATAATGTTGTTGATCAACATCAAGCTTTCTCATTAGAAAATGTAATGGTTTTCTATGGACAAAAGAGGTGAATATGATGAGAGGATTGTATATTCACATAGTGTAGGCCTACTTAAAACTTTAAAACAGACCCACTTCTACTTCTTACATAGCTCGCATACGTGTAATTCATGATTTGGAGAGATAGAAATAAAATACAAATGATTAACATAATTTGACTAAAACTGCAATGCTCTGTGAATAACCTACAGACTATGGCGTGACTAGCATGGATGAATAGGGAAATGGTGTGGCTTCAAATTTAATCCCAAATATATATTGCGTGACCACCTTCCTAGCGAGCTACAGAACTTTAAATGCCAGGTGGTGATAATTTGCTGCTCTCCCCATGGCCAACCTGCCAATATACAACATGTCACAAAATATGGCAATGCACAATACCCTAGATTTATTTTCTACAACTTATGCTATAGGCTTGTACGTTAGTGGATCGTGACACCAGCTATGTTTCAGGTCACAAAGAGCCAACAGTGAGCGCCAAGAGGCAAAATTCCACGCCGCACACGCCCGCAAGGGGACATTCTCCCTTTGCGTAATAATATGTAGATGTTTCCACTGCAGGTGTTCCTGGCCTATATCTATGGCATGTCGTTCGTGTTCATCATCTTCCTGGAGGTCTATCTCATCCAAAAATCCCGGCGTCACGGACACAAGCCAAAGTCTAGGAAAAGCAACTCCAACATAATCGTGAGAACCCTGACGGGCGAGCCACAGCATGGTATGGTGGATGTCTTTGTATAGCCTATAGACTGGCAGATCCTGGTTTTCTGGAAGGGGGTTGGTAGCAAACGAATAATTCATTGATGTCTGTACTCATGCAGATTACAATACCGCGACTTCACTACCATTTCTTTTATTTTTTTATTTTATTACTTTATTTTATAGTAGTCTATTTTAATTTTATAAGTTCCTTTTTCATCAATTTGACCGAGGATTTGTGTAGTAGAACTAGTCTAAGTGGAACGCTTCACAACTGACCTCCAATGATCTCAATAGAGGTGATCCCTTTAGAGAAGTTAGCAGCGGCCTCTTTATGAAGGGTTGGTGCCGCGAAAAATGGTATTATTGTGTAGGTAGTATCTAATAGAGATTGGTTAGTTGGTGGCTCTACTGTATAACATCGTGGTACATAAAATCATTCTATATAATCTTTAGGGCCATGCTTAGAGGTTTTGATACTTTGGGTTAAAGAAATCCACCAAAGGACTCGGATTCGCTCAGCCTCGTGACCATCACATGTAATTCTGACAATGTCATCCAAAGCCACATTTCAAATATTGTCAGCCATTTATTACCGTCATTTGTTAACTTGGCATATGTCTTGATCTGTAAAGGAAAATTTTCCACAAAATGATTATATAAGAATTCAGGGAATTTGATAGGTGAAATGGTAGACATGCCATGAATTATTGGCTCAGATCTGTGTATTTCTAATACCATGTGACATCGTGAAATCTCTGTGTGATAGAAAAATAAAAACTTAGTGTGTCAAAGACAAAGGTCATTTTAGTGGGTTGGGTTGACATTTATCAGGCTCCAGATTTTACATTAATTCTAATATTATAATTATAGTCTAGATTCTGTAGCAACAAATAGATCTGCATCATGTTTTGCAACTATACACGATATAACTTTACGCATAGTAGTTGACGAAAAAAATAATACAGAACATACTTTCGCTTCCAAAAGGTGTTAAGCACACATGCATACATATATTCGAAAATTCATACCAGATTCATAACAATGGCAGATATAAGACCTGCCAATTTCCTAACCATTTTAACCGGGTCCACTTGGACCCATTGTGTCTTAAAGCGAGTACCCTGAGAAATCCTGGATCTGTCAGTTAATATATGACATTCAAAAACCTTGACCATCACATAAAAAACACAAACAATATTCCATTCAGAAAATCAAGATAATTATAACCCGGCTGTCCCTGGGGACTCGTCTGCTGCTACCACCCCCACTGGCGTCCTTGCCCCTGGGGGTATCCGGGTGGTGATTGAGGAGGCAGAGGAGCCTCCCGTCCCCACACGCCACACCGGACTCTACACGCGCTTTGGCGTGGCCAGTATGTGTCTTAAATATACCTATATAGTATTAATATATTGGTAATCACAATATACTAGTATCGCTGTGTCAGACGATATTGATCAGCGATCTCCCTGATAGCGGTGACGTACTGTATGATAATGTACCAATTT
>CM032660.1:14875180-14897974 GCA_019095985.1 Streblospio benedicti
TCCCTTTTTTTTTTTTTTTTTTTAAAAAAATTTAAAATTTTTAAATTTTTTTAATTTTTTAAAAAATTTTAATTTTTTCTTTGGGGGGGTTTTTTTGGTTAATTTTTTTCCCCCCTTTTTTTTGGTTTTAATTTTTTGGGGGTTTAAAAATTTTTTTTCCCCCCCTTTTTTTTTCCCCCGGGAAAAAATTTTTTTTAAAAAAAATTTCCCCCCAAAAAAGGCCCCCCCCGGCTTTTTTTTTTTTTTTGGGAAAAAAACCCTTTTCCTGGGGGGGTTTCCCGGGGGGGTTTTTTTCCCCTTTTTTTTTCCCCCGGGAAAAACCCCCCATAAGTTCAAAATGTGAATATTTTGTAGAAAGTACAATAAAATCACGTTCGTAGAGAACAGTGAAAGCTTACTTAAAGTACGTTGTTAGTGGTTATATATGTGTATGTTTAGTGTATGGATGATTTTAGAAAAAAATATTGAAATTATCGCCTACGTTATTAACAGTTTTGTCATTGGAGTGAAATGTTTACATTTGTACACCATACATATAGATCTAGTAAGGAGATGGTTTAATTCCCCTCAAATATCCATCTAAAGGGTAATCAATTATCTACTTGGACAAATTTATAGGCACCTAAATTTCACATTTAACAAATACGCGATAAAAATGAGCTCCACTTGCTCCAAATGCTATATATCCCTCTTATAAGTCCATTTGGCTGTATCTATTAAATGACAGATATCGCTTTTCAGAGGAAAGGGTGGTAAAAGCAATTTGGTGTCAATTATGCGCTGACTTGAGCTGAAGAAAGAGTGGGATTTGCTGGTCTGCATTCTAAACCAACACTCAGAATGCAGATAACATGTAGTTGCCACAAAATTACATATCAACTAGATTCAGCTATTGGAGATGCATAGGTGTGTGTACACTAATTGCATGCCGTGGTTTGGGTTCAAATGTAGTTTTTAAAAACTTTATTAATGTGGATGGGGACAGAACCGAAGGTGTATGTGAAATATGAAAATATTATCATTTTAAGTATATGAATGTATGGAGCTCGTCATGGCTGGTGAACAGTGGAGTTGACTTTCAAGAAAAGGCGCAGAGAGCTGTTGTACAGCCTTGGTGATAAGTACTGATGCATTTGTTCCTAAGGTTATCATATTTATGCATGTAAATCAACTTTGTATTGCAATTTTGTGGATAGCAATTTTATGAAATTTGAATTTTCTTCACTTGCCACAAGCTAGTCTAGCGGTCGTACAGACAAGCTCGTCCACTTTTTCTCTAAATTCATCATTTATCATAGATATTAATAATATAAATTTACGACGTCACTGTATTGGAGATGTTCAACCGCCCAATCATATTCAACATACGCCCAACTACTGTTTAGATTAAACATTTTATTTCTAAAATTGTAATTAGTCAAAACTATAATTGGATTTGACATTGCAGCACAATTGCCGCATGAGCCATCTGCAATCATGGTTTAGTGAGGCCTGGACTGTGAACCAAAATACACATTTGTTGCGACATACGACTAAAATGAGTTGGCGCCCTTGCCAAATAGGATGGCTAATAGGTTATGACTTTTCAGCATAGTCTATCTTGATAAAAGAAATGTGGATACTAGGTGCTCCTTGCTATTTGATGCTTTCTTGTGGAAAAAAGTGTTCGTAAAAATGGGTGCCTGGTATAATATTTGAGCCCTCTGTGTGCAGCTCCCTCACCAGCCATTGGTGTGATCGATTGTAGGCCTACTGCTCTCTTAGAAGGAATTACCGAGTGCTCATTGTACCCCTGCCCCTATCTTTAAAAAAACTGGATATATCATTGCTGGCTAATTATGATTTGTAATAAAAACCATATTAAGCCGGTTGTATACCACCGCTTTCATGTGGCAAAGGTGAGACCAAGGACCATGTACACTCTTAGTTGACTCTTACAACTAACAGGTCGAATTCCGTTTCCGTTGTGAAAGAATTTTTGATTAGATTGCATTGTGCATTATATGTATTCATGGTGTGTGAAAGTGCAGTAATTCTGAATATACATTTTAATACCACTATTATATCCTTAAACCACTTACATCATCGTTGTTGTACCAATTGATTGACACGGATTGAAGTTATACATATTATATGGTTAACTACGTTGTTTTTTCTCCAAAGCTATCACAAATGTAATTTCTCAAACCATGTTCACACTTTCAACAAAGATAACATCAATAACAAAAAACATTGGAAAATGATACCCCGTTTCACAAGTCTATTTATCATTATACTGTTCATGTGCATAATACAGGCCTAAATAGAAAAGGTGGTACTATCTAATTACTGTTTATTCAAGCTAGTGATTGATTTCACTGATGACTTCATGAGTACCTATCAAAACATCACATCTCAGTCAATGCTATGTAACACTACTGTGATGTGTTCAGTCTACTATTTGAAATGAGCCACCATCCAGGCATCAATGCTATTTTGTAACATTTGCCAGTCTCTTGTGGTTTCCCATGTAAGCCGGTTGCTAACGCCGTCCTTGTACATTCCATATTATTACAGAGTTTGAAGGATACTTGCCACGAAACACACAAAATAGTGAGTACATGTTTTATATTTTCCATGCATAGAATTGAAAATATTTGTTGGATTTTTGTAACATGGTGTTGACAAGAACATTATGAAGTAGTGTAGTGTGTATCTTTGATGTTATGTGAGACAATATAGTTCCATCGATATATCATAGCACTGTAACAACGAATGTTGGTATTGAACGCGCAACACATCAAGAACTATGTTCATCTTCATAACATGTTTCAAGATTTCTTTTCAAATGTTTTAGCGAATTGTTATGACAAGTTTATCTTTAGTGTTATAGTTTAAGTCACATACTCTTAATGAATAAGATATATCCTTCTATAGTGGTACATCCATTCAAACCTTCTGACAAAGCAATTCTCTGACGGATTCAATGAAAAAGATTGAAACAGATTGCATATAAAAAGCATCTACCATGCAAGATCATGTATGTGAAAACATAAATGTTTCTATGGGATGGAATACTAAAATGTGTCAACTAAAGTATGAGACTGAAATGCTGCTGCTTATGTTGCTAAATTAGAAAAGTTAGCGATTTGGTAAATATCTATTGGGGTGACAAATTATGAATATGTGTAAGTCAAGAAAAAGGAAAACTTGTTGGTGAAACACACAAAAACTAATGCTGTCCTGTCCATTTCAGTTCTGCAATGGCTGGTAAAGTTGCCCTGGTCACAGGCAGCACAAGTGGCATAGGTAATCTATCATATCACGATTTTCAAATATAATATGCAAAAGACTGATTTCGTAATAACGCAATCAGCCACAGACATAATGGTATAAATCCAGACTGATTGTTTGCACTGGTTGCTAATGTGCTGCATTGCGTATAAATAAGAATGTAATACATTTTCAACATAAAACATTTGAAAGGTGTTAAAGCCTCAGAAAGATAGACGCGAATGTTAGTCTAACGTTAACCTACGACAATTTATATAGCGGTAGGTTGGAATTACGTGAGTAACAGGGCAAATCTTTCCCCACTCAAAAGTCTGTGACATAGGCATTGTGGAGAAGAAAGACACCGGCTACAATATCACGGCTGATTCGGCTTCAATTATCCGGAATGTCTGACCATAGCGTTATGGTTGCGGATTAATTTCGCCCATTTGTTTATGAAAGGTCCCTATAAACTGAAAACAAAACTAATCACAGGACATAAACCGTCCACAAAACACATTGTTTTATGTGATGTCCCTGTCACTGAAAGCGTTGATGAGTGCATGTAAAACCTCCAATTGAGACCACCCCTATATTGAGACCACCTCAGTAACAAGACCATTTCCGTGGTCCCAAATGTTCATAAAACGACAAAAATAAGCCTCTTTATAAAGACCACCTCCCTGTTGAGACCGCAATCGAGAGGTTCTACTGTATTCTGTGTACGTGTGCGTGCTGTAGGTGCGAGCACGGCGCGCCTGCTGGCGGCACGGGGCTGCTCCATAGTGCTGCACGGGCTGCCGGACACACAGACAGCAGCAGACGACATCAAACAGCAGATTAAGAGGTAAGACAGTCACAGTCAGTGTCACAGGCACGAGCAATAATACAATGATTAGATATGTTGAAACCAACCATTGTTTCACTCCACGATTCTAGGATTCTACATAACTTGATCTCGAAGCTGTTATACACAAGCAGCATATTTAGCATATTTGTAATGATGTCATCGTGTTTTATAAAATGACGGTGGCCATCGTTATTTTACTTGCAGAGAATGATGATTTAAAATAAAACTCCGTCTACAACATTGCCTCTTGAAACTACAGTACATGTATTGATTTGAGTGCTGAACAATCTATTGTTTAGCATATTCAATGTTCATTAGCACAACGACTAAAAATATTTATTTCTATATTTTAAGTAAACACAATGTACCCGTGGATTTTATTCCTGCCGACTTGAAAAGTAACGACGATGTGAAGAAGTTATGCCAGGGTGTGAAGGAATTGTACCCTGATGGCATAGATATTATGGTCTTGAATGCAGGTTAGTCACGTCATGATGTATGTACAAGTAAATAAAAGTAAAGTGATACATTCTATTAAAAAAAAATCTGATTACATAATTTGAATTATAGATGTAATAAAAATGGTTCGATTTTGGTGGACCAGAATCATCTAGCCACGCTGCTAGAAAGCCACAGGCCCATATTTATACACTGCCCCATTTATTGCTAATTTTACTGTGGCAACATTTTGTCAAAATGGTACATGTACATAGAATTTGTAATGATGCTGAGTCCAAAAACAACAAACACAAACAAACATTTTCCCGCTCTTTTTCTATCACAGGAGAGTGTCCAGTTGCACCAATCGAATACGCCAATGTGCCTGACTTTGAAGAGCTGCTTCGATTACTGGTTGTATCACCATTTGCATTAATCCAAGAATTTCTGCCTCAGATGAAAGCAAAAGGTACTACCAGATATGCTTATAAGATCATTAATTCTTATGGCAAAGACAATTGATAATGTCATAATTTTCCATCGCCACATTGATTTCATACTTTCTTGATTCTCTATGAATGTGGAATTGTAAACATTTAGAGCATTCCAAAGAAGAGGTATATCATGTGAAATAAAAGTTGTGCAATTGTAATGCATTCATCAGATAAAGCATACAGATATGTAGAGGGTTGTTTCTATCATTGACAGGTACAATACGTAAGAAGTAATTCTGCATAATAGCAAACTCATTCCAATTGGTCAAAAAGAATGAAAATAACTTTTCAAAGGCAACATAATCCAACAAGATGCTGTTTGTGCTCAAATCGGTTCATAAAATGCTTGATAACAATATAAAAACGACGCGATACACAATGTTATACACACACAGTTATCAGTGGATCCTTCTGGACCTAAACATCACTATTCGACCCGGGACCTAAATTTATTTTAAAAAAATGCCAAATCTGGTGGTTTCCTCATGGACTCAATGAGACTTGTGATGCAGGCAGCGGCCGCGTGGTGCTGACGTCATCATACGTGGGCGTGGTGGGTCAGCCGTACCTGACGACATACAGCGCCGCCAAGCACGCGCAGCTCGGCCTCATGAAGGTACGTGCCTGATCGCTAGCCCACCTGCTTGTCGCTTCCGTGATCCCATCAGATAGCACGTCTGCCAACATCTTAAACTTTTTTTCTACCCAAAATATCCAATCTTAAATGTCATTTGCATGGACCTTTTATAAATAAAAAAAATCCTTTTATTTAGTGTATCTAGTATTTTACTGGTTGCCACCCCACCCCAGCTCTTTTTTAATCTGGATTTATACGTTTTAAAACTTATCCAACGTATATTACAGATACGGGTGTTAGTTTGATTCAAACCTGGATGAAAAGTGTCCGATAGACATGTATTCATGGTAGACAAAACCACTTCTACGCTACGTGTTGGTATTTCAGTGGGAGAGTGCAAATAAACGTAGACTATGGGATTTTTGTAGTTCGTTTTATAACATACTGAGTTCCTTTTATTTATATTCGTTATGAGGCATATTACACAATGCACATACATACATTTTAGGTTAGTTATACCTGTTAGTGGTGTGTGTTTCAGAGTGTGGCACTAGAAGTTGCGCAGTCGGGTGTGACGTGTAATGCAGTACTTCCCACTGCCACCATGACACCCAGTGAGCACATTTACTCAATTTTCCTTGAAAAAGGAATGCCAACTAATTAAGTAGTAATTGGAGTTACATTAAAGACAAGCCCTGGCCATGGCCAATGGTCAGCAGCTGCAGGTGAATGATTGACAGGAGGCGTGGCCAGGGGTCAGCGCGTGATAGAGAGATAGGAGGATAAGGGTAGAAGCCACAGACAGCCTCGCATCAAATGCCACAGAATTCGCCCGCCCAAAGCAATTTCTAAAAAAAATGTTTTGGGATATATAGCAACCGAACCAAACAACTTGTGACCTTGTAAGATGTTTCTACACAAGGAACCACTTCCACAATTTTCTTAATTTTCTTAAATACTTTTCAGTGCTGGAGAAAAATGCTGCGGTATTGTCTCAAACACAGGGTGTCACAAACGAACAAGCATTTGTAAGTACCATGGTCGTAGAGCATCAATTCCATTGCATACGGTAGATTTGGACAGCTGGTAAAAATACTACTGTGAGATGACTAATTAGTTGATTTTGATATTTAAATGAGCTTGCGTTAGCAGTAAAATTCCTATATATCTACAGAAGTGATTTCTCAATCTAAAATATACTTTAAAGTTTATCCAGCATTTTACTTCTTACAGGAAATAATGAAGGAAGGCACACCCACAAGAAAGTATTGCGATCCTGAACAGGTAGGTTAGAATGATGTCATGTTCTTGTACCTCGTTGCGTTCACTACAAATTTCTCTTGTTGGGATTTTGCATAATGCAATGGTCTATTCTATATGTTTAAACTAAGAAATAAATCTGATATTTTAAAGTATTTAGTCAAAATTGTTTATATGCTTTGGATACACTTGCTGGATACTTTGAATTAATTAACTGGTGTGTTATTGTTTGTCATGGTGTTTGCTGACTAGTTGGCCATGAGGTCCAATCAGGAAAAAAAATCTACGCGCATACTACATGTATACACCAGTAAGTTAAAGTCTCCGCGAAGCATTACCCCCCAAAATCCCTCGACCAAATGAAATAATTATAACCATCTATATACACCAGGCACCATCACAATCGGGTTGTCCCGCTTGTTGTTTTAGGTGGCTGAGGTAATCGAGTTCCTGTGTCTGTCCGGAGCGTCGTCACAGATCACTGGCGCGTCCTACACCATTGACGGTGGCGCCACCGCACAGTAGATGACCTCACTACAGAGCTGCAGACCACATTTAGGAAGCACGTGTACTCAGAAATCTATAAGGGTGGGGTGGGCTTTATGGTATCTAGATATAAGCTCTAGATAGGAGAGCTACAAAAATAGGCAAAGTACTAGAGTTATACAATTATTGGAAAACAGACATATGAAGTGATTTTATCAGCTCAACTCTAAAGGCCTTTTATGAGGTAAGAAAATTGTTGAACAAATGTTGAGGTAAACATAGCAGTTTTTTAAGAAATTCTAAAGATTGATATACCAATAAAAACAAAACTAGGTGAGCCTTACTGACCAATACAAATACAGTTGGGTCCCTCTTACTCAAATTTGAAGGGAGTTAAATAAGGTTAAAGTTGTCCGAAATTTCGTTAATCGTGTAAAGTATCGAGGAGGGGGAGGGGTATTTGCTCGAGTCATAAATAAATTCAAGATATTAGAGCTCGGGATAATGGACGCTACTGTAATTGTATGTGTAATTACAGCAAGGGTACAATATTTCAACATATGACCTAACATCAATCAAGATTATTTGTGTAAGCTTGCCAGTAGCTTCAATGTGCACAATTTCCATTCATTTTTTTTTTGTTACAAATTCTTGAATGTGTATAAATGTTAATATATAGTATAAACATGCCACTTGTAAAGCTATATTTAATTCTACTATCTTTCCAATGAATTGTTTCATAAAATTAATTGTATGTTCATTTTATAAAACATGTATAGATTACATGTTTGATATTTATCAAGACTATGATCATTTCATCCATGGATTTGGTATGTCATTTTTGTCCATATCGTGTTAGTATATTTTGTATAACTATGCACATAACAATTATTAATTAATCAAATAACTAATCGAAAAAATTAACAAAATAATCTGCATGTCGGACTGTCGGTACATCAGAAATTCATTGTGGTAAATTTGAGCTTATCTAACTTTATTCTAAGCTGCATTTATACTTTATTCTAAACTGCAGTACTAGTTTATTCAACAAATAGTTAAATGAAGTAGAGTTTACACCCATTCACAGATGAGCTAAACAATGTATGTGTAATGTTCTCAAATTGGAGTAAATGTCTGTGATTATGTGACAGCATGATGCATCAATAACAACATAGCTGTGGTTTTATTGAAGTGTAGATATTTTATACTTTCATTATACATGTATATGTTTTGTTTTCACGAAAGTCAAATAGCACCGTACTGTGTAAAGGCTGAGTAAAATGGGATACAATGACAAGTATGACATAAAATAATCTAATACATGACAAGTATTTACCAAAGAAAAAAGTATGTTTATATCTTATGGTACTTAAACAGCAGTAGCTTTTACCTTTTCCAATATCATAATGGTGTAAACAGTATTTAATACATGTATATATTTTTCACGGTGGCATTCATCTTGAACGTACCATGCATATGTCATGAATAAATCTATCCGCACATGTATGCTTGTTACATTTCGCATACTATGAAAGTACGTAAACCACGTTATGGCATACTTATCAGTTACATAATACATATACTCATCACATTCACTAAAATCACAATTGTACCTAGAATCACGAACGCAAGCATACATCATATACAATTTGCCAAATATATGAAAAGGTAGATATAAGGTAGATATAAAAAAGAAAGGTAACGTTAGATATAATACTATGAATGGACAATAGTCAATGAACAGCTGGATTTCCATGTGGATGGAGTCCAGAAGCACAGAAGTTGTCACTATCCATGTACGTGCATGTTTTTACATGCACAGAACTCCACATTCAAACATACATTATATTATGAATTACATTGTAAACATAAATTCTAAATATAGTCTAAATATGTATATGTGTGCGTGCGTGCGTGCGCGCGCGTGTGTGTGGCGTTTATATGGCTAGCTGTATTGTAAGTTTTGATAATTTTCCAAATTACTTTCTACTTATTCATTTGACTCAGACTCGCTATCTTTTCCGACCCATTCTGTCGAAGTTGGAATTACCCTCTTGATAAATCCTTTGCACCTGCAACCAAAATTATTTCATCACAATTTTATATTGTTCATAAGTTCTTCATTTGAATTATAATTCAAGCGACTAGCTGCATTCTAGACTGCAGTGCGGACTGTTCATCAATCATCTGAGAGAGCCTGTCTCAATTGCACTCTAACCATTTTCTATGCCAGCCAGATATAACAACGCTTGTAAAATTATCAGTGCTGTTTTTTAAGATAGTAACAATCTATGCATTTGTGTTACAGCTCAGCAGTACAAATGTAGCTTTTTTCAATTGGTCACATAATTTGAATAAGGATAGATTCTAAGTTAACGTACATCATACTTCCGTGCACAATACTTATGATATGGCTCATCCTCAGTTGACTCAAAATAAAAAAGGATATGAGGCTCGGTCACGATGAAATATAATATATTATCTATATTGTTATCAAGTGTGTTCATTTTGTAGTAGAGGGGTTTATCACTATATCAAACCAACTAATAAACCATTAGAAACATGACCATACCTGTAATATGAACCCTTTTCACTTGGTACCAACTTCTCCACGAAATATTTCAACCCATCTTCTCGCAAATGTAACGGCAATGCAACCAACCAATCAACTACAACATTTCAATCATCCTTACATTTCCTTTAGTGAATGTATTTGTCAACATGTACAATGGTAGAGTTATAGCTCTTCTGGCCATGCTTCAGATGTAATTATACATATTTACTTTTGGGGTTTGGGGGTGGGGGGAGGTTGGAGGACAAGGAAGTGCGTGTGGTGTGTGGGAACAGACCGTACAAGAAAGGCTAACACTAGACAAGAGAATGTGGCCAATAAGACCAAGAAAATTGGATGTGGAATAATGTCTTGGCCCCTTATACCTACATATGACCAGTGATACCATGAATTAATCATCACAATGCAACCGTTCGATGTTTACTACGGTACACAGCACATGCAGGCAGTAACCAAATGCCTAGTGTTTGACGTTATCGTGGTACAAACATTCTTCAATCATTTTAATCTGGAAAAATGCAAATAGTGAAATGCTAATCAACTAATCTTATTACTCACAGCTTTATCTTGCAAAAATAAACTATACTGTTGTGACTGTATTCCAACCTTTACAAGAAAGTGAGAAAAGTGATATCACCAGTTCTTAGCCAATAACCACTCCGACGACCAGCCATACCAACCACCAATCAACACCACAAAGCAAACAAATAAGAACAAAAAGAAATGTCGGTTATTACGTCTTATTCTGTACTTGAATACTTAATTTGGAATTTAGAATTTAAAACAGACTTTGAAAGTCTGAAAAGTCTATTCTGGATTCTAACTTCCAAATTAATAGTCCAACCACAATGTATAGACGTAATATGTGATGTCTAAGATTGAAAACAGAAATATATGAACTAATGAAAAACACCAACCACGATGGACGTCTGATACGGGGTGGACGACTACCAGATCCCCGTCCTGCCGGCACGCCACGAGTGAGCCGTCCTGGACGCGCGCCGCCGCCTCCACCGTGGACAGACACAGCTCGCGCCCCGCGGACTCCGCGATCTCCGGCACCGCCCGCTCGAACGTGCGCGTGGACGAGCCGCCCTACATCAGACAATCCTTATTTCATATGTGATTCTTGCTGGAAAAAAATATCTTTTTGATTAATCTTATTCTCAAGGACCTGGTGAAGATGGTCGAAAAGCCCGTAACACCTTCAGTTTGTAGGATATAATTTGATTGAGGGACAACTGATACATATTGCAATTGATTACTGGCATGAACAACACACACAAATTTTATATGCACCATTAAGTGTTTCCTGAGGTTCTATCAAATAATTAATTGCGATCATCGTCTTGAACTGATCACAGTCATGATTGAAACTAGCAACGGAAATCATTATATATTTTTGTCTTGTGCATGAAAAAATTATGTGAACAATTTGCGAGTGCAGATTACCAGTGCTCTGTGGATGCTCCGCGGTGAGAGGTCGATTTTGTACAGCTTGTCCCAGAACTTCAACATCTGCCCGAACTCGTCGATCTACAACATGGAAATCACCATTTGTTTCATGATTTTTAAAAATGTGCTACACAGAAAACTAATGAACGGAATATCTAAACAAATGAGAAAATAGTTTTTAATTAAGTTATCGGATCAATTAACAAGTGCACTTTACCAGAGCTGCTGCGTCCTTCATCCGAGATGAGAGGGTCATGCGAAAGATCTCTTTGCCAGACTCTATGTCAAATATCCTGAAAGTATGTAAAATAATAATATCGATTGAATACCAATATACAAGAATGATGAAAATGAATACAAGTATATCGAGCATACATGCGCTTTACAATTATATCATGATATCATGAAAGTTTGCGAATGTCTTATTCTACCGGTGGCCTCTATTGAATGGAGTCTGGAATAAATTGAGCCTCTACTGTACGTACACCGTGGGAGCCTCGCCGGTGACCAGCAGCCCGTTCCCCGTGACGGCGCCGGTGGCGCGATGCCGGTGTGGGCGGAACGCGCGCACGAGTGAGCCGTGCGTGTTGTCCACCTGCAGCACCTGGCCGCCCGCCTCCACAAACACGTGCTCGGCCGTCTGCAAACACAGGAGAATGCAAACAGGAGAGTGCAAATTACTGGCGTGCTGTGGTCCAGCTCTGGGGGGTCTGGTTACAGAGGTATCACGTTTTTAGGCGTGGTGTGGTCCAGCTGTGTGTTCTGGTTCGTGGTGTGAGGGGAATAGGTATTTTGCAGGGTATCACGGGGTTTGGCGACTGATTTTGGGAGGTTTTACAAGACAATGTTGAGGATGAGGTTGCATTTTGTTTCGATTATAACAAACATATATAAATCGAGAACATAGCCATGGGCGGATTCTTTTTTCTTCTTTGAAAATATTGAAAATGAAGTCTTTTGTGGGCAAATGGGGGGAGGCATAACCATACCATTGTAGGGGCTCACAGTGGTACTATATATAACAAGAGGGAAACCAACAAGAGCAATACACATATTAAAGTTACCGCTTTATGCATTATGATAAACATATATCAAGTCCCATGGATCAGAGGTGCGTGCACAAAAACGGTATCCCCCCCCCCCCACCACCCAAACCCCCACCCCACCACCACCCCGACCACCAACCCATTAAAAAAACATGTTCTTATTTGGAGGGGGGTGTCAATCTGTTCATATCGCATACGAAACTCATTTGATCGCTGAAGTACGCACCCCCTGCCCCAACCCATCCACACAACTTTCGAAAAACCTTGATCTACATGTAAAAAAGAAAACTGTGCTGGCTCACGATGGTGGCGGCCTGGATGCTGCTGGCGCGGCCGCGGCTCGGCACGGAGAACTGCCACAGCACGGCGCCATCCGCCGCGGCGTACTTGACCACCTTGTGGCGGTGAGCCACGTACACGCCGGAGTCGTCAGCCGACAGCTGCAACAGCCGCGGGCGCAGAGGGTTAAGGTGGGGCTGGGTTTGGATAACCATGTTTTTAGGATTTCATGAGTTTTTTTATTTATTTTAGTTGTAGAGTGCTTTAGTATGGACATCAGCCCTAACAAAAAGTTACTAGATGTGTTACAAAGTGTATTTAAAAGAACTAGTGTGTACTGTGCAATTTGGGAAATCATTGTCAGTGATAACGTGCTCTCGAGCCATCCCTGCTAAAGCCAGATCATCCCAGGATCCACAGCAAACTATTCTACACGTGGATACGGGTTATACACAATACACAGCAGCTGGAAAATCAAAATCAGTCATAACGCGCTCACGAGCCCTCCGTGGCCGAGCTTGCTGTCCTCGTGCGCCCACAGCACGCGGCCGTCACCGCCGAGCCACGCCACGGCGCCCTTGTCGTCCGCCAGCGCCAGGCAGCCGGCGCGCATGGCGGCGTGCGCCACCACGTGGCCGAAGTCGTGCACGTCCAGCAGCTTGGCGGGCAGCTCGTTGGTGATGTCTGCAACCAGGAGTATCACCAGTATAGAGCGACTATATGGTGGGGATTTGTAAGGGATCCAGAAATCCCATATCTATACTTTTAGGGACTTCATTTCTCATATCTTTAGATTTTTGGGGAGCCTGCAACCACAGGAGTGGAGCTTCTGCCATAAAGTCAAGTTTGCGTGGCAAAATTTGACTAGAATTTATAAATCGGGGTGTTCACTGACTATAGGGGTGGTATAGGGGGTTAAGATATCCTACATTCATAAGGTTGGGGGACTTATTTCACACGTATATCTAGATTTGTTTTGCCGTGTTTTGCACATCCCTCAGCTGTAAGTTTTTTTTCTCATATACCTCTTCCTTGAAATCGAACATCCCTTTTTTTCTCACGCCCCTTTTTTCGGTCTTGTTTTTCCACATCCCACTTGCTTATAGCCCCGTCCTACTATAATAGGGGGCTTGAGACCCAACAGATGATGGGCAATACATTTTGGAAAACATAGTGGCCAATCGCAGTGTTTCAATGCTAGGCAATTGCTGTAACGTCGTGTCCAAAAAATAAATGAATAAAAAGTATTGATTAAAATTGATGTAACTTGTATTAATAACATTTCTCAACATTACAACATTACTGAGGGGCCCTTTGATTATAATGATCATGTTATGTGACATGTCCCTATTAAAAGTCTTGGTCCAGAGGACACGTTTAGTCAGTCATGATTGAAAGGGTGGTTGTAGTACCATCTGGAAGACCAGCGACAAATGCTGTCAATAGATGGAAGTAAGCGGTGATGTATTGCATGTTAGCAAAATAATACTGTAACGTAATACATCGGCCTACCATAAAGACTCCCTTTCAATCCCGGAAGCGGAAGTCGACTGTGAGACCAAGCGTACAAAATGCCGCCATCTTGAAAAACAGCTGAGACGGGGTTGTTCAGCTGATATTGTTTAATAAATTCACCACCATGGTCAACAAAAATCACTGAAACGATGTGCAAAAAAATAGTTACATGTTATGGAATAGCATACAGGTATGGTTAGTGAAAGTTACAAATGATTTTTATAAAATATCATTAATATGAAAATTGATCATAATGACCTCTGCCATCTCTGGTTCCAATGACGATTTTCTCACGGTCAGAATAGAGCGCTTTACCGTCCGTGTTGGCATCCAGAGTCCACACCACGGGACCAACCTGAAACAAAAGCAGGGATGTGCAAATCTGAGAAAGTTTGACAGTATTGCTTGTTAAATTGATATGTTATTTTAATCATGCTTTTTAATGCAATTCCAATGTTTTATGTGTTTGTGTCTGACGTTTTTGTTGTGTTTTTGTATTTGTTTTTATTGTTTTTGTGTGTTTTTCTTTCTTTTCAGTTTTCATGTAATATGATTGATGTAATATGAGGTAAATTGATATAAAATATATATTAAAGATAAAGGAGCCATTTCCCCTCTGCAACCCTCCCAGCACCCAGGCCAAAAACATTAATGTATATGTGTTATCAAAAGGGCTAGTTTTAAAAGGGGGTACTGCTGTACTCTTTTATTCAACCTGTGATAGCTACTCCATCATTTGAATTTACATGCAACAGCACACTGTCAATTACGAGATGTTTTAGTTTATAAACAAGCACACTTCACAACCGTCTATGCTGGACATACAGACTCCTTTACGTCATTAACCATGACAAGTTGGACATGATGATTCAGATGCTGAGATATGAACGATATACATAATCATTGCAACATAAAAGTAATTTTGATTAATTTTGATATGAAAATGTCCAAGAATTGGTGTAAAATCTTATCATCTTCTTCCAAGGACATGTTATTTTTATTGGTGATTTTGTATATATATATACATGGCATTAGTTATGCATTGTAGTTATGATATATTATGCATGACAGAACCAATGTTGTTGCAACCCTGTGGCAATGTATTGTAATAGTTTTCCTCTAGCATATTTCTTACACATACCATATACATAATGTGCAATGCTTTAGGTAGACGGCATAATGTGTAACAAAACATATTTACTGAATGATATTATGGAACGTAACCATATATCATTATCTGAGAATGGACATTCTAAAGTAGTGATTCGATGTATATATCAAATTCTGTGAGACATAGCATTTATTCAAAGGTGTTTTATTTTCATTTCACATGCTGGCTATTTTCCATGTAGTGATTATATTCTATATAAATGTTATTAGACCTATATGCTTTGAAATATAAAACAGACCAGGTATTAACTATAAACTTTATATTACAACTAGTTCCGTTTTTGTTACTTTTCGCATCCATATTGGTAAAATTCATTCTAATGTCCCAAAATGAACAAACCATGACTGCATATTTCTCACAAGTGTAAATGAACACTACTTCACTAGTTTCTCTGGCATTAAATTATCCCATTTCTAATATTTCTTATTACACAAGAAGATAAATTCACCTTGGGCAAAGGGTCATCATTCCATTCTTCACATCGCACGATTTTCTTCATTTTCCACGAATATCATAAAACGTATAATAAATTAATAGCCATGTCACTCATGCCCGTCTAAATATCTATCACCAAACATAATGTATGCTGTTTTATTTTCGCATACACAATATCAAATCAGTTTTGTCATTATATGATTTAGGTATATTCAATACGTAATATAGTTACTGACAAAATTTATAAACGCACACCATTGACCATGTCCGAATATTCATTTAATCATGATAAATTGAAAATGACGTCAAAATGCGTGTCTCTATAAACAATATTCCATATTAACAACTCAATGCCAACCATGAAAAGTTTTTCAAGATACGTATCCCTATACATGGTCTAATCTCATAATTGCAAAGTAACCAGCCTGTGCCTATGTCATATTTTACATGATTCACGTTTGGAGCAGCCGCTTTTCCATCAAACGAAGGTTTTGTCTGCAAATGACAGCTTATGGTGATATTTTATGTCAGCCCTGTAGAAAGCTTTCAGCAAAGTCTATTCGTGCAAAATCTAGCAGAAGTAAGTCCAACTAACTACAAATCACTCTGTGTGGTGGTAGATAAATTACACATCAAACACGATCGTTTCTTCGAGCACTGCGAATATGCATCATTTGCCATAAAAGAAACATTATTTTCCATATTTAGAAACACTTGCACTTACAATCAGTATAAAATCACTGCAGTGGGTGGCTGTTTCAATATTTGAGCTATTGACAGTCCTGCTATTAAGGAAGATCAGTTTTTTGTTGAGTTTTGTAATGTGCTATACTCATAGTTGTATATAAATTCTGAACTTGCTCTTAGACTTAGAATAATCAAAATAATTCATATGCATGGTGCTGTATTATTCATTACTTTGTACCCAAATGGACCATCATGTCGTCTTTCTTTATTTTATCTAGTATCTATTATATATGCGTGATCACAATACTTTCACAAATCCTCATAATATATGTGCATGTGTATACAATAAGAAATAAACACTCGAGCCAATATGCCCATGCTAATAGGAACCAAATTACCACATGAAGGGCCAAGAAGCCATTACACGTGGTAAATTAGCTAAAACACAGGTGTTAAGCATGAAATTTAGCTAGCAAAATCCAAACATGGCAAATAAGCTAATGTGTAAGTTCCAAATGATAATATTCACGATAATTGAAGCCGAATCAGCCGTCGTCTTGTTGTCGCTGTTAGTTGGTGCATCGTCTCATCTACGGCGAGTTGCTTTGAGACAAACCCATTTTCCATACACATAATTATTTTTTAAAATTCTTCAGATCGAAGATGGATTTCTCAGAACCGAGGATGATCCACACGTTAAATTGCGCCAGGAAAGCGTGCACCAAGTGCGCCCAGGAACTGTTCTAATTGAATGGGGAAAATGGCCAGAATAAAAGAACTGCCCCTCTACCCCCACCCCCTGCCCTGAATCAGAAACTTCTATGCGCAGTGAATAGTAACTCGTCACCGTCAAAATGGGACTTCAATGTGGGTAAGCCTATGTAAAGCAGACTGAACCTTGTCTCTCGTTCATTTGTGTAAGAAGAACATCAAACATTTATTGACAAGTTTATCTTTCTCGATTATACTTTAGCCCAAGACACGTTAACATATTCATTGATTTGATGATCGGTTTGATGATAAAAGCGTCCAGTGCACTGATAGGTAACCTGGAAATGCGGTTAACAACAGTTTGAATGTTTTCCTTCTTCAGAAAAGTGGATCGATGTTAAACAAATCTAGCTAGCAACTGGGACATCTGTTTGCAAAGCTACTAATCTCAGACCCGATCTTTTAATCAACTATATTTGCCACTGCTAAAAACTAGACGCATATATGACGCACTGCCTACGATTTATCTATCACACCACTTGTAATTACTGATCAAAACCACGTACAAACACTGTCGGCACGTGATCTTTAGCCTCGAGCCGTCGCCTCTTAGTTCGCGGCAGTTCCTCGTCGTCTTTTGCGATGTCGTCTGCGCTCAGGTGGTGGCTCACGGGAGAATCATGCGCAGACGAGATGCGCAAGTCAGACAACTTCCGCCTGAACAGAAACCAAAACGTGGTAGATTTTTAGTCAATGTTGACATTTCATTTTAAAAGTTAATAAAAGGTGTTCTATGGCGATTGAAAGTTTTTTAAATTAAAAGTTTTTATTCAAAACCACGTACAAACACTGTCGGCACGTGATCTTTATAGCCACAAATACAGACAAAATAAATCCGTCATTTTTCAAGATTGATATGCAATTTAGTTCATATTAATTCTAAAATACCAGTCTACAAATCTGCAGACAATACAGCAAAAAGGAACTTTGGATCTAGCTTAATGTACTGAGGGGAAAGCGCACTTTATTGACTGCGGCGTCCTCAATTCCATGGCATGTTTACGTTGTGATCGCGGCGTGGCCTGTCTAACTGCCCTGAGGGTCCGGCGGGCGGGGGTCACGGCTCCCAGGTTCTCTTTGTCGGCCTCCATTTTTAAGTCCTTCTGTGGGATTTGTCTGTCAATCAAATAGGGCCTATATGTAAAACTAAACAAGGGTAGTTATTTTCAAATTCCTTCAGATTTTGATTCCATCTATGACATAATTGGAACAAAGGCAACCGCATCAATGAGCTTTGAACAGAGAATTACAGTTTCTCTTTTTCTCAAAGCCCATTGATGCAGTTGCCTTTAAGTTGTAAAATGACAGGACAGCGTTATGGTAAACTTTTTAAGCTGAAAAAAAGAGAAAAAGTTCTCGAGGTTATAGTAGAAATTTAATCAACGTGATAAAATGGTTCCGATCATTTTGACTCACTTTTACCATACACTCAAATATGTTTAATTGCCTCCTTGATATTTATCAAGTGACAAGACATTAGTTCAGTATTCAAGTTTTTATTATGCTTTGTCAATTTAGAAATGACACCAATGACGACTGTATTATTGTTGAGTTGTAATTAGCATATACTTTGATCCATTAATAATCATTATCACTTCCAAATATCTAGGCACATTTCAACATATCATTGTTCAAGCATCGCTATATGTATGTTAATTGGCAATTGAAAGAAACAACACCTACCTCATCATACTAATGTAAGAACACTTAACAATATAGTTGAAACACAATCATATTTACCTGCAGTTGTAGGGAAAATGTATCCTTTTACAACGAAATCTCCACTTTAACTGTCAATTTGAAATATTCTGATTCACTTTTATATCTCGTGATTTGGCAGTTTGTAAAACCCGCCAAATTATTTCATGCAGACGACACTTATATTTCCTTCATAAAAACCCAGTTCACCTTTGTCGCACCAGACCAGACACAAAGAAAGATATGTCAATCTGTACACAAGAAAAGGGTTTTGATGTTTTATTTATGACATTGACATGCTGTTTCGTGGTCTTTAACGGCATAGCCACAACGGTTTCCTTGTTGGTACCGCGTGCTTTGGAGAAAAAAACACAATGAAAAATGATAACTTGGAAATTCTCCATAACCGTTTATAATTCATATTTTATTTTGAAAATGCATTATATAATATGATGGTTTTGGCCTGTGATTGATGTTATCAAATGCAATGTTCCAACGGTTTGCACTGCGCACTAGTTTACTTGATATCAGAAACAGATCTGTTGGATTACACGGGCGCAATAACCACTATACATTGCTCAAATTCCATAGCGAACGTTCACGGTCGTGTATAAAACATTCTCCCGTGTTTGAAGAAAATACTCAATTTTGATTGGAAAAGTGACGGACCAGAACAAATGATATCATACATTACAAAGTTGAATAGTAAAATGGATATACACATGCAGTGTTAGAAATATACATCGGCTCGCGAGTTGCAGGCCCGACGTGTGGGTACATTTGTGTACATTTTTTATATAAAAATTACTAGTTCGGAGAAACTAGTGACTAGTCTAGTTCTAGAGAATAAGGGGATGCTGAAAAGTTTTGGTACTGTCATTTCAAGAACCTGGCCTTACACAATAAGCCTTCAGCGGCTATTCAGTCTCTATTTGTTAGTGCTCTCGTTTCATATTGTGAACAACTATTAACTTTAATTGCAACCTGCAACTAATTTTGCTAAAGCGTGAACACTACAGAAACATGGGAGAAAGGGTTAATTATACGACGAGTGGAGATGAGAAATCAGACAATATCTCAATTTGTTCACTGTCTATCAAACGCCACAACCAGTGAGATATTGTTTGATCTATCACCCCCACTCGTATATAGCCTATTGTTTTACTTGATGATTAAAAACTTACATCGACACTTAAGATATGTATGGTGTGATGGTACATGAATGTGCTCGTTAAATACTTGGTGCAGATTAAAATTTGAAACCCTATTGTGTCTTTTTAACATTTACTGCGTTCCAGGTGTCTTAAAAATAAACTATATTATTTTGTAATCCGTGCCGCTGGTAGAATGCAAAAATGACAATGAAACGTCAAAAGAAGATATGATAATCAGCCAATACGGTAATTTACATAAACATAATTTATCTTTAATGTATGCATAAAAATGACTATGCTCTTGTTAATATCGAACCGTTTAAGCAACGCAAAGACAAAGAACTCCATTTTGAAAACTGACAATGTTTACAAGTACATATGTACTGTAATAATTGCACCTGGGTGATATACAACAAATATTTGTTCTGTAATTTTTCTGTAAAATATGCAATGTCAAGGGCTGTCCTTCAGTAGGTAGAAACGTGGAGACAAGCACGTGATCCAATTGTTAGACTCACGGTTATCACCAATCAGCAGCCACCCAGATGCTAATGATATACAGTTAATAAGCACATAAATTGTAAGCGCCTGTCATAAGTGAAAATTTATCTATTGGACCCTGATAAATCATACGACCATTCCAATTTTATCGGAATCACGGTTTCTTTGAATAGATACAGATCAACCACCAGTCATTCGAGAGCCGTCCACCGTTCAAAATGGACGTCTTCAGGATTGCAGTCGCGCTTGCTTTTCTCATCACCTTCTGCAGCTCTCTACCCCGGGATGAGATGCTGGAAAAAGACATCGCCACTTTGGTGCGAGAAAGACTTTATGGGCACGGCAATTTGCTAGAGGAGGTAGTAGGACCAATTCTTCCCGAGGACGCCCGAGAGACGTGGACGGAATTCGCGAATCTCATGGACGCCAACGATACCAGGCCTACTCCAGTTTGCGGGGCATGCCAGGTCAGGTGATCGATTCAATATGGGCTACCGCTTTTGTCCACTTTTTTCTGTTGTGTTTCTTTTTCTTTTGAGCAATTAGCAACAAGAAGTGGCGTGAGACAAATAGATCTGCGATTAAGTGGGCGAGTAACCTTTTTTTATACTTTCACGATTTTTTATTTTTCCTTTTATTATTAATGTTACCTAATGATATAACATGGCTTGAATTATACAGATTAATTAAAATATTTGTTAAAAAAGCAATTAGTGATTTTTACAATTTTGCCTGTGGACCATATAACTGAGAGTAAAACATCTGAATGATCAAAAACCACATCCAATTACAAAATTCATATAGTTATCTCGAAAACATTGCCTCAATTTTTTATATCTGTTCACTTCTTCTTTTAACATGCATTTTAAGTTTGAAAATTTCTGATTTCCAAATCTCTTGTCAACCAATACAAAAGCTTCGGTAATTCATGAACATTTTTTTAAAGTCCCTAATAAGGTTCTTCTCAGATTTCTTGTCAACCAATACAAAAGCTTCGGTAATTCATGAACATTTTTTTAAAGTCCCTAATAATCATATCGAAATTTGTGAAGACTCGATTTTACAGTAATTTGGTACGAAACATTCATTAACTACACAAATTTAGTTTTCAGATACTAGTTGGTTCCGTTAATGTTTGTTGTACTGCAAACAACTTTAAAGCCCAGGGGCACCTCCCCTGCCCCAATTTTTCCCGAAAAAAGGGTTTAGTTTTCGGTTACGGCTTTTCCGGGATGGAAAAAACAAAAGTTTTAAAAAAGTGGGCAATTCCCCTAGCGCTCCCCTTCTTTAAAAAAAAAAAGGGGCCCGGGATTTTGGCCCCCTTTTAAAGGGGGCCGGGGAAAAACTTCATAGCTTAAATTAAATGGACAATTATTCTACCGTGTTTTACAAATTCAAATTTAGGGGACTTAAAAGTTAAAAAAGGAGGTTCGAAAAGACCCTTTGGTTAAAAGGGGGTATTTCACTTTTTTACAAACCCCCCCTCGGTAACCCCGGCTTCCTGGATTTAATACAATTTTTTTTTTAACGAGGGGAGGTTTTTAGGAAAGCAAGGCCTCAAGTAAGGGGGAAATCGTGCCCCAAAAAAAATTTAAATCAAAAATTTTGGGTTTTAAGCGTTTTTGAGCCCCTTAACTTAGGCCAAAAAGGGTTTCGGGAATTTTTAAAATTTTTTCCCCCGGACCTTAGGCCTTTTTAAAAATTTGTTTGGGAAAAGTTTTCAAAAATACGGATGAAAAATTTTATCTTTTTGGCTTAAAGGGGTTTTGATCCCCCGCTGGAATTCCCCTTGGGTTTAGGGTCCGCCAAATAACAAGCCAAATAACCCAAAAATCTGGAATTTTTTTGTTTTAAGGGTTTTAAATTTTGGCCCAAATGGGGGAACGAAAAAAAATTTTTAACAGTTTAGGGAAACCCCGTGGGAAAATCATAACTTTTAAAAAATTTTAGGACTCGGGAATTTAGACAGAAGTATAAACCCCCTTGAAAAGGGAAATTTATTTTTATATAAAAATTGCGAAAATTTTGAAATGGGGAATTATTTGTAAAAGGCCCTGGGGGCCCCTTCTGGTTTTTTCCCCAGTTTGGAAAATTGAGGACAAAATTTTTTTCCCAAAAAAGTTGTTCATTTTTGGGGTTTTAAAAAAAACATT
>CM032660.1:14898074-14963042 GCA_019095985.1 Streblospio benedicti
AATATAAGATTCTGTAATATATACATTCTGTAAGGCGGGTTATTCTAGTAGCTGATGTAGTTCTATTCCCTTCACTTTTTCGTGCCAGTTATTTTTCTCTCTCGAATTAATGGTCCAATAATTTCTCATCCATTTTTTTCGATGCGACAATGCTTCTATTAACTAGTCAATTAAATAGGGTTTTGCCAAGACAAACCTGACTGAGATTACCAAAAATATACTGGCTTTTAAAAAAAACGAAATCACATGACAACGACGGAATCTAATAACATGATATGATGAAGTATGTTTAGATATACATGTTACTTATCAAGATAAAAAGATAAGATTGATAGCCTGACCACCTTATCAGTTGATGATAGACAAATCTATTGTGAATCTACATAATTAGTCAGTGTGCTTATACCTTTTTAATATGGAAGTTTTCTTATCAAACTAGGGGAGCGCGACTCGCTGTGGTCTTCCAGTGTGTTGTCAAGAAAAGTACGGCAGCGTGAGTAATTAATTGTGTTATAATATTTTTTTATTTATCAGGTATTCACCTTTTTATATCTTTAAATACATTACTTGTACAGTAAGCGCATTTTTCTGCATGCACGTCATCAGGGACGAAATTGCCAATCCACGTAGTATTACTTTGCATATCTGTCCTATAAATTTGAATATGACACCCTGTCAGATACACGAATAATCAACGTGTACGTTTACAAATTTCAAACCAACATGGTATGCTTCTAAAACTCATATTTATACGCTATCGTATACATCGCAGGGCACCGCGGGACAGTATGGAGACTACAACTGCAACGTACCACGCGAGACCATGTTCGCGTTCCTGGAGAAAACTGCCGAGCTGGACCCGCATTTCGTTCTCTATTCGGGTGAGATCACTTGTTTCTTTTTTAATTCTAGCTAGTAAATGGGAAGTAGAATTTCATTTGTGCAAATAATCTGCTGGCATGCTGTTAGTGCGCTGCAATGTTGTATCGAACCGAGCAGTTACGGTTTCTGTGCCCCGTGGATGTGTTTCAAGGACATGTTAACGGGATGTATTCTTCGTGATAACTATTTTACACATCTTTATTATTTAGTAAATTATTAACTATAGACATTTGTGTAGCGCCATTTCCCAGTTAGAAACTGTCCACATGCGCTTTCATCATAAGTGTCCCATTGTATAAGCACCAAGGCACATTTTACATGAGCCTCCAAAGGCAGGTTAGCTAACCAATAGACCCTCGGGCTGGAGGGCTGGTAGGGATGGGGTGTCAGTGATCACACTAGGTATATTCGTTTGCCTGCTGAGGCTTCAGAACATCGCGATTATTGTATGTAACACCCGTGTACCCCCAGGCGACACGCCGCCGCACACCATGTGGGACGAGACGCTCGACTCGCAACTCGACTGCACCATGGAGCTGGTGGACGCCATCAAGGACAGGCTGGACGGCTACAGCGTCTACCCCAACATCGGCAACCACGGTGAGACTGTCACACTCTCACATTCTCGGTCGTCTGTATGGAGAGGACGGTATTCGGTTGGTTGGTTTGACTGGTTTGGTTGGTTGGTTGGTTGGTTGGTTGGTTGGTTGGTTGGTTGGTTGGTTGGTTTGGTTGGTTGGTTGGTTGGTTGGTTGGTTGGTTGGTTGGTTGGTTGGTTGGGACATGATGTGAAAGCAAAAGCACCACATATTTAGATATGGTGTGCTCAGTGTTAGCATCTTGGGGAGAACCGTCGTACCCACTGTTAACACGCTCGTGGGTTTCATTTGTTTCATTTGTTGTATACACCGAAACTGGTATGTTAATTGACACAAACATGCATGGTGTATTATATATGGTGTCATAAGTAATGGCAAAGTAGTCATTTTTAGTCACAGTGTCGTCAAAACTCAAAGAACAGTGCATCATTTGAGAATCTAATGTCCACAATGGCAATAGAGTGTTTATTTCTAATAACAAAATATCAAAACAAGAATTATCAGTACTTCACGGAATATAGAGTAGCAATACTATTATGCAATTATAAAAACGATTATTGTGTGCATTAATTGTTATGTCATGTCTCTTTTTATCATTCAGAATTGTACCCAACAAATTTGTACTACCCTCCAAGCTCAGATACGAAGGTGAGTTTAATAAACGCGGTATCATGACTTTTTTCATAACTATATTTTCCATTGAAGAATGACACATATCTGCATTGGTCAACCAAAAACTACAGCAATGTTCTTGCGCGTGTTTTGCAGGGTTTTAACACACAATTCACTGAAGGATGGGCACCAATCTCAAACTTCACAGACACGCAGCGTGGCACCATGTTAGATGCGGGCTATTATTCTATTCATGCTATGCCAGGACTCAAGATTATTTCATTTAATACAAACTTTTGGTAAGCAATTGTAAAGTTAACAATCGTGTATGTTCATGAGTTCACTTTATTTCTAGTCGAAATATCGTCAATCACCAATGGCTAAAACTACGAATTCTTTATCACGTTCGCATATAGATTCTCACATCGGTGTTTGAACATATCAATATTAACTCATCATTATCAATATTGCAGGTATTCATTCAATTTTTATAATGTACTCAATGAAGACCTTGACGAGTTCGCACGACTGAAGCAGCACATAGAAGATGAATTGGAGTCTGCACGGAACAACAGTGACAAGGTAGAGCCAGCCAATTGACTGCGATTCTTTCAAATATTGAAATTTCAAATATCAGTTTTCTAATACGATTGATACAATGTGGTTAGAGCACCGTATACGATGTACTGTGTATAAGAATTAACTGATACATTGTTTTTGTAATATTCAATATAATAAATTTGTAATGTAAATTTGTATTACAAAATAAGGAAACAATAAGCGACCATTCGAATGTTCGAATATTCGTGACGTCTATACGAATCGTCGATGCTGAATAAATAAACTGCACGCTTCTGCATAACGAGTACACAACAGGACACATATTTACATGTACATGGGGGATTCAGTTTGTTTACATTATTAGGCTGTGTTTGGTGAGGACCACGTATATATCTGAAGGTAACACAGGGAATAGTAATGAAAGCTTCGTATCGGCAAAATAACGGTGGTCAGCACTTTTGCATCCATTAGAAAGAAGTTGTTCGAACATACACACCTACCTAAAACAACGTGTTCCTGTTACCATACTATATACACAAGCAGGAAATACTATTGAACAAAGTGCTGACATTTGTGTATCATTTGCTGTCTGATACATGTATCATTTGCGGTTTCTGCAAGCACACATAGGCAAATCCAGATCCACCAAACTACTTATTTCCACAGGCTTTTGGCATAAATGCTATCGATCGTGCGTACAAACCCATGAGATCCCTTAACCATCCCCCTTTCCTGAATACCGGTACGTGCTAGTAGTGCCACTCGTACCCACACAGCAAGTCCTGGCCAAGTCCCTACCTCACTACATAGCCCGTGTCCGTCCTCCACCCAGGTGATCATGCTGGGCCACCACCCGCCCGCCGGCGGCGACGCCATCGTCACGCCTGCGCGCTGGCTCACAGACGTGTGCGTCACGTACAGTGACGTCATCGTGCTCCACGTGGCCGGACACACCCACAACGACGAGTTCCGATTGGTGGGTTGGACTGTTCTTATCAACAAATTGCAAATGAAATTATGTAATGGATGTCTTCTTTACCGTCCTGGTCTTGTGGCATTATGTAGCACATGAGTGTACAGGCAAACTTTAATTGTGCTGTTCGTGCGTGATTAAGTGTGAAAGAGGAACTTTTGCAAAGACATTGCACAGGGTGTGTTCTATTGCAATTGAGTACAAATGTAGAGTGAGAAATTAACTGGAGTTTAAGTGTGAAGTGTGGGCAGGTAATCACACCCACAATCCATGGAACATCCTTTCCAGCTTTTACCATAACAATTCACTGACATTACAGATCAGAGACAAAAATACAGATGAGACTAAAGGCGTGGTGATGGTGGCTCCCACATCCACAACCTACGGCTCTAAGAACCCTTCCCTGAGGATCTACTACCTGCACCCAGAGACGTTTGAACTGCTCGACTATGACCAATATCATTTGGATATAATGGAAACGTTCAGTGAGTATGTTAAGGGTATTAATTATCAAATGATGGCAGATGATAACAAGGGGCCATCGACCGCTATAATGATTATATAAACCATTATTTAAACTTCCATTATCATCAGAATTGGTTGGCAAACAACAATGCATTAAACAGAAGTGTTTTATTTGAAAGCTTTGCACTACTTTGTATGTTTACTGTTCAGGTTTGTGATAATGATACAAGCCCCACAAAATGTCATCCTTAATAGGTTATAAATAAAAGGAAATTAATTTTTCTTTCTAGTGAATGGAACTGGTCCAAACATTAAGTTCGTCTACTCTGCCAAGGATGAGTACGGCCTTGATGACTTGTCACCCAAATCGTGGGAAGGCTTGGTTGACAGGTACATGGTTTTTATATTGCTTTTGAAAGTACTCAATTTGCATTAATGTTGCATAGCTTACCATGTTGATTTGATGTTAGTATGAGTATCTTTTGATTCCAGCTGCCATCCACCAACAGTAAGCCAGTCTGTTGATTCTTGCAATCATATTTAACTTGAGTGTCACACACAATTGTCACACTGAATATTTATTAGTAATGTTATGTTCCAAAATTATGAGCCCATTTACACAGACACAATTGTGCAAAACGAAGCGTACATCCCAACACTCAAAAGGCACAACATTGTGGTACCAGACCTCTAGTCAAATAGCATCTTCACCAAGTCAGTGGTTCTTCAGAACCAAAAATTATTGATAGATGTTACCTTGCTACGGCAAGATGGTCAAATAGGTGAATACATAGGTCCATGGTGAGGCCCGCCCTCCGCACCACCATACCTCCCCTGAATATGCCAAGGGACGTATTTATCATTAGTATTTGTGTCTGCAGGATGTGGGGTGACTACTACGTGCTGGGTCAGCACATGCACAATTACTACACCCGGGTCCGTGACGACCCCGTGGCCACCTGTGGCGAAACCTGCCGGATAAACCACGTGTGCAAGATGTCCTATTCCTCGTATGACAGGTGCGTGATTTACAAACCTCATGTTTAGAGTTTACTGTTGTTGTTGTTGTTGCTGCTGCTGCTGCTGCTGCTGCTGTTGCACTGCTGTTGCTGTTGTTGTTGTTGTTGTTGTTGTTGTTGTTGTTGTCGTTGGTTGCATTGTTATTGTTAATTATTGTTGTTTTTTGTTGTTGTTGTTGTTGTTGTTGTTTCTGCTGCTGCTGCTGCTGCTGCTGCTGCTGCTGCTGCTGCTTGTTGCTGTTGTCGTCGTCGTCGTTGGGAGCATTGCCATATATAAAGAAACTCATAATTATACCAGCCGCAGCATATCATTTACAAAACAGCTCAATAATACTCATAATAATGTTACCATTTCTAGGACCCTTGAATGTCAGATGAACAATCCTGGAGCTCCAATGCCCACACCAGGACCCACCACACCAGTGCCAGCCCCAACAACGACAATGCCAGTTGGTTCAGCAACATCATTGCAAGGGACTTACCTCGTGGTGCTGGCTTTAATGACAGTAGCTAGATTGTTCTAAGGCTTAGTATGATGTTGGAGCATGAAATGGCATTATTTAAAGGCTGTGTTACCATGGTCAATCTGTGCTATCTATCTAGAACTGCGCTTTGTATCTCTTGAATGTGGGACGAAGATTTACTTCTGCTGTACTCTTTCGAATGTTACATAATATGGTACATAAGAATTACACAAATGTATGTGTAACATATTGTTTTAATGTATTCCCAAACCTAATATTGATATCGTTGATATGGAGAAGGTTGTGTTAAACTAAACACGTCAATAATTTATAGATAGGAGGCAATCGTTTAGAGCCGCAGTGGAGGGGTGGGTACTAACCCCACATCACAAATATTGCAATTACACTTTTATAAATTTAAAACGTAAGTGTGGTTGTTTTAGTCGTTATCAAAGTCCTATTCCTCTCTCAAAACTATTAACATTTCAATGAATTACTTGACGTTCAACTCTCTTCTATAGAGTGAATACATGCAAGCCTATGAGAAATGATCAATTGACGATCAATAAGTGGGCCAATGACTTGGTGTAAATTATAGAGTCGTGAGAGCAAGACTTGGATCAGGACTATAAACCACCACATTTACATTTATATTTACAAGTGCTTCATGAGCATATATTTGAAAGTGTCACAAAAGATGCCTTCAACATGTTCAGCAGTTTGTCCCATACCATGTATTGTATAGTAATAAACTATAATAAAACACGTGTTGGTGGTACATTATGTAAAATTGTGGACATTTCAAATCAGTTGTGAAGTTTTTAAATGCGCAAATGTCCTATCAAAATTCACACCAATCACTTGTGATCACCTTACAACGATGTTTACAACATATGGACCGACATAGACGTTAGCTGTGATGTATACTGTAAAACTAGAAATGTTTGCGCACGATTTAATGTGCGAATTTTGTGGGTACATGTATATGCAAAAACGCAATCTTAAATACATTGTAGTAAGTAACCATTAATAACATATGTAAAGTAGGTCCGGGATGGACCAAAATCGCAAAATTGAATAGTTACAAAATAATTTATGGATGAAAATCGCAAAATTTAATAGCCACAAAATATTAAAATTTTACAGTAACTTACTACAAGGGCTAGGCGCCCTCCAATATTGTGGAGACACTGATCGTAGGTTCATTGCAGTTTGTTATAACAAAATTAAACATTTTACATATTTTGCAGCATGTTTTATGTAGATATTAAAAGGTTATTCTATGAGTGGGTGTAGGAGATCAGAGAATACACCGAGTGTGTGTTGTTAACAGTACGCAAGTGAGCGCAGCGAATGAGTTCTGTTGACAATCCACACGAAGTGAGATATTCTCGGATATCCTACAAACACGAATATAATGACTTTTTTCTCCCACGTATATACTCGGCAACAAGGCATTGAAACCACATCGGAACCCCCCTTCCTACAGCAGCAAAGAAGATGGCACTCATCGTGTTAACGTTGTCCTATGCATGCTGCCCCAAGTCAAACCTGGATGTGCGTTTCACTAAGCACTTAACCTTTACTTTCATGCTAAACTTTTCATGTATCTTTATTATAATATATCAAAGGATTTATTTCTGTTGCATAAACAATATGTAATTGTATATATGTATAAATAATGTATGTATGTCAACTAGATACAGTACACTTTTTCATATTGTCAAAAGAACAGAAGTTTGAATTATTATCGAAAAATGATTCTAAATTGTAAATTACAGGAAAAAATGAATAGATGTTTGGATACGTACGTGCCCTTACAGTTAAGTTTAAATTTCCACACTAATTCTGTAATATAATGTTACAAATGAGTTTCTCTCCACTTTCTGCGAATTTTCCCCTGGAAGGTCAGGGCCTCCGGAGAAACCCAACGCTGGATTCGCAAACCCTTGAATGCGGGGGCGGGAGCGCGCGCGGCATATCAAAAGTTCTTCATCAAACCACCATCTAAAAATACTTCGGACACCCCACAACTTAAATATAATGACTTGGCCTCAAAGAATATTTGCCTTCACTTCTATATATCCACGCTATCAATTAGTTAAGTTTGTGAAATATCATTATTGCAGTTAATCAGAGCTTCTACATTTTCATGGAAATACAATTCCATCGAATAATCAAGTACACACGCTTACTAATACATTGAGACACTTTTAAGTCCAAGTGAAGATATTGGGAACTGCAAAATGTGTTTCGTAAAATATTTGTTTGTAAAGCTTTGATATGAGTCAACAGTTAATCACATTTTGGTTATTTCATTGTATCAGTTATTCGTTATTTGCTAGTATCTGGTGAGCAGTATAAAATCTACAATGTACTTATAGCATGTGACCATAAATCAATTTTCATAGATGTAATTTTTTGTTAAATGATCAAAAGAAATCTGACAACTCAATTGAGTATATTTCAAGTTTAATGGCACTTCACATTCTCACATTCTCACCATCTAACACTCAAACAAGCATTCAACTTCTCTACACTTCAGTCTACACAACTCAACACAACTTTGTCATTATTTGTGCTTTTTTAATCTCTTTAGGCTCTTATGTGCTTCTTGTCCTCTGTGTTTTGTTGCTTCATTGTATTTCTTCTTGTTGAAACTAAAAATTAAATTAAAAAAATAGCATAAATTCAGGTTAAACTCATCCAATGAATCAAAAAGTTGAGTTAGAATACGTAAATGGTCCTCAGAATCCATACTTTGCATCATTAGATGACTAAATCTACTTTAGGGTGTTGCCATCCTTATCACATTTTATTTTCTTTCTCAACTCTCTCGAGAGCAAACAGCACATTTCACTGACAAAAAGTGTCAGAAATATTTTACTTGTTATCTTTTTAATACTAAATGAGAACAGTATCAAAAATACTTTGTGTGTTACATCTGCTATATACACATACTGTTGTGATAAAAGTATATTGTGTGACCTAGACTTTACTATAGAACATGTAAACGATTGAAAACAAAATTGACATTATCATACAATTCGATTAACTGATTAACACACAGCCAAATGATGGGTGAGAACAGTCGACAATGACATTTCTTTAAAATGTAAAAACGTTTATTCTTTACCTCCTAAATTCTTTATCAGCCAAGAGCTCATCTACGAGCGTCTTGTGTCGATTCTTTTTCGGAATTCTTCCACTGTAAAAGTCTGCATGGCTTTCCACAACTGTACCCGTCTGATAAAAAATATTTTACAATGAAGATAAATAGCAAATAGAAAATATGTCATACCTCACCTAGAAAGGCATCTACTGGTAACATATAGGTATTGTAGAATATGATTTTGGGGAGTCAGTCAAGATCACCAATCCATGCAGGATGGATGTTATTGGAATTTCAATAAAATACACAAACTTTGAGATAATATGAGAGAGTGACAATGTTTTCACCTCACTGGTGTGTTGTCACATAAAGTGTGACGCACCATGGATTTTCTTGAGAATATACATGTATTAATCAGTATTATCACCATGTAGCCTTTACTGGGAATTGAATTTGATAGCTTTTTTCTTCGTTCATACATTCAAATTAAAGAGCAAAAAAAAGGGGTCAAAGAATGATACAACACAATCTTTATACATTGTACTAGTAATTTTTGGATAAGCTATCGCTTCTCAATACAACAAAATTAAATTTTTGAACGAAAGGTTATGGAGCAGTTTTTACACAATTGGACTTTAAAACAGTATGATCGCATTTATCCGATAATTCATAAATAAAATTTACATTTTCGGATGATGTGGAAAAGTCATAACGAAAGATTCAATGGTTAAGAAACATTATTTTATGAACCAGGATATTTTGTAATTTCACGAAAAATGAAAAAATGTTATCGACTACTTCAGGGCTATTAAGATTGATTCACAACCATCACTATTGTCAAAATCATGATATGTTTTTCTTCGAGTAGTGAAGCAATCCTTTTTTCAAATTAACAACATCAAAAACTGATTCAAAATTTCAAATATTGAATCATACTTCAAGCTATCGGCAAATAGGCCTTGTTCACACTGTAAGTATAAAAACCTAAGAACCTCAAAGAACTTTGGGAGTGCGCGTATGTCGGGTGCCTTGTAGAAGCGTTTAGGGTCGAGCACTCGTCGCATCTGCAGCACCATCAAGTCATTCTTCTTCTCTTCCGTCATCTCTGGAGCCTTCATACCGAACCACTTGTCACCTTTCGTAGTTGCTCTCTCCAACTATGACAAAACAAATAGATATAAATTTTATGGTGAAACTAAATTTAGCATTACGAGGTCCTATTAATGTTAGCTATTACAATATTTCGTGTCCAAACTCATAAAGACATTTGCACCAATTTAATTTCGGGCCTTGAGTACTCCAACTGGAGGCTGTTACAGTGTTAGCAATGCAATCCTAATAGTTATATAATGAACAATAGCTTTATCTTCACTAAAAATACGATTGAGAAACGTTTTAGGGAAAATTTAAGGAAAGAGAATCTAATATCAAGGGAAGTGCTCCCCCCCACCCCCTCCCCACCCTCGGGTATAATATATAGGTATATATACGTATTAACCTGGGAATGTTTTTTGTTTTGTTTTTTTTCTGTTTCTGCTGCCTTATAATCCAAAAACAAAGTCTTATATTTAGTGAAGAATCAAATTTATTTAAACATGTTTCGACATCTCTAGTGTCCTTCTCAACCTGGGAATGCCGGTGGGTAATAAGAGCTAATATGTGTTTTACTTCTACTTCGTATGAGTGTCTAACCACTAGTATTTGAGAGTGAGTTAATGTTTGAAGTCTGCTTGAATGAGAAATATACCACCCATCCAAACGCTAGTATAAGGATGATTCTTGTTGTTTTAAATGATTTTTAAGTAACATTAATTAAGGTAACCTTGCGTTTTTTCTTTTGTTGGCGTGAGCTTAAACTTTCCACAGGGCCAACATCCTTGATAACAGATGATTTGATAATCTGAAAGAAATAGATATTGTGAATAAATATTTGAATTTATATATATATAAATATTTGAACATAATGATTTGTTACTAAAGTATCTTCAAATAGTGTTGTTCTCAGCAGAACGTCACATCTCATTAATATTCATGAGCTTTGACCACGTTGTTTGTCCTATCTTGGATATACGCCTAATTAATTAAATAATCATGCTGCTTATGTGATACTAAATATAACTTTACTGTCCTATAATTGTAGGAGATATAACAATTACTTTATCAATTATGGTTTTTCGATTCTCCCGGCATTTAGCTTTGCCTTGAGGTTTCTGCAAATAGGATGTAAATTCTATTCCAGCATCTAGTCTCGACATTTTCTTGTAGCTGAAAGATTAAAAGAAAATCTACAGTTAAATAGGGAACTATATTAAAGATCTGTGTGATCATTATGACATTTTAAGATATCAGAGCATATTGACACAATTTTATCATAAATATATTCAAAACTTTTGGAGAAAATCCCCTAGCAATGGTTCTCTAAAGAAACTGAAAACAGCAAAATATCTGGTCGATCATTCAGATTTAAAAGTCACTATTCTACTGGCACCAGTTTTTCTAATCCAAGTGCTATTTAACTGGTGCATTGTGATGGGTTGTCACGTTAGTTTTGCCGCTAGGTCACTTGAACAATACATGTATGAAGAAGTGTCTGTTAAACACCCATGGCATTTGAAGAGCCATCTATGCCGCATCTCATATGTAATTATTTGCACTTGTTTCTATCATTCTTTTCATATGAATAGAATAGAAACATTTATTTTCAGATACGGCCCCAGCAAAATAGTGTACGGTATAATATATACTTTATACAACTATAAATAAATAAATAGATGGAGACAAGTTTGGAAATTTGGGGCTAATGTGAACCGTCAGTGTGAACCCTTGATTTAAACCATCTAGATTCTATAGATTATTAATATTATGGAACGATCATAAATAATGATACCAGGGGGTGGGGGTGGGGGTCATCCAGAAAGTTGGGGGGGGGGGGTCATCCAAATTTTCTGATTCATTTTGGGGAGGTCGCTGAATTTTTTTATCACGCTCGAGCATCAATCGCACTATTCGCCCATGCACACAATCCGTACATGAGTTTACACATGACGTGAGCTCCCTCGTTATATAGGTCACCAGATTTCACGCCAGACCTAAAATTTACATGTAGTTTATGTGAATGGCAGATTTTAGTGATTGGTGATCTATGATATAGATGCGGTCGCCAGCACCTCGACATATGTCAGCAGATCGTCACGTCACTAAACTGTACGTGTGACGACCTGCTTACGTATGTCGAGTTGCTGGCGACCGCAACTATATCTTTTTTAAATATTTTTGTTTAGCAATCATCAAAAAATGCAATGACTATATGTAGAGGACTTTTGCTTCAGCATGGGGGGCGGGGGAGGGGGGGGGCAGCACTAAACTTTTTTAAGACCCCCCGCCCCCCAACCGTATCGTTATTTATGATCGTTTGACTCCAACTTCATATTCAAAAGTAGTACACCAAATGACGTAGTCTAGTGATCTTTCTACTTATTAAACAATCTCCCAAAAAATCAAACGACCGATATGTGTTGTTCTTTCATTACAAACAAAAATTTTTTTTGGGACAATTAAATAAAAGCCAAGTATGTCATGTCTTCAAGTTATCTAAGCATGTGGGCCTCGGACAGATGGACAACCATATAGAAATTTTCTGTAATGTTGGGCCTACAGCATATTATTAATATAGCCTAATACAATTATGCTGGTATTTTATTTCATACATACACATCATTAATTAGCAAAATAATGAGAACTATCTTACAGGTCTAATTATTATTAATACAGCCGTAAAAGAAAGCAATACACTATTGACACACAGGGGCAATTTATAGACTAAAATATAAGCTAAACACTAGGGAACTCACCTCCGAGTATGAAATACTCACCTACGAGTATGAAATACACTCGTATTTTCATACTCGTAGGTGAGTTCCCTAGTGTTTAGCTTATATTTTAGTCTATAAATTGCCCCCTGAGTGTTGACAATGTTTAATCCCAAAATGCCCAAAGGGGTACCGGGCCGTGCATTGCTTGTGTGCCATATTGTGCAAGGATAAAATATTATGTACAAGATAAAAGATATATGTCACATTATGTGCTGTGAGTTAAAAACAAGCAAGGCTTTTTTAATTTTAAACAAGTCAAGGGTCCACGTTTCTTTCAATTTCGTCCATTTCAGACAGTGGGGTGCTCCAAAGTTTTGTTTCATTTTTTTGTTGGAAGTAAATGTTATTTCTGAATGATGGTAGAACTGTGGGAGGAAAGGACACATTAACAAGGTTACAACATATGTTGTAGAATAGATTATGTATGATTATTTATAATTCATAACTAGGAAAACATAAACTCACGTGTAACTTTTCTTTATTTGTTTACTAGCTATGAAAGCACGTGGCTGACGTATCCTCTACCATCTGCTTTTTAGAGACGGCAAACGTACAGACTTATCAATGAAAGCTTTATTAAGCTGAGGCTGGTTTTTAATCCATTATAGTCAGAACACCCGTTAAGCATAACAGACAGAAAGTTCGAGTCCATAATGTAATGTAAATTTAAAATGAACAATTTGACAAATCACACCTTGTGTTATCCCCCTCATTTCATTACCATGGAGTAGATATTTGTATAGTATCCTTGGCTTAAAAATAGCTAATTTTTTAGTTCATGGAGACCAGGACCCAGGTAATCTGGTCCTCAGTAGCTCAGTCGTTAGCGCGTACGACTTGAAAACAGGAATTGCCTGCGTAGCAAGTTCGCGGCCCGGTCATGGCAGACACAGTGTTGCCAAAACCGATATGTCGTACGTCTGCCACTGAGTTGCTGATTTCCACACAGCACGTCGCCACCGTACAGTGTTACTACTAGACGGTGGCGACGCCAAGCGGAGGTTCGGAAGCCTCATTAAAAGGCGTGTCCCACGTAGAGGAGAGCCACACCTCTGCACGTGAAAGAACTCACCTAGTTTGAAAACTATAGCTAGTGCGATCCCCCCACCCCTGAGGCTCAGTTGGCTACCTAGCCTGGCTCTGGAGAGGTACATGTACAAACACCACGTGGCCTCCCACTGGCGCAATGAGCTCTGCTCTCTGCCGGTCTTGAACTAGAACTAGAACTAGAGCAGATGAGCTGTGACAGATGAGTAACACAGTGCAATTCGATGTGTGTATCTATAAGGCATTTCTTATTTATTTTAGTCTATAAGTTGCCCGTGATGAGTAACAATACTTAGTGTATGACTGCAGTGCCGAAGTATGGTTGCATCAATGGTTACTTCAGTGTGAGGCAATATTATAGTAATAGATACATATATGTGGACCTCCTATCTGATTGAACTATCACTCTTGTTTTCAATGTATATTATTATATACATCAGTTGACCTATTTTGCAGATTTACCCTCCAAAACGAGATACTTTACAGCTCTGCTATATCAAAGCTTCTACATTTCTTAAAATTACTATCTAGAGAGTACGTTTCTTACATATACAATTTTGTGGGAAAATGACTACCTGTGTGATTTTACTGTAATTAATCAATATGGAAGACATTGATAATCTAATTCTCACGCTTGAAACAAGCACACACACACACACACACACACCCTCAAGGAAAAAGATTATTATGTTGGCTTGGCGAGGAATTGCCAAAGCGACAAAGCTGTTAGACCATAAAATATAACCATAACCAACTGTAAATTGTGACCAAACCCCTAAAATGGTCTAGCTGCCATAATAAATAAACGTGTGCATCGTAAATTGTAAATACACTCAGACACTAAGGAATCTCCAAGTCTTATTCCCTGGTGTAGGGTGGTGGGACAGATACCAATAAAATAAGCTTTAAGTGTAGATGCTGCTTTTTGTACATGTATCTCACTTCTAAAATCGTTGACAAGTGGTCGAGAGTTAAGTTCCAATATCAGTAGTGTCCGTCCATGCACTGAAGCCAGAGATTGGAGGAGAGATTGAGTGCAGCTGTCAGGGCCCAAATACATCATGTAATCGTTACAATTTACGGTGCTACAATATACGGCAGCCAAGAATTATTTAATGGGTTTGGTTATAATAAAAGTTACCAGTTACAATTTACTGTAAAACTAGAATATTTTGTGGCTATTAAATTTTGAAATTTTCATCTGTAAATTATTTTGCGACTATTTAATTTTGCGATTATGGTCCATACTGGACCTACTTTACATAGGCTATTAATGTTTGCGGACTATTTAAGTTTACGTTTTTGCACCTACGCACGAAAATTCGCAAATCAGATTGTGCGCAAACATTTCTAGTTTTACAGTATGTTGATTACATTTTATGGTTTAACAAATGCTATTTACATTGTGAGCACACCTCGAGAGTGCACCCATGTTCAGGTAAAACATGTAACATGGGGGGCTAACATGTAAATGGATTGAATAACAACCACTCTAATTCACAAATTTTAATGTTTGTAAATACATATCACAATATGATAGCTTGCTGCTATAAACCATTTTAGTTACATGAACACACCAGCTACCAAAACAAGTGAGCCGAGAGACAGGATTGTCAATTTACAGTGCCATAGTGAGGCGAGTGCAAAAAATTAATTAGTTCGTAGTTTACTTTCATGCAAAATGACACGTTGCAAGAAAATTTAACTGTTGCTGATTACCAAGAAAGTGCATCTTTAATACAATCAGAAAATTAACTTTCATTTAATCATTATGATGTTGTTCCACATACCAAATTAGTGATAAAATGTAAAGAATTTGTGGGGAAAAATTCAGACATTAAATAACTTGATGGTTCAGATGTTTCAAATAAAACAAATGGCAAGTCAAACCGCTATTGAAGTATTTACAGATGCTTGAATAAAAATCTATACAAGTTGATTTTGAAAGCCACAAATATTGTGATATCATGAATCAAATGTTTCATAAGAGAAACATTTCACATACACATCATTTCCACATTCTAGTGCTTCTATTTTAACCATGATAGCGACAGGTCAAGACACACCTTTCAAACATCCTAAATGAGTCTCACTTTAAGATGTCAGTCTGAGTCAAAACATGAACCACAAATACTCACTACACTAACACAGGCATTTTGCAGCAATACATTTTACTTTAAGGTATTATTGTTGGAGAAATTTTATTTTTCATCATTCTTAAGCTGTAATTATGAAGCATAAATACATCTAGCATAATTTCATCACTCTCTGAAGAACAAATCAATCAAAAGGCAATAGAATGTGGAAATGCAATAGCATAAGTTACACAACCATAAGTATCGTCATTGCTACCTCTAGTGCTAAACGCATTACAAATCTGCTTTATAGCAACGATCGCTCACACAATTTCGGTATAAATACAAATTTACACGCCTGATAAAACATTCTTCAATGTTTTTAATGTTGTAACTAAGAGCTAAAAGCTAATTCATATTACCGGATGAGATACATACATATCATACGAACTAAAAATACAATGGACTAGAAACATTGTTTCACTCACATATTCTCTATGCAACCAGAAATGTTATATTATTTGAAGAAAAAACAAATTAAGAAACTTAGTCAAATATGTCAATACAATTAACAAAATGAATTATATCACCAATGTTTTTATATATATATATTACTAAAACAACCACAGATGAATCTACTTATATCAACACTGAAAATAGTAATACTGTAAGTTATGCGGTACCCAAATTAAGTTTAGAATTAACAGTATATATTGTGAAAAGGACTTTTTACACAAATAATTTATAAAATTTCATTAATAAAATCAACTTTGAATAAATTAACCCTAATAAACCAAATTTATTTTACTATTTTTCTGTAGTTAACAATGGATGTTAGAATCATGTATCGGTAATGTTAAAAGACTAATTTTTTCAATGATCTTTTTCCTCCATAACAATATTTCATGGCGAGTATTCACTAAAAAGCATCACAATTTTAATATCAAACGAAACTTTGCGTCTTTGACATCTTTGACCATTGTTTACAAGGCCACAATTTAGAGAAAAAAAAGCAGTACAAATGATTTTACATTTTAAACAATTCAGTCAGTCAAACAAGATAAAAATTTCAGATTAGACATGCACACAAATCATCCATCACACACAATCACACAATTGCAGGTTAAATATTGTATATTAGTCCAATTGCACAGAACATCATGTCATAGGTGGCCACGTATCATCCCGTGAATAAGGACTTTCTCCCCTTGTTGCTTGCCGCTCCAAATGAAATGAATAGGTGTACTGAAATGAAAATAAATCAGAAGTCACATAAAATAATGCCATTATTTACAGGCGGAGATTTTTATCCTAATTAAAATGAACAGTGCCTCATATAATATAATACGACATGCTAAAATCTAGTATACTGATAACTTTCAGTTCCAGTTAAATAAAATCGTACAATCAATATTAGAAGACAAAAAACATCCTTTCAAGTAATATATCAATGATATAAAAAAAATTGCATAAGTAATATACTGTATTGGCGTATACGTTCTAATAACCAAAATGTGTCATGGAAATAAACATTTTTGAGTACTTACTTCATTATCTATATCCACTCTTGATCGATATTGTATTTCAGGGGCATTTGTCTACAAAATATATAATGATTATTCTATTTTGAATTTACAGAATAATTAAGCAATTCTCAATAGTATAAAAACATATACAAAAATAACTACAGATGTGTGTTATTCTCATGTGTACCGCCTAGATGTACAATTTTTAATATGCAATCAGCCATAATACATGAATTAGCATTATATACTCACTGTTAAATGGTGCACATCTTTAAGCCTACAGCTTAGATCAAATGGTACTCCAACCATAGCTGGAAAAAAAAAAAACTTAAAATTATAATCATTTCAATATAATATCATGACTTAAAATGAAGGCGTGTATCAACTATGCTTACAATTTATGCCTACTATGCTATCATTGTGCCAAAGCTGCCAATATAAGATTTTCTTTCAAACTAAATGGCCAATGACTGAGTGACCATTTAATTATTTTTTTTTAAATTGAACCACTTTACTGAAATATGAATCTATAAAAATGAACGAAACAAATGTAATTCCAAAATCCATAAAAATTACAAAGTTACACATTTCCAGTCCTCTATAATAAAGAAAAATGCAAGAAAAAGGCTTTGAATTTTTTTTCAGACGCCTTATACATCCTCACTCTTCCAGTACTCACAGTTGTGGGGTTGCAGGATGCTGTCCTCCTTGACCAGCGCTGGTTTCTGTGGCTGGGCTGAGGGCAGCGTGGGCGGAGCGGGGGCAGCCGACCGCTCTAGTGGAGTCGTGGAAGTCGCCGAACTACAGACGAGCATAACAGTAGTCATAAAGTTCATAATGCATTGAGCATACAAAAACTTTAATATTTATAAGTATCTTCGTGCATCTTTAATTTTGTGTGTTAACCATTGTAAAAAAATCGATTTAGACAAAAGTGAAAATAATTTTCTTTTAAAAATCACTTATAACGGCAGCAAACACAGCAGTTCAGTAGTTTGGGTTAAAGAAATAACATGTTAATTGATATATTATGAAAAAAATGGAAAATAATTGAAAAAAAAATTTCTTTCAGTTCTAAACAAGATATATTTTGAGCCTTACACAATTTATAATGTCGTATGACACTGTACAAAAATGGCTGAGTTGCAGTGATGGGCATGATTCCCGCTAAGAGGTAAGGGGATGAATTTAGCAACAGCATCATAAGCCCCAAGTGCAGGCTGGTGAAAAGCTGCAAGTTCAGTTACACCACAGCGGCGAGAGAGTAAGGAGTGAATTTGGTCCTGCGGTGTAACTGAACTGGCAGCTTTTCACCAACCTGTACTTGGGGCTGATGGTGCTGTTGCTAAATTTGTCCCATTACCTCACAGCAGTTATTTTCTTTGGTCATCCTTCTCCCTGGATGTTATTCATGCCCATCACTACAACTCAGCCATTTTTGTACTGTGTCACACAACAAAAGAAAGATAGAATATGACAGATTAAAAGAAGAATTCACATGGTTCTCAGAAAGTGTTTCAGATTGTTTACAATATATTCTCGTCAACGAGAAAGCGAAAGTCGAAAAGATGGTAGTTTGACACAACGCCGGATGGCGGCGCTTTGTACCAAAGAACATTTAAAAATGGCCGCGCCCATGTACAAACAATAACACAACCTCAATCAATCAAAGTCTTTATTAAAAAATCATGGCATAGACATAATTCTAATAAAGAAATTTCACGTTCACGTTCACGTAATTACAAAACATTCTATATTCACTTGAATCATGATGAGGATTCTGGAGAATTGAAGATATATTTTGATAACAAGAAATTTCTTAATTAAAATCATGTCATAAAAGACAGCTTTTAAATATTTGGTACTAAACAACTCATGGGACTACATTTGTAGATAATAGAAACTATATTATAAAATATCAGAAATTAGTGACTGAATGTAGTTAGTTAACATCAACTAAACAACTAACGATAAAGTTAATCATGGGTGGGATTTCCTATGACCAAAACTTTCAGTCTCGCTTTCAGTATGAATCATCAAATAGTAAAAATACAACTGGGAGCATCAGTGAATCAGCAGTCAGCAGTGGTCATTAGTTTCTGGTAGAATTAATGAAGTTGGAAGCCAATTATTGATATTGAAAACTATATATATATATATGCAAAATTTATATAACTACTAGTGCTCGGAATCGGACTGTCAAATGACGATCGATTATCGCTAAGTTTGACTGAACGATTATCGATAACTATCGATACTTACTACCCTTTCAATTAGCCATATACTGTAAAAGTATTCATCCTTGATTAGTCGTGACATTTTGCCATGATTCTGGGTGTCAAATCAATTGAACATAGCATTTGTTGATTGTCATTCTCAAATATAGTGATGCATGATCTATTAGTAACGTTATTCAATCAATCTATTACAAATGCTTGCCAGAAAATAGAAATAACTTACTTATTTTGCAATGTGAAAAATACACACACACACGTTTCCGGGCGTCAGTGCGCATGCTCAGTAGTTCAAAATGTCGAGCCCGCGCAACGAGAAAGCGAAAGTCGAAAAGATGGTAGTTTGACACAACGCCGGATGGCGGCGCTTTGTACCAAAGAACATTTAAAAATGGCCGCGCCCATGTACAAACAATAACACAACCTCAATCAATCAATATCGATTTTTATGGACATGCATCGATAATCGCCAATAGTCTGCTGAGTGATGATAAATCGATATATACGATTAATCGTCCGAGTACTAATAACTAGTAATCATAAATACGAAATGAAATTGAGCTGTTATCAAACAGCCCATGCTACACTTCAAATTCACGAAGAATATTATAAATATAATCAGAAGTTTAATATAATACCAGCTGTTTGTTAGTGACAACATTTACACAACATATTTCATTGTGTTGTTAATGCTACTGATCATGCTTCACACAAGGACCATGGTGCACGCTAGGGGTAAAAAGTATAAACCTGTAGAACAGGGGCCAATTTTGAACAGGAAGATGTGTACTACTCCATGGATCACTGAATGAATGTGGCACAGTTGCAGTGCTACAATAGTCATTACAATTTAACCCTATTTGAAGAAGACCTTATGAAAATCAGTTGAAAGAAATCCTACTGACTCAATAAATGTATAATTCTTTAGACAAAATAAGTCACATTATTTAGTTAAAGAGAACAACAAAGAAATATATCATACCTTCCTACAAAGTGATTTTGTTGCAAAGTAATTGGCGCATTATTTGAGTCGATTTTTTGGTTTCTTGTTTCTGGTGGCACTGGTCCAATTTTGTAGCAGATGACTAAGCTGTTCATTTCACTGAAATTGAAATCACATTATATTCTTGAGATAAAAAATAACAGACATCTGAGGTAGACAGTTACCACTAGGTCAGCAAACGTTCAAGGAACGTATGAATTTCCCACAGGGGTGTGAATGACTTGCCATGAACAGACAGCGTGAGCATAACACGTCTAATAAATGTCAACCAATCTAAAATGATTCCCATGATACATTTTTTTCCAATTAAAAAAATATATATCTTTTTAATTTTATCAAAGTGTAGCTATTGGTGGTTCACATATATTTCGGCATACAAGAAAAATGGAGTTTACTCATTTCTGAATCCTACCACAGTAATAATGTATAGTTATCCAGAATCTATGTTTTTCAACCTGTATATAGGTGTGAAACACGAATCTTCGACCATTATGATACCTTTGTTATGACGTACATAGAAGACATGCAAGCGAGTCTCGTGTACTGAATGTTGGATATGTAAAGCAAAAACGCAATATAATATACCAAATTATATGTGAGCAACCAGTAGCTCTAGATGTCAGAAAAAATTCGTCACATTTTCAAAAAATTTGGTGGGAAATCCAAAAAAACCCCACTTGCGAGAGGGGGGGGTGTCCCCCCGCTCGCACTCACCCCCGCAGCACCTAACGGCACCGCATACTGGGCTTCACCAAGTACATAGACACATCATCCTATACCATTTCACGTTTTGGCTTTCAAAAGCTTCGTCGTACAAGTCATTAGTTTGGGGTATAACTGCGGTACCATCATGTTTAAAACTAGATAACTTTATCCGCATAAGGAATCATCATGCACAATTTATTTTAGTGTTACGTTTTTATTTTAAGAGAATATAAAGAAGTTTTATTTTGAGAGCATATTAATCTGGACTCAATGCGGCCATTTTTATGCGCATAGGAATAAATGAACAAGAGGACCATAAGGGTCCTAATATCGCTAACCTGCATGTGTAAATTTGGCTTTAAAATTAAGTGAGAGGTTCCCTAGTGAATGAAACAGGTTCAGAAAGTACATTTAGTCTTAAAAATATAAGAAGACCACTTCTCTATAGTTGATAGCAGTATCATGGGCAGGAGGACGTTATGACCAATTTTTTTAATTATTTCTTAATGTTATTATAAGGAGAGTACCCCCGAACCCCCCATTTTTTATTTTATAAGGCGAGGGCCTACCCCCCAGACGCTCCCCGGGTACTCTCCACTAAACCCAACTCCTGGGGGGCAAAGCCACCAACACACCCCATAATATAAGAAGACCACCTCTATAGTTCATAGCAGTATTATAGATAGGAGGACGTTATGACCATTATTTTCAATTATTTCTCAATGTTATTATGGGGAGGGTACCCCCCCGAACCCCCCGTTTTTTATTTTATAAGGCCGAGGGCCTACCCCCCCAAGACACTCCCCGGGCACTCTCAACTAATCCCAACTCCTGGGGGGCAAAGCCAACCACACACCCCACCGGGTGTTACATGTTTTATGTTGGGTCGCCCAGGTAAGGAGGAGTAATTTTATTGTTGATGCAATTTTATGCCAAATCATGAATGAAAGTTTTACTACCCTGCTCTGACTGGCTATGCGACGTGATTGACAGCTCAGGGGCGGGCAGGTCACCTCGAAATTGATATGCAAGAAATCCGTCTCGGCCACATAGAGTGGAGGACTGGTGGGTGTGACAAGATTTAACCAATAGACGGCTTCATTAGCACTCTCGATCATGCGACTTTGACCGTTTACAAAGTACTTTAAAGCCGAGGGCGGTGCTTAACAAAAAATCATGAAAAAAGACTAGGGTTTGACATTGGTCTCAAGGTCGGGCTGAGCCAATAAGAATTAGACATTAAGAGGTGTGTCAGAAGAGCACCCTCACACAGTGCATACCCAGTCAAAAACAATCATTTCCCCCAGGGAACCTGTGGGAAATAATTAATAGTTGTCCATAACTAATGATTCAATAAAAATTTACATCATCAAAAATTTGGTACTAACCCAACAAGAGTAAATCCGATTGGTGGACGTTTACTCTTACTAAGAATAATCAACTGTGTTATAGCATCTTCACAAGCATCTCTCGGTAACATTTTAACACAGATCTGCTTTTTCTTCGTAGCTTTCTCACCTGCAACAATAATGTATATATATAATTCATCAAACAGTTGATAAATCTAAATTGTATAAAATTTACATATTTCACATTGATTTAATTCAAAGCGAATGGTTTAACATAAAAAATAAAATCATGCTTACTTGTGTCTAACGTCTTGTCCAAGATACTGAAACCTGGAGGTGGCATATCACCTTGCATGTTGATGGCAACATCAGCAAGCACGTTGTTTAAGTGACCCTGAACGAAACCACGTAAACAAAAGTTTTATTACTTCAGGTTCAACTTTGCAATCTAACTCCTCACAATTGAAATATATATCAATCTTGACCTGTTTCAAATTTTTATAATTCTATTTTTATCAATAAGTATAAGAATCACTTACATTGTCTAGGGGGAATACTCTTGTATAACATAAATATCGAGTCACTCTTGATCGTAAAAAACTATCTTTCCACATGTCGCAGTCATCTTTCTTATCATGAGAGTGCAAAATCTGTAAAACAGTAATCTTATTAATAGCTAAAATGGTATTCATCCAGAAATAAGAGACTCAAACGGTCAACAAAGAATATGAATAATGCTAATGAAAGAAACATAAACCATAAGTGTATTAAACATGATACTATACGTAAAAGAAATATTGAGATTATAACATATATCTTTTCTTAAAAATGAAAATGAAATCAACTCACAGCCTCATAGCCTGGTGGGCAGTTATTAGGTTCTGCTACTATACACAACCCTGTAATTGGGTAATTTTCAGGTGGTTTTTGGCTCATTCTCAGTCCTAAAAAGAAAATAGAACATATTAATAAAGTACTTCATATCAACACTGCCCAGGGTCCACAGCAACTAGTGGAAATTTAACCACTATGACCAGTTCTTAACATGATAATTGGAATTCAACTGTCAAAATCAACTGGGCTCCTTGATCATATGCTTTTTTTTGTTTTTTTTTCTGACCATTTTTCATTCAACTAGTCCCTTAAGTAAAGCCGATACATTTGGTACTAACCAAACTTGAAAGGTCTGTTGTCACTGCATGTGGTTAAGTGAGTCACTTGATACGATGATTTGATTAGAAGGCAATCCTTCAAATTCATAATTTGTTTTATACAATTATCTTTATTTGTAAATCAAGTATGGAATTAATCAAAGAAAACTTTTTGCATCCGTAGGTATCATGATTTGTTGCCAAAATTAAACCATTCACACAATTCTGCCTGCAGCCCTATTTTCGCATTTTGCTTTAACATGTTTTAAAACATGTTTGAGTTTGCGCCATTTGGTTCGATTAAAATTCTGAATGCAGGGGTTAAGTGCCAGAGAAGTTCTTACTAGAAACGTCCAGTCATTGCGACAAATGTTGCCAGTTAATCTGTGTCAATAAAAAATCAATAACAAAAACACAAACAGAAAAAACATGTAATCATTCTAACAATGAAAAACTTCTATTCATCATCAAACCTTGTCGAGGAGGCATTTCAGACGTTTCACTGCAGCAGGCTCTCATGTGCATACTGTTTCGGTCTAATAATCTATCAAGATAAACTGTGGTATAAGGTAAACCGTTGAGTATCGGGAAGACACTGTCTCCCATTCACAAAGTAGTGACATAATCTTGCAAAAATAGTGAGATGAGCTAGCTCTTAACCAATCAGAATCGAGTATGAGAGGCAAAGTGGTCAGAAAAGTTTATCTAAGTTATTTCAAAAGGATAACCCCATCTAACCATGCCGTTACGTATATTATAATATTACTGACTGTTTGGATGGGGTTATTAGGGCTTATGTGACTGCCTGTTTCAATGGAGTCGGGTAATGAGGGTGGCTACATAATTGTGACATCATCTGACCAGACAAGTGAAGCGTCCACACCACTATGAATACATGCGACTGCATACTAGTAACTACGCATCATCTTGTCATGCAAATACAATTCAATCTATATCCATTGTGTCATAAGCAGTCGTTATGAATGAGCATGTTCAGTCAGTTGCATATCGTCGTATGTAGTCGGTACTTGTTGGGTTGGTGTGGGAACGTGACACATCGTTTAGCTTCTTTTACGTCATAATTATACATTAACATTGGTGAATCTATCGACACAATGCATGCATGTTGTCTAATCAAAAATCTTAAAAACTGTATTGAGCTTGGCATAGTTTATCAATTGCCGCTTTTGTTGATGAAATACGCGCCAGCATCGCAGTCAGCTTAGGTTTAATTGTATTGCTGGTGTGGACAGGCATCGTCGTAACTAGCATTTACCATTTTCTATACCACAACCTACAATTGCCGCATCGTATGCAGTCGCAAGTGTGGACGGGGCTTTAACAATAATGTCTAAAGACGGATCCGCCTTCAATCAATAGGATTCAAGTTAAAATGACTGACTAAAGCAAGTTGTAAATTATCATTGCGATAGGTAGATGCTCTCGGTGGATATCAACAATTAAGTGCCAACAAACACGTCACTAAGGTGTCAGAAACTGCTCATCAGTTTGGTGGTTCGCACATCTAATGTTCATAGAATAGGAGAATGGAACTTCAATGTGTATTCATAGGAAATAGATATAGAAACTAACCCATGAGAACAAGATCTCAATTTCAATTTGAATTTGAATGAAACAATATTGAGACTATAGCCTAGGTCTAATATTATTACTATATGATTACTATAGGTAAGATAATGGAGTGACCGTATTGGATACCAGTTAGGAGTTAGCCCATTACTTTAGGCTTTTTATTTACATTTCATTCCGTACATTAATTAGCAACTATCTTGTAGGGGTAGAGCCTAGTAGAGGAGTGTTCACTTAACTTAAGTCTACAGTTTTCAGGCAGTGGACAGAATGAAAATTAAGGGATATATCCTCTCAACGAAAACGTGTTATTAATTCAATGTATTTCTTGCAATATAATAACGATTTTATTCATACAATGGTTAAAATTCAATGGCAAAAATAACAAAATATCTAAAGAAAATATTAAAAAACAAACTCACTGTCAAAATTTACTTCCTGCACTTTGAGGGAGCACCTGCTTGTACACAAACGTTGCACAGAAATAATGTCGATATTTTAGCTGTTTGCGTTATGACCTTCGATGTCATACCTGTTTGCGTTATGATTTGCGCAGTCTTCTTCTTCAGGGTTGAACCTTCTTTCTAGGAGATATACATTTTATTTATCTATTTGTTATTTTTATTTTTGTCAACTAAGGTATGGGTTTATCACAGGTTACAGTAAAAATATTTGTCAGACTGTTCAGATCTCGAGGTTCAGATCGGCATTGCTGATACTGTGTCGGCTGATCATAGTATTCTCAACACATTCTGAAGAAACTGAGACACCATTTTCAAAAATCAGAAGGGGACAGCGAGGGGCGCTTCATAATCATATATTGGGGATTATTGACTCTAGAGATATTCGAGTACCTAGATAAAATATTCGGCTTTCTACGTTTTTTTCTCTTCATTTCATAAGTGCATTCATAATTTTATTGTGCTCTTAGGCAGGCCTGTTGCGAGGCTGTGGCAGAGAAGGCAGTCGCACCTTCTCCCTTTGCCTCCTCGCTCTTCAGATTTCGCCTCGCTTTTTTTTTTCAAAATAGCCATTGCAGTTATTGATTATCTTTGTCCTAAATCACCGTTTCCAGTGTAATATCAAACAATTGTTATTGTATCAAGGATTCATCTATGATTAGTAGTGATCTTGCAATACTTTATTCTACCTTATTTCAAATAATTGTGTTTGATGTGGACATTGTATTTTTTTTAATTCTTAATTTTCCATATATTACCAATTTTCTATGCTAAATTTCATTTTGTTTTAAAAAAACCCCAAATTGACTTCATAGTTCACGATGACGCAGAGCGCCGACAGTGATGCTGATCAACCTGGAATCAGCCAATTTCGCCTCCTCACTATTCAAGCTCTGGCTACGGGCTTGTTAGGATACACATCGATCCACACATAAAACAAATGCCACTCACTTTTCTCAATACAACTTCTTAATATTTATCATTGGATTAGATATTCAATCATATAAAGAATGGTTTTAAAGAGAAAATGAAAGTAACATGTCTTAACGAATTGGAGGACTATAATAGGAAAAAACAAAGTAAAAAGTTACCATTATGCTCTAAATAGCGTTTTTAACATGTATTGCGTCATTTCAATTTTTTTATTTTGCATGTAACATTAAATATTTTCATTGAATTTCGCAGATATTTTAAAGAATAATGTAATAATGTTCTTCTTTTAAGTTCCTAAAAGTTTTTTTTTTTTTTAACATACTGTTGTATGTGAAGCAAATTTAAATCCCAAATTTGTCGGTCTATTTCTTTGATTTTTCCCTATAAACCACAATTAAGTTTCTATAAATTAGATCTAGATGTCGGTGCCGTCTTTGCACCACATCATTTTAGACGGGACGCATTGCAAAATTACATGCTCTAAATCCAAAAATAAGTGTTTTATTCCGGTGTCCATTTTTAAGATATTCCAAAAAGATCCTGTCACTTTTTAATGATGCCTGTATACTAGGACTAATAATTGAATTTATTCTTAGTCCTAGCTGTATAGAAGAAATGTGCGCATGTGTTGTGTCCATCACTTTTATAGATTACAGTCTCTTAAAAAAATGGCTCCAGGCTGTGCCACTGTGACAGTATCACTGTAATCAGTGTCCATAATTTAGATAAACTCAAAGGCACGTGAAATGATTTTTGGTCATATATAGAATTTTGAAAAAACAAGGATTTTGTCAGTCGGCATTATTATCCTCCGAATCAGTGTCAAACTTCAGAATCTTTCCGGAATATCACAGAATTTGGAAATGCTAAATAATTGTAATTTATAAGTGCACTGTGGAAATTGACAAAGCTTTCTTAAATTAACATGCAGTCAGACAGCACAGTAATTCTAAAACCTAGGTTGCTCAATCGAACGACCAACCTCGAAATGTAGGTCAGCCACATGATAGATATTCTGAGTCGTCCAAACAAAAACTTAATTATCTTGTTTTTAAAGTTCAATTTTCATCAGTTACTGATGTTTATGTGCAAGATGTATGCTGGTAAAAAAAAATACTGGTAGGCAAAAAATCGCGCGTGACAAGATTTTGAACTTGCAAAAACATGAAATGTAGGTCTCCCTTTCAGAATATTCAACTTGGAAGTCGGAGTCAACCTGACGAAACGTAGGTGTTCTCTGATGACCAAACGACAACTTACTGTGCTGTCTGTGCAGTAGGACCTCATGAGATAAAAAGAATTCAATATCTACATGCCTACTGTATCTGATCTTTGCGGCAAATAAATAAGAAGTATTTTGATAATAAGATAATGAATGATACAATGTTGAAAAATAAAATAAAACTATCATGTATAATGAATAAAAATATCTATTTACTTTTTTACAAACAGGTCTGTCGACAGTCGTCACACTTACCCCACAAGTATATACACCATTCTGAGAACTATTGTATGACAATAATACATAACCTACAGCTCAACTATAGATTCAAATTATGCCTTTTACACTGAGAATACACAAAGTTCTAAATGCAAAATGTTTCCATTCACCTTGAATAATGACAGATTGTGTTAACATTAAAAACGATGCATTATAAGAAAACATTACAAAATTACTCGGGTAACCCGGTATGTACCTTAACAAGTTCAATTGGAATTCTTTGACTAGTTAAAATATTACACCAATTGAGAATATTTAAAATAAATGTAATCATACCTAAACAATCACATAAATACTTTGATCAGTTATGTAAATGAAATGTATCACATATCAACTTGAAATTGACAAAATGATGTCGACAACACAAACATTCATCATCGTAGACGTTCCTTTGAAGCTTAAAGATTAATATCCAATGAAAAAAAATTCACAATTTTATCAACGTTAAAATCTTAACAAACATATATCCGCATTAATGTTTTGAAAACAACGTACTTAGCTTGCATTCGAGAACTATGGTCTTTCAGTGCCAGAAAAGAACAATACTAGGGGTGTTACTGTGCTACGCGTGTGACATTGCAGGTGTTGGGTGGGCATTATGTAGAGGACCCAAGTGCTGCTGCTGCTGCTGCTGCGCCTGCTGCTGCTGTTGTTGATTTGGTGCGGTCATATTTGGTAATTGGGGTTTTTCTTCCAATTTATCATATTCTAGATGGAACTCTTTTGAACTTTTTCGCCACGACTGCACATCAAAGTAATGATACGTTCCCCTTTCATACGTTTGGGTTTTCACAACAGGCTCCATCCCTTGTGGTCGCGTTATCCAAACTCTTTCCTCTTTATGACAACGCCAGTCTCTATTATACAACTCGGCTGCCGCTGCCAACTGTAGAACATCATTACCATTCATGTAATACAAGAAGAATAACAAATCATCCCCATAGCGATTGAGCCTGATTGGCGCTAGCTTTTCTCGAATGAACAAATTGGTGAGATACTCTGAGGGTACATGGAAATCAATGTCCTGTGGTCGACATGGGCCATCAGCCCATGGTGACTGGAACGTACTGTAGAGGTTTTCACCTGATGATAGATTAAGACCTAAGGTGGTTAGGTCGATTCCTGGATTCAAGGCGACGAGGTTCGGGTCTGTTTCTGCTGCTCGAATGAACGTTAACAAACCTGCCATACCAAACTGATCTGTAACCATACCTTGAGGGATATTTGTGACGGTACCATCTGGTAGTAATTGAATTCCACGTTTTTGATTTAGTCCTGATGATTGCCGACTATCCCGTAATGCTTGCTCATATGGACCTATATTGTTACCACTTGCTCCTGACGGACTTTTTCTTCCATTTTCCAATGATGTACCACTTGGGGGATTTTGAGCACCAGGCAATGCTGGAAAATCCTCTTGTTGAATTTGGAATTCTGGTGCTGGTTCCTGCGACCTTTGACTTTTTGATGCATCTTTCCAGATCATTTGTTTCCAATCATAATTTCTTGGAGTTGGATTTGAACCTGATCCTCTATTGCCTAATGTTGGAAACTCCGAGAGATCAAGACTGGGCGTATTGTCATTATTTCTGCTAAATGCTGACATAGCCATGGTCATGGACAGGTTCGACATACTGCTCGATGTACTCGTATTACTGAGAATACTGGACGACGGTGGCATTCCTGGTCGTTTGATTTGATTCATACCAACATTTTGTCCAGGTAATTGTGGTAAAATGCCTCGTTGTCCCAAAGCAAACATATTCCGACTGCCTGCATTGGCATTTGGAGATCCCTGTTGCGTTTGTTGTTGTTGATTAGAATGTGCTTGTTGAAGGCCCATTTGAAAGCTTGGCCCCATGCTTCCACGTTGCTGTAATGATGATAATGAGTTACTGCCACTTGACGGCATCCAATTTGAATTGAACGCAGCTGATAATTGTGACGAAGGTGATTGTGACTGCGAGGGAGAAGCCATTTCGATCATTTTTCTTTTTTCATAGTTTCATTCAAAATGGCGGCCATTTCTCATTGTTGCAGCGGGCTGTAAAATAAATGAAATGTTTCACCATTTGTGGTTAATACATGACTATTCGAAATAAAACCTATCCGTCGCTTATAATTGCTCAATCATCATTTGCATAATAAAATACTAATAGATTTGTAATATAACATGCAAAATAAATACGTGAGCATATTCCGGATGAATAAATGTAGTGGTAACGACGCTCTGTCTGAAGAGTAAATTTAATTCAAGTGTCAGAACGTTTAGTTATACAGTGCTAGTCCGGCGAACTAAATTTGTCGATTCGTCTTGAAGTTTTACATTTTATCGCTCACATGTTCACATTTTTTGTGTGTAAAATTTGAACAAAATCAAATTATTAGTAGATAAATCTCATAAAGTTGTTAATTATGATCACAACAAATGCCGGTGATCTTTTGAAAACAAGTCATCCTTACGCACATGTTATTGCGAACAAGGAAAGGGAAACAAGATGTGATCAATGTTTGCAGTAAGAGTCCTTCGATCACTCGTTCGCTCCTCTCCATAGTCCACACTCTTGCCTCCCCCACAGTCATTTGAAACACCTGTGTGTCTATTTCTTTAATAAATAGCGGTCGGATTTTGTTTGTAAACAAACTTACCAAGACTACCATGTGAACTTAAAACACTGTTTTCTTGCTGTGGGGGTAGCTGAGTATACATTTCTTTTCTAATCATAATTCCTGTCTAAAACCAGCAGGTGGCTACAAACAATTGCATTCTGGGAAAAAATAGACAAACAGTATCAATCTTTATCATTTGTTTCTGACACACCATAGTATCACAGAGCTTTGGTTGATTGAGACTGCACCACGTGTGGGTAAAAATTGTAGTAACTATTTTGAGACACCACTACGATCGTACATAAATATTTCATTGAGACAGCGATTAGAAAACTGATGTATAGTATTGTAGATGCGGTCGCCAGAGCCTCGACATACGTTAGCAGGTCGTCACACGTACATTAGTGACGTGACTATCTGCTAACGTATGTCGAGGCTCTGGCGACCGCATCCACTAGTACTGTATGACATTTGTTAAGTACTACTACTAGTATATATATATTCTGAAAGGGCATACGATTTTGCATCACACAAATCCATTTTGGCATGATTTTGTAGTTTGATGGGCTGAGTGTGTCATCTGGCGCCTGGCGACGCATTTTGGCACTTTCTGAGGCACCTGAAATTTTTAATTTTTTACTATCGATTTAAAATATCGATATACACACATGATAATCTGATCGTTTTTATATATGCTAGCATAAACGATAAGAATCAGACAGGGGTTCAAACTCTGACAGCACAGTACATGTAATTCTAAAACCTATGCTGCCTACTGTAGAGCCAACCTCAAAACGTAGGTCAGCTAGGTGATATTCTGGGTTGTCCTAATGCCACCACACAAAATCGCTAATTATCTTGTATTTTAAAGTTTGATTTTCACCAGTTTTTGATGTTTAAAGAATACCATATAAGATGAATGCTAATATGAAAAAAATACTGGCTAGCAAAAAAATTGCTTATTGCAAGATTTTGAACTAGCAAAAAACATGAAATCAGCGACATGTGGGTCGCGTTTCAGAATAGTCAACTTTAAGTCTTAGTAGGCCAATAGGCTAAGGTGTGTTTGGTGGCTTGGGCGGTCGAGGATGATGCCATGTCATTGGGGGGAGGGGGTTGCGGAGAGTAGAAATGACACGTAGTAAACTTTGTATATATATAAGCATATAAAATCTTGTATATGTTAAATTTTGCAGTCATGATAGAGATTGTTTGCTGCAATGAATATTAAAATGGTGTTTGTGATCTTATGTATTTTTTATTGCATTTTATTTATCATTAGGATTGGAAAACTTCAGAGATGTTCTGCGTGTCATACTGCTCGATATTGCAATAGGGTGTGTCAGAAAGAGGCATGGAAGTTTCACAAGCATGAATGTGCTTGCTTTCAACGAGTTTCACCAAAATTGCCTACAGATAGTGTTCTACTATTCTACCGTCTCGTCCTCAGACATCAGGTAAGTTTATAATCTTTTTGAATTTAAATTCAGTGTATATTAATTGTATAGCAGCAATGTAGGTAAATCTTGTGGTCGTTTTTCAAAGATCAACAAAATGGTGAATGGTAAACAGTGTGCAGATTAGATACTCGCCAATTGTCTCAGGCTAGTGTCAATATCTTCAATGTAAAATCATGCATTTTAATTATTTAGAAAAAATTGTTTGTGATTCATATTTCTATTTTTAGTGGGGAGATGACAAAAAAATTACAACCGAATACTTGGGTAGAAACAGGTCATTTATGGACTTGATGTCCCGTAAGTAAATTATCTTGTGACAACTTTTCTAGTAGCATCTTGTCGCACAGTCGCAGTGAACCTGCTCTTTCATTTTTATCATTTTTTTTTATCATTTTCATTTTTTCATTTTTTACATGAAAAATATGTTTAAAGCAAAGCAAGTATCTTTTAAAAGATAATTTAAAATGTTTGGGGTTTAAATTCTTTTTAATGATATTTTATTCATGATGACGGCCACCTTTCTATTTAAATTTTAGATGAAGAAGATATACAGCATGATCATGCAAGAATGGATGAATTCATTGAATTGTGCCACACACTAAAGATGTTTGTTGGAGACAATTATGAATTACCTAATTCTGAGATGCTGCTGACAATATTTGGAAAGGTTTGTTATTAATTATCTTTTTTCATTATGCATTTTGATTTCAACGAAAAACACAAACCGTGTAGTTTTCTGTTTCTGGAGAATTCGTGTTGTCTGTTTATGGAGTAATTGTGTAGTAGTCTGCTTGGTTTTGTGCAATGATTCATGTGTGTCAATAAATATTGTTTTGTATTACCTAGATGGTGATAAATACATTTACAATCACTGATGGTGAAATGCAGCCAATAGGATCGGGTATTTATCTTGGGTATGCTTTTGTAAATCTATTATTATTAACTACATGTTTTGCAAACCTAAGTCTCTGTTAATTACAAAGGATGCAATTATTATGAAGCAAATTATGTTGGTGAATGGATTCTACTCTTTATATATTTTGTGAACTAAACATTATTGCACATTATTTCCTTATTACATGTATGAATCTGTTCTATGATATTTATTAAGTGTACTGGTACGTTGCTAATTTTTTTCTCTTAAAATTTTAGTCCTTCGGTTCTGGATCACAGCTGTTGTCCTGATGCTGTTGTAGTTTTTAATGGAACTGATCTTCAGCTGCGAGCAACAACCTACATTGATGCACGTTGTGTGGAACAGGTAAGGCCATCACTGTAAATGTGGATTACTCAGCATTATTGAGGTAGACTGTGTTGGTAAAGTAAACTGATACCGTTATATATCTTGAAGGTTGCGATGTACTGAGAACTAAGCAAAATTTTGTGTTTTCCTAAGCTGAGTAGTTTTGTGCACTCCACACTTGGTGTTAATTAATGTTTTACAACGATTTTGTAGGTTTTTATCAGTTACATTGATTTACTGATACCGTCAACAGAGCGTCAAACTGCACTGGAAAAGCAATACTATTTCACCTGTGAATGTGCCCATTGCATCCATGAATACAGAGTAAGAGGTTTATTCAAAATATAAGAACCGTACTTTTGAATTATTTGATAAAATTTCTAATAAGTTTATACATTGTAAATGGCTATCATACTCAATGTGTGTTGAACTTGAAGTTAAGGACTTCAAATTTAAAAATAATCGTCAGTTACTTTACTTTTTCATTGATAATTTAAAGGATTTTGAGATGACAGCATCAAGTTGTCCGACTGAAAACTGTGATGAACCAATAATGGAAAATGAAGGTAAAAATTGAACCAGCATAATCAATTTTAAGTTTTTCACATACATGTAATCTAGGCGAGTATAAGGTTGAGCTATCTTCACCTTTATAGACGAGTTTTCAGTTAATTATGTACGTACATAATTATTGAAATAGTATGTATTTGATACAATTTACCTTATTAGAGGACATTCATTCAACTGTATGCTTTTGAATGGTAATAATTGAAGATCTCTGTCTGTATTTAACTCTGAATGGGAATGTTTTGTAGATGGCAAATTACTACCGTGTGAATCATGCAAACGTACTACGTTTCCAAAAGATTACAGCGAAAGGAAAACTGAAGCTTTATCTGAAATAAAAGAACTATTGATAAAGTGCACGAAGTGGAAAGCTCAAGGAGGTCAGTTTCAATATTTTATGGAAAGGATACTGATGTACATCAATACTTTATGTGATAGACAAAGATATTGTGTCTTTCAATTATAAATTTTGCAATCGTTATACATTTCTTATGATTTCTATGGAATGATTAAAGCTACCTATCTCTCCAATGCTTTGACGTTCTCTGTTAAAAGTCATATTATATCCAGCGGGTATATCTGCTTATCAGGGTTCCCAGGGGTACCGGGAAACCGGGAAGAACTGGGAATTCAGTGTTTGAAGCGGGAGGTCAGGAATTAATGTGCTGACAGCCAGTTCAGAACGTCACATTTTCAATCATAACTAAAAAATGGTAATGAATATAAAAATGAAAATTATAGGAATGAAAAGCTATTTTTTTGGCAGATCTACATCGCAATTTTGCTTATTCTGATTGGTTTACATAATAGTGAACACTTACATGAAAATGGCATTTTTCAAGTGTCTGTGAGAGACAGAGTTAGACATTTTGAACGAGTTAGAATTGGGGATTAGGTACCATGATTGGAACAGCAATGTTTATATTTTTTATTTGCATACACATGGGTAGTCACTCAAGTGTAGCAGTTGGTATTCACAAATAGTTGAAGGTGAACATAATATGAAACTTCTGCTTGAATTTTTTGTGCAGCCAACATCATCACTGTCATTTGCATTCTCCTGACTGTCAGTATCAATTCATCATCAGAACACAGTGAAATATATATATATGTATATGTAAATGTATTATCAACTACTGATATGTGTAACATGTACTTGAAGCATATCAAATAAAATTGTTATCTGAATTTGTGTTCTACATACACAGAAAATTGGGAAAATATGAGAGTCAGAAACCTATTAACCCATTACCCCTCACGTTTTGTTACATGACAGCCCTTGTATCCCTGAAATATTTGCAGTGTAGCGCGTATAAAATCTTTCCATTTGTCGGAGCTGCATTGCCAACTTTAAACTGCCATAATTTCCTTAAAAATGCTCGTGTTTCAACCATCTCTTCACCAAAATACAAAGCAACCATTTTGGCTTACCCCATTTCCAATTTCACAAATGTTTTGAAACAAAGCAGCTCCATTTCCAATGGTAAAGGGAAGCCCTGTTCGGATCAGTTAGGACTGTTGTTTGCAGCGTAGCTTCGGAGTAAATGAGTCACAGTAATTTAGAAAATACTTAAAAATATTTATCGGGTGTTTTTGGAACTCATTTATATGTCATAATAAAGCTTAAGTTGTTAGGAACACGAATATGTATTTCTCATCAAGATTGAACTATTATGAGTATATCTACAACGCGATCAAACATTGGTGTTTTTTTTGCATTGGGTACGATATGGCAAACATGGCGCCATTTGTAAGTGCAAATTAATGCTGTCAATTGAAAGTTCTTTATATTCTCTTAAAGTAAAAGCTAAACATTAAAATAAATTGTGCACGATGATTCCTTATACGGTTTTACATATAGTTATCTAGTTTTAATCATGATGGCACCGCTGCTATATTCCAAATGAATGACTTGTATGACGCAACTGTTGACACCCAAACACGTGAAATCAACTGGCCGGTTCTAGCCGATTTGAGGGAGAGGGCCCAAGGCTGGTTTAGGCCCTTTTGAGGGGTAAAGGGGGGGGGCCCCTAAAGGGTTAAATACTGAATATTAAACATGAAGAGACCATGGGATATGACGTACAAGTATATATGCATACACATCACTGGTTCACTTGAATGGCTACCCATGTGTCAGCCCATGTGTATGCAAATCAAAAATATAAACATTGCTGTTCCAATCATGGTACCTAATCCCCAATTTTAACTTCTTCAAAATGTCTGACTGTCTCTCACAGACACTTGAAAAATGACATTTTCATGTACGTGTTCACTATTATGTAAACCAATCAGAATAATCAAAATTGCGATGTAGATCTGGCATTCCTATAATTTTTAATTTGATATTCATTACCATTTTTTAGTTATGATTGAAAATGTATCGTTCTGAACTTGCTGTCAGCACATTAGCCTTCAATTTGATAAAATTGTGCGATTTCCGGGAAAAAAGCGTGGATTGTGTAATTTTTAAATATTTGTTGGACGAAATTACTCGTGTTATCGCTCGCATGGGCGCTGCCATTTTTGTTTATATTCAGAGCGCCACCACCGGCAGTCCACTGATATAAATTTCAACTAGTTCACGCTGGTAGTGTGGGAAAACGTTGTGATAAATGCATGTTGCGTCGGGCACTAGTATGTGCCCGCTTGCCAAAATGGCTACCATAAGGAAGCAGATGTCAATGTGTTGAAATTTTTTGTCGTACGCTTAAGATATTAAAGTAACTTTACAATGAATTATGTGCGATCATTCCTAATGAGGTTTTACATAAAGTTATCTACTTTTAATCCCGATGACACTGCTTCTAAATGCCATTTGACGGACTTTATATGATGAAACCTGTGACAGGATCTAACACGGGCCATGAGTGTGTCCAGCTCAAAATATGGAATTAATTATATTTTCTTTTTTAAATACCACGTGATTAGAAATGATAACAGAAACAATTTAAAAAGAAATTTTAAAAACCCGATGGATAATAAGAGAGATATGGCCAATTTAGCATCAAATTTTTGGTGTTGTGATTCCTTGTTTTCTCCTTGTCAGCATCTAGTCTACAAAACGTGGACATTTTCCAGCTTGTGCATATTACTGTGCGCATTCACCCAATTCAGAGATCACTTATCAAATCCATTGTGTTGTGTTTTCTATAGGATCAATTCATATAAAAATAAAGTCCTTTATACACAATTGCCGGTTGTTTCTTATTTTCACTATTTCAACACAATAAGTAACGTATAAAGTAGCCTTGATTTTTTGGTTAAAAACCTGGAACAAACCTTGAATTTCATTCTCCGAAATCACTGGGAACCCTGGCTTATGTACATGACCACAGGTTTTTGTAAACAAAACAGCTGTTTTATGACAGCATAATTTTATAGTAAATCATTTTTATGAGATTAAACAGTCATTATAGTTGATTGCATTTTTGTATGAGATGCTAATTCTATCAAACTGTATTATTTTGAAATTGTTAAATTTACATATTAAATAATTAATCAAAACTACTGGTAGCATTTCATTTCCACCAATATTTTTCAGTTAGGTTAGTTTCAAAGATGGTTGGTTATTATTTACATGTTTATTTTTGTAATTTTTCGGTTTACATTTTCTAGATGCAGATGCCATTTTGACCGATTGTAAAAACTTCTTAGCATCACAAGGAACGATTTTACATCCCCAGAATGTGTACAGGGTTCAGCTTGTTGATAGATTATTTGATGCTTGTATTGATAAACAACTTTGGGAAGATGCTTTAGAATATGGGAAGAAAAATACTGAGCCTTATGTGTAAGAAATCTTAATAAGTGCTTAACTATCATGTTGTTTAATTGCAGTACATGTATATCTTTATGGTCATAACTTCATAAATTTATTTATCAGAGTTAGAATGTTACTGAGGTAAAAAGCTTCAGTATTAAGCGGTAGTCTACTGTTAGGGACGGTGCAATATTTACCAGGAAGGGGGACCGGTGCATTTGGTAGGGGGACAGGTACTTTTTTCAAGGTGCAAAGTAGGGGGACCGGATGATTTTTCATTCTCGTTGGGCATGGGACATGTACTTTTTTTCAGCTGCTGAAATCCCACCTCGACGTAAGCGAATCGGTACAAATTAATCACGCGAATATTCATGGGAGGGGACGCGGACTTTTTTTATGAATAGAGGTCATGGGACATCAGTTTTTTTTTCATCACATCAGCAGGGGACAAGACCTTTTTTCAGACAAGTTTTTCGATACGCACCGGTCCCCCCGCCTGTTAAATATTGCACCGTCCCTTATTGACAAGTAGAAATTTGTCCATTTTTTATCAGGATGATTGCTTTTTCTTGAAAATAAGTATTTTAGCTAGGGCTACGTGTCCTGCTGACTAGTAGCACTTTCCCTGCTAATCCTGACACCGGTTGAATTTGTTCAACTGTATCATAACCAATTATTTGATAATTTGTTGGTCAGTTAATTAATTAACATTCATGTGAAAACGTTGTTGTTCCTTACATAAGATTATGGCATTTCTGTGTTCCAGAAAATTTTATCCTGAAAACCATCCCAGTGTGCCAATACATTTAATGAAAGTGGGGAAAATTCAACTCTTTCTGGAGCACTTAACTGATGCATTGATAACCTTACAGAAGGTAAGTCTTTATGTAGGAGTGATCTAGAAAACTTTTTATTAATTAAAACTATTTCAGCTTGAATGAACTGTAAAAAATGGAACTGTTGTTCAGTAATCTTTCATATCAAATGTGAACAGTTTAAATAATAACAGATATTGCATATAATATGCAATATCTTTGCGGTATGACATAAAGATTTTCTGTATCATTTTGTCAATATCACCGTACCATTCTTGATACTCGCCTAGTTTTGAAAAACTGCTGGTACATGAATTTGCATGCTATGGATAAAGGCTCAATAACTGCCTGTCTAGAATAAGCAACGTTCAACAGCCAGTGTTTATTCAAATATGGACAGAAAATACACTGTAACCTCAGCAAATAACTTGTATAGAGCTAGAATTCAATGGTCCCTGACTAAGTTAAAGTCCTTAATTCAAACAAGAATGGGAAATATCTAGAAATTCTTTTATAAAATGTTTGTAAATCACATCATATTGCTTCTATCTAAGTATACTTGTCTGACCACTGAACTGTTTGAAAGGGGACTGTAATTATATTCTTTGTTTGACAGATGCACCGATGAATCAGTATAGGCCCCGATACAAAAATAAAACTGACATACCCCTTTTTTTTATTAAATTCACGCCAATAAAGCAACAAATTATGTTTTTTCATAATGATATCGGCCGGTGAGCCTGATTCCACAAGGTGTAAAAGTGCTCATCGAAAGTATTCTTGGCTTAAAACGTCGTAAAAATACATGTGATAAACACTACCATGCAGTGAACCTCGTTATGGTAAGAACTGTTAGGAATCTGTCACAATGCTAGTGTGTAAAGGCTGCCCACGTGATTTTGACCAATCAAATGGCGGGTACTTGCTCGTATTGTTTATTTTTTGCATCTGGTAAGGCACCTGTCATACACGATTTTTCTTATCTATGAACTCTGGGTAATTTTTAGAGAAACAAACCAAATCATGTGACCTTTCACATGTTTTACAGTGCATTCTGGGAATTATTTAGACAAATATTGATAGAGACTAAAATCATTTCCTCGTTTACTCCATCACAGGGTCTAGTTGATTGAGACTGATCACCTAGCGGCCGAATGTGGCACTACGAACGCACCCTAAATATTTCTATTAGCAAAGCGGCCGAATGTGGCACTACGAACGCACCCTAAATATTTCTATTAGCAAATAGGTCTATGGCAATGTCGAAGTTGTCATATTTTCTTTGGAAAACTTATTATTCATCTACCATACCTCATCTAATTATATCTTTTATTCTGGGTTACAACATAGGCGATTGGGAAACTACTGATCAAATATGGACGTCGAATAGTTAGTGTTTCTTACGAAATTCATTTCCAATTGTACTAATACTCTGCACAGATGAAAGATAGATCACTGCACACCCACTTTGTGCATTTTAATGTTTAAACAATCGTAACACAGCTATTAATGAACCCATGAAATGTTTGTGTCAAAATAAAGCTACTTACTTATATTGTCTCATGATAAACACAATCGTTGTGATTCATTGAAATTATATGATCTATGGTGCAATTTGTTGCATGCACACCCATTTCGTGCCTGGCAATAATCAGGGATGAGATCTTACTAGAAATGTTATAATTTCACTTTGGCACCCGGAAAGCAATAATTTTTAAACTAGTAATATTGTGTGCTAATTATTGGGAGCCTAACAATTATATTTAAATAACATGTGAACTGGGTGTGCAGTGCTCCAGATGGTATGATTTTTTTGATTTTTTTTTTTTTTCGTTTTTTCTTTTTTTTATCTTGCTACTGTATCATCATAAAACTGCCACGTTTTTTTTTTCATTTCGTATGCTGACCAACCGTTATGAAACCATGACATTTTTTTTAATTTTTCCAACTGTATGGAAAAAAATTCAGAAATAAAATCTGTCAAACAAAGAATATAATTACGGTCCTCAAATAGATAAATGTCAGGGTGCTTATTTAAGAAAATTCATTATTCATTATCATAGACGGTTGAATTATTTTGAATGATTTTTCATAGGCCAGTTTCTAAGTATTGGTCACATTTTCTAGTAACAATATTTGCAAAGTATTCTTTAAGATTAAGTAACTAAGAAATTTATGATTTAGGCTGAGACCATCCTACGGGTAACACATGGCAAAGAGCATCCTCTGTTCTGTGATTTGGTGCAGTTGCTTAATCAGTGTGAAGATGAGCTACGATCAAAGGGCCGAGTTGCCAGCATTGAAGACAATCCTGAAGACGATGATTAAATCTTAGTAAATCTTGGAAAGAAGGAACTTGAATTAATAGAATTGTACTTTTGTTATTGCCATACCACGAACCTGGTGAATAACAATGTCATTATACACAGTGAAGTCCAAATGTTACTAATATTAATGTACATGTAATATGTTTGATTGATAGAACTGAAGTGCTGTTGCTTAATTGAATTGTTTGCAACTTTAATATTTGGGTGATAGTAAAAGCACTTCTAGAAAATAAGAAACCAGATTTATTAGAGCTTGCTTAGATTTTTCATCATGAACCAATTAACATGTTTATTTTTCAATTTTTTTACTTTTGTCCTGAATCACATAGCACTAATCTACTCATAAAGGGATAAACATGTGATCTTGTCCAGTCGCACTACTTAATAGTAAAATTGTTATTAAAGTTTGTCACCAATCATGAAATTGAATTTGAAATCAGTCTGTTTTGCCAGTAACACAGTAGTAGATTCCATTATTTACTTTCACATATTAACATCAAGACATTACATGTAATTGATTTTTGATTGTATAACACTATTTGTAATGAAATTTGAACTTTTAAATGTTTCATTAGAAATTGAGAATCTCCAAAATATTTTGTGAAGTGTTACTCTTTTAGTTTTTATATGTGTTTATGAAATGTGTGTGATAATTATGAAACCGGTTGTCCATTTTGTATTTGAATATTTGTATTATACTGTCTGATGTGCTCAAATGTCCTTGTTCCATTCATTTTTCACAAAATATAATTTTACAAAGTGCATTGACTTTTTTTATCATAATGATTTCTACAGAGCAATATGTTTCTAAAGTTTTATGTATACATAACTAAATACTAATCACTAAGACTTACCTTTAGTAATGCAAGTTGCTGAGTAAACACCCTAGATGATGATGGTATTTCTTGATTCAAATTCAGCTAAAATGTTCATCATTTTTACCATTTCCCAAAGCAGAGATAATTGTATGATCAACAGAACACGTGGGTGGAAGTACTTTATTCTAGAAGCTCGTACGTACAATATAGTACAAGCATGTGACGTGTACTAGACCTACGTGTAACTTACATATACAAAATCAGGGTCTCACTAATTGACGGGTTCTAACGTGTTAGCTCAAGTTTATTTTCCTGTTTTGGCAGTCAAGGGATCCTTGTACATACATATGCAGAATGACCGTCACATCCGCTATCTCCCGAATCCTGAACCAAATGACATATATCTCTACTTTCATGAAGTTGCAGCATCTTACGGTAAGGTTCGACGTCTATTTGAATTGGCATTTAACATGTAGTTTTCTTGGCAGCTTCCAAATTGCATTGATGTTAAAATTAACTGTAGTTACAGCCCTCACACATATCACATCAACACAAAACCAATCCATACCAGTATAAATCACTTATCAGGTACCAACCCTTGCACTGACACCCAAGTTTGCTCAAGTTTTATTCATACTCAGAATTTTCACTCAATCTGTCTCCCCTGTTTCCTACATATGCGTTGACAATGGTTTTGCGGCCGAATAACACATGTTTATAAGTGTGCATGTACTAGTAACATGTATAGATAGATATTCAGTATGCTGATTTGTAAAACGTAGTGTACGTTATAAAATAGATGTGTGCGAAATACTAAATGGTTTTGGTTTGATTTGTGGGGGTATGCGCACCATTCCGATGAATTGAAACATTACAAGGTGCAATACTCTAAAAGTCTCATAATAGAAATACATGCACATAAAAAGTGTTTCAAGATGGTACATGTAATACAACATATTCTCACGATACTAACATAGATGTATCAAGTAATAATAAGCTGTTTGTTCCTTTCGTTTGTTCCTTTTTCAATTGATGGACTCAGTTTCACTTCTGAGGTTATCACTGCAACGCTAGCACTTGAAAAAAAAAAGATTTTCTTTTTATAACTTACTTGCTTAAAAGAAGAAAATGACAAGAATCTTTCTGTCTCTTGGCAAAGAAACAATCGAATGGTTAATTTATATGGCTTGTTGTAAGAGCAATTACGTCATGACACAACTAAGACACCTTGCCACAAATCTAATAAACTTTTACATAGGCTAATCGTTTTTGTTAACACCATTGTTTTCTGTCAAATGTTACTTTATAATATATAGTGGTGTGATGTTCTATTTGATCAAACGTATTGTAAATGTATAGTACTGTAAAACTATAAATGTTTGCACACAGTTTAATTTGCGAATTTCGTGGGTAGGTGCAAAATCACAAACTTAAATAGTGAGCAAACATTGATAGCCTTTACAAGTAAAGTAGGTCTGGAATGGACCAAAATTGCTATATTAAATAGTCACAAAATAATTTATAGATGAAAATCGCAAAATTTAATAGCCACGAAATAAGCTAGTTTTACAGTATGTCTCTTTGATGGTAGAATGTGTCTTGCTATCACATAATTATTTTGAGACAGAATAGTGGGATTTTACTAGGATAAAGAATGATCGAGGCTGTTATCATTGGTTTCATTTGCCTACATGTCATTTATGGTTCATGTAGTAAATTTGGATTTTTCTTCATCTAAGGATATGTTCCGTGAAATCGTATTTAATTACTTCTTACTTTGGCACGTCGACAAGTTATTGTTCTTTACACATACACAAGTCAATAAGTTGCTAATGATTGATTCACCCAGGCATGATATGAAACGGACCATGTATATTTTAGCGGACCCAAATTATAAGATCAATAACTTGCCAAGAAAAACATTTGGAACCACATTTCTTTCTCTATTAGAAAGAGAAACCTTTTCTGTGTGGTTCCAAGATGTTTTTACAAAGATTGACTTACATCTTGTGCTTCCTCTGTTTTGATTCAAATGCCTTCTTTTTATATCTTGCACGAAACAACAAAAGGGGGGTTCGGGGGTTTTCCCCCCGATAAAAACACTCAAAATAGTCACACATTTTCACCGGCTCGTCTACATAAGCAGTTACCGTTTATCCACAGTTTTCACCAATCGTCTTTTAATATTTGTGTCATTAATTTACTAGTCAAATTATCCATTTTTTAACTCCGTGTAAGATTTTTGACAGGCGATCGGCCATAACACTTTGCGTCACTGTTCTGTGCCAGTTTACATCAAATTACATTAAAATTAATCAGGTGTGTTTCTATTGCATACATTACACTTTCGAGTAACCAATAATGAAAATATTTTAATGTATTATATAGATACTATTTACTGCATTGCTTATTAAATTTCATAGTATTGTGGACACATTCTAAAGAAACTGAGACACCATTTTTAAAAATCTGAAGGGGACAGCGAGGGGTTCTTCATATATTGAATCTAGACAATATTCAAGTACCTAGATGAAATTTCCGGCTTTCTGTTTTTTTCTTGATTTCATAATTGAAAATTTTACAGTGCTCTTAGGCATGCCTGCAGCGAGGCTGTGGCAGAGGAGGCAGTTGTTCTAGCTTTGCCTCCTCGCTCTACAGATTTTACCTCGAGATCCTAGCTTTTTTTTCAAAATGGCCATTGCACTTATTGATTCTTATTCCTAAATCACTATTTTTAGTGTAATATCAAACAATTGTTATTGTATCAAAGATTCATCTATGATTAGTAATCTTGCAATACTTTAATTATTCTAATTTATTTCAAACATAATGCTCACTACGAATGGATCATTGTGTTTGGTGTGGACATTGTTTTTTTTTAATTCTTAATTTTCCATATATTACCAATTTTTTATGCTAAAAGATATTCATTTTGTTTTAAAAAAAAAACGATTTGACTTCATAGTTCACGATGACGATGAGCTCTGACAGTGATGCTGATCGACCTGGAATGAGCCAATTTCGCCTCTTCGCTTTTCAAGCTCTGGCTACGGGCCTGTTAGGATACATGTCGATCAGCGCATAAAACAAATGCCACTCACTTTCCTCAATACAACTTGTTAATATTTACTATTGGAATAGATATTCAATTGATCATATAAAGAATGGTTTTAAAGAGAAAATGAAAGTAACATTTAACAAATTGGAGTAGGACTATAATATGAAAAAACAACCTAAAAAGTTACCATATGCTGATCATGCTCTAAATTATAGCGCATTTACCATGTAGTCTGTCATTTCAAATTTTTCATTGCATATGTAACAATTAAATATTTCCATTGAATTTCATAGATGTTTTAAAGAATAATGTATTAATGTTCTTCATAAGTTCCAAAAAGGTATTATTTTTCAAGTAGTCAGGGCTGGTTTTCTGATTTGACATAATTCGGGTATGCTGAATTCAAATCTGTCGTATGCCGGAAAATGTTTTCACTCCTTGACCTTCAAATCAAAGATGGCCGCCATCGTCAAGGTCAATAAAAATTTTGGTGATAACTAAATAACTATTTAACATGGAACATTGATTTTGGTGTCTATGAGTAGGTTTTCTGGGACAAGGAATCCAATTATACAAGAAAAAAACTTTTATTTCAAACATGAGGGCTTCAAATACATGATTTCCACAAAGATGGCCACCGAAATGCTGGTTTATCGGTACCGACCAATGTACGTCATAATTATAGATACCTATAGCAGATACCTTTGTAGAGTTTAAATATTGTGAGAGAAAATGTTTTTTAATACAAGTCCTGTCAAAGATGTTTTATTTTATTGAATGAATTACAGTATAATCAAAGTATTTTCAATGCAAATATTCACATTCTACCAAGACGTAAGCAATAACACTGTACTGGTTTAGCAAAATTGTAAAAGGAAAGTCATGATCATATATACACATTTTAGAGTTTCAAATATCATTATAGAAAATATGCTTTACATGTTTTTTTTAACTTAATTTTACACAAAAACTGTCAAAAACAAATAACCTTTTACATAAATCCCAGAAAATGCAAGTCTAAAATATACATTGTTTGTATCAAAATAACTTGAATGATCAAAATGTTAACCATCACCATATATTCTATTGTTGATTTTGTTCAGTCATATTTGGTAATTGGGGTTTTTCTTCGAATTTATCATATTCTAGATGGAACTCTTTTGAACTTATTTGCCAAGACTGCACATCAAAGTAACGATATATTCCCCTTTCATACGTTTGGGTTTTCACAACAGGCTCCATTCCTTGTGGTCGCGTTATCCAAACTCTTTCCTCTTTATGAAAACGCCAGTCTCGATTATACAACTCGGCTGCCACTGCCAGCTGTAGAACATCATTACCATTCATGTAAAATAAGTAGAACAATAAATCATCCCCGTAGCGATTGAGCCTGATTGGCGCTAGCTTATCTCGAATGAACATATTTGTTCGATACTCTGGGGGTACATGGAAATCAATGTCCTGTGGTCGACACGGGCCATCAGCCCATGGTGACTGGAACGTGTTGTAGAGGTCTTCACCTGATGGTAGATTAAGACCTAAGGTGGTTAGGTCAATTCCTGGATTCAAGGCGCCGAGGTTCGGGTCTGTTTCTGCTGCTTGAATGAATGTCAACAAACCTGCCATACCAAACTGATCTTTAACCATACCTTGAGGGATATTTGTGACGGTACCATCTGGTAGTAATTGAATTCCACGTTTTTGATTTAGTCCTGATGATTGGCGACTACCGGTATCCCGTAATTCTTGCTCATATGGACCTATATTGTTACCACTTGCTCCTGATGGACTTTTTCTGCCATTTTCCAATGATGGACCCCTTGGGGGATTTTGAGCACCAGGCAATGCTGGAAAATCCTCTTGTTGAATTTGGAATTCTGGTGCTGGTTCCTGAGGCCTTTGACTTTTTGATGCATCTTTCCAGATCATTTGTTTCCAATCATAATTTCTGGGAGTTGGATTTGAACCTGATTCTCTATTGCCTAATGTTGGAAACTCCGAGAGATCAAGACTGGGCGTATTGTCATTATTTCTGCTAAATGCTGACATACCCATGGTCATGGACAGGTTCGACATACTGCTCGATGTACTCGTATTACTGAGAATACTGGACGACGGTGGCATTCCTGGTCGTTTGATTTGATTCATACCAACATTTTGTCCCGGTAATTGTGGTAAAATGCCTCTTTGTCCCAAAGCAAACATATTCCGACTGCCTGCATTGGTATTTGGAGATCCCTGTTGCATTTGTTGTTGTTGATTAGAATGTGCTTGTTGAAGGCCCATTTGAACGCTTGGCCCCATGCTTCCACGTTGTTGTAGTGATGATAATGAGTTACTGCCACTTGACGGCATCCAATTTGAATTGAACGCAGCTGACAATTTTGACGAAGATGATTGTGACTGTGAGGCAGAAGCCATTTCGATCATTTTTCTTTTTTCAGTTTCATTCAAATTGTCCGCCATTTCTCTTAGTTGCAGCGAGCTGTAAAATAAATGAAATGTTTCACCATTTGTGCTTAATAAATGACTATTCGAAATAAAAACTATCCGTCGCCTATAATTGCTCAACCATGTTTTGCATATCAATTAGGCATAAAATACACATAGATTTGTAAAAACACGCACAATAAATAAATGAGTATTATCCAGATGAATAAATGTAGTGATAACGATAAAATATGTGTGCCTAGTTCTCATCAATGAAAATTGGAGGTGATTTCCTTCAAAATGGTATAAGATGTGTGGGGTCAATTTTCATAGAAATGTGAGTTTTCGGCGATGTAAATTAGTCGCATTATAAATGGTTTGCCAATGTGATTTTTTTTTCTTCCAAATGATAGTAAAATTACATCAATACTCTGCTTATTTGACAAACAATTTGCATCAGTATGTAAAGTTTATTCCCTTTAGTTTGATATGCTAGATTAGCACGTGAGTATTGGCAGTCCTTCTGTATTTAAAGTTATTTGGAAAAGAGGGCGATTTTCCCGTAAAAAGGGATGAACTATAAAAAATGGAACTGTTGTTCAGTAATCTTTCATATCAAATGTGAACAGTTTAAATATGCAATATCTTTGCAGTATGACATAAAGATATTTGAATATTTGTATTATAGACTATAATATAGTGTCTGATGTGCTCAAATGGCCTTGTTCCATTCATTTTTCACAAAATATAATTTTACAAAAATGCATTGATTTCCTAATGATTTCTACGGAGCAATATTTTTCTAAAGTTTTATGTAGATATATATCTTCTAGAATACATAAATATCTACATTTCATATCTATACTATAACTATCTACAGTTAAATGAATACTAATCACTAAGATACCTTTGGTTATGTGCAAGTTGCTGGTAAAGAACCTAAAAGATAATGCGATGCAACTAAAATGTTCACAATTTTCCCGCTAAAAGAACACGTGGTCTAGGTATAGAAGTACTACTTTATTCTAGAAGCTCGGACGTACAATATAGTACAAGTATGTGACGTGTACTAGATTTAGATCTAGATGTCTAACGTGTACCGTACGTAGTCTATACAACAGAGTAGTGGGTTTAGAAGGGTGGGCATTGGTTTTGTAAAATATTGGATCTATACCACTCGTTATAGTGGGTAAAGTGGAAATGGAAGAGTGCTGAGTTGGCCACTCCAATTAGACATTGAATAAACTGCCATACCTGATGGTACTGTTTGCATTGTATTTTCTTTTATTCTATCTTAATATACTTATATTAAGTTGCCGATTCCACACAACGTGTCGCCACTGTTGAGTAGCAATGCAAGACAGTGGTGACACAAACGGGTTGGCGCTGCACTGTGGCTGCCTGGATTCCCTCAAATCCGCAACAAGTTTCACATGTATGTGACTATTCTCATCAATAAAGCCTTAGTGCCCTGTGAGAAAGGTAAATTATTATTAATATTCAATATCTTAATATATATCTTAATAACAACAGCATCCTTAGTTTTTGGAACTAATATTTTGAAATTTGAATTTGATAATTAAGGACACTGTTGTTATTGAAACATGTCGAAAGAGTAAATAAAATATATAAAGCATTTGGACCAACAGTTATTTAATTTAGACCCTATTAGACGATAGGCAGTAGAAATTGAAGATAGAATAAAGAAAATGCTACCACATGCTGACATGCTGCATACCATATTTCACGAATCTTATGTTTGCATTGTGATCGGACCATCTAAAAGACTAAAAGACAAAAGACAAGACTAAAATTTTATGAATTCTGTTTTTGGCAATTCATGACTGTTATCTGACGTTTCCTGGTCTTCCTGATGGTACTACCAATGGAGACCTTTGTTTTTATGTCATCTATAATCTCAAACAATTGTTACCTTCAAGTCTAGTATGAGTCTTGGGATATTTCTTGAAAATTCATGTTTATTTAGCGCATACTCTCCACCTAAAATATCTCGTTATACTTACTAAAGTATGAGGATAGTGGATTAAACCGGCAATCACTACATTTACATATTATTGTGCAAGAACAATATATTGTACAAAATGTATCTCTCACAGGGCAGTCTTTATACGGTCCTGATATTTGTTTAAAGGGTTTAACTAGACTAGCTTACAGCATCTTACGATACACACCCTCTCCATTTAATGTGAAACGCTACCTCAGAGCGTTACCTTCTTGAAGACTTGAAAAGCCAGTTTAGATTATCTATCACTTCACATCCTGTGATATTGTCTATCTTGCTAATGGCTATTGGCGGGGTCTGTAAAGTGTAAGCGTAATTAAGTTTAGTTTCTCTTGAGTTTATTTTCCTGTTTTGACTGTCAAGGAATCTCTACCCTCATGAAGTTGCAGTCGTCCTATGGTAGGGTTCGGCGTCTATTTGAATTCGCATTTAGATTTACATGCAGTTTGGCTGGCAACTTTTAAATTATGTTGGTGTTTCAATTAACTATAGTTACAACCCACACATGCCTCACATCATCGCGAACCCCGGGTCGCGAACCCAATCCACACCAGTATAACTCAGGTACCAACCCTTGCACTGTGACCCAAGTTAGCTCAAGTTATATTCATACTCATAATTTTCATTCAATCTGCCCCCCCCTTTCCCCGTTTCCTACATCTGGGTTGACAATGGTTTGGGGGTAGAATAATGCATGTTTATATGTGTACATGTGCTAGTAACATATATAGATAGATGCTGATTTGAGACTAAGCTGTTTGTTCCTGATAATGCATACATTCACTGATAGGTCCCCACTTTATCCTTGCTTTATTAACTGATGGACTCAGTTTCACTTCTACGGTTATCACTACAACGCTAGCACCTAAAAAAAAGATTTGATTTTTTTAATAAAAAAACAACAACACTTGTTTACAAGAAGAAAATGGCAAGAACCGTTCAGTCTCTTGCCAAAGAAACAATGGAATGGTTATGGCTTGTTGTAAGAGCAATTACGTCGTGACCCAACTAGGCACCTTGCCACAAACCCAACAAACTTTTTCATAGGCTAATCGTTGAAATCGTTTACGCCATTGTTTTCTGTCAAATGTTACTTTATAATATAGTGGTGTTGTGTTCCGTTTGATCAAACGTATTGTAAATGGATAGTATGTCTCATTGATGGTAGAATGTGTCTTGCTATCACATAAATATTTATTTTGAGACAGAATAGTGGGCCTTTATCATCGGTTTCATTCGCCTATGTGTCATTTATTGTTAGTGCAGTAAATTTGGATTTTTTGGCTGTTATTTTCTAAGGATATGTTACGTAAAATCGTATTTAGTTCTTACTTTGGCATGTCGACAAGTTCTAGATCTTTACACATGCACAAGTCAATAAGTTGCTAATGATTGATTCACCCAGGCACGGTATGAATATTCATAAAGTGGATTAGCACAATGTGAGAACAATAGCCACCTGCGTGCAAGTCGGCTGCCATCTCATAGTGCGTCCATATTAATCCACGGCTTTGGCGGATTACCGAAGAATGATTGAGTGCTCTTCAGTAGTTCTACTGTTTCGGATAGGCTTGGTGTAAGCAAAGATTATGACAAAAGTTTAATGTATATGTGCATATATAACAGCGCAGTACACCTATTAAGAACCTATGGTTAAAAACAGCTTCCAGCATCTATAAAAGATTGAAAAGGCATTTAAAATGGATGGCAAGGACCCAAGTGAGCCAACTTTGAGCAAACCACAGGTATGAAATAATCTTTGAGTGAGCATTAAGAATCTTTCTATATCAAGGTATACGATTTCGGTAAATATTATGAAACACTGGTCTTTCTCATGTTGTCTATGCAGGCAATTATAGTAGGCCTACTTTGTACGCATTTAATTTGTCTGTCTCCATTCAATTACAACAGGAAGAAGACCAATACATTAATAACCTTCGTCAAAAGCTAGAGAAGAGTCAACGGCAATTACACAGGACGGAAGTGATGCTTGAAAAATCCAGAGAGAAAAGTGCTAAACAGGTATTTATTTCACAATGTTACCAACTTATCATTGTGAGGTGATGACCCTACAAACTTAATTTATTCAGCAACTGTCCATTCATAATGAATGAAACCTACAGACAGATAGGTGTTAAATACTGTGTTTATTTATTATATATGGATGGATGCATAGGTTTTTGGGGGAGAATGGTGTGTGTGTGTGGGGGGCTCAGGGTATATGATGGGTTTTGTACGCGCTATCGATAACCCTATGAAAATGAGGTATTTTGGTGGGTAAGCCGTCCCCCCGTCACATTTAGACAATGGTAGAGTAATAAAGAGCAAGTGTCCTTGACTTCATGGTTTCATGATGTTAGTGAGGTACATGGATTCTAATATTGAGGCTTAACTCTAATTTGTTATATTAACTGATGTGAAATTAAAACATAACATGTTTTTACGAACATAACGTTGGTATCTTAACATATAGTAAAATACACCCCATGGTATCATCCACTTTTTTTCTACTATCATTAGCTTCTTCAAGGGTTCAGCAAACAAAAGCACCTAGAGATACATGCACGGAAGCAACGAGACATGTGGGATCGGGAGCTCCAGACAGTCAGTGCACAGCTCTTGTTCCTTGAGGGTCAACTGAAGAAAGAACAACAGATTATTAAAGCCACAATAGAGGAAAAGGACAAAATCATAGCCCAGCAACAGACGACTATTGCAAGGTTAATGGAAGCTAATGCTAAATTAACCGAAACGTTACATATTCTCAAAGAGCGTTTCTTGAAAAGTGGTACAAGATTTGAAAGTGATGTTATCGCTAAATGCCTTGATGTCGGAGATTTAGAAGGAGTTGTGCATACAAAGTGTATGAATTCTTGCCGGGATACATCCATACACAGACAGCAAAATTGTATGTACATCAGTAATGATAACTATTGGGAGTTGTCATGCTATGACGATGCACCAGACACTGGTTCATGCAGTGACAGAGACAATTGTGATCCAAATATAGCTTTTAATAATGGAGAAGTTAACAGTGAGAAAGATAGCAGCTTTGATGGAGAGTTGGTAACAGCCAATGGGATATGTCGTATTTCTAAGCAACACAATAATAGGCCAATAGGCTTGACAGGGAATGTCTCGATTGAATTGGACGGCAGTGATAGTAGCCAAAGCAAACGGGGTGATAACCAAGATTGCACTGTCTATATGATAGAAATGGCCCACGATATAATGCCTGATATCCTGGCCAATGTTGAAACAACCATATCTACATCAACGCCTTATAGGTTTTCTCAACGCAATAAAGGAAATGACAGTCAGGACAGTCATAATGCACCCACCAAAAGTTTATCCACCCAAGCAAGTAAGCTGACGAAGAAAGATGTCAATGATTTGGTTGATGCTCTAAATAGCCCTTTGACAACGGACAAAAATTTAAATCGGTGTACCTTAATAGATGATAAGCAAAGAGAGGACTTGACAAGGAAGGAAGATGCAACACCGAGAAATGAATATAATTACAGGAAAACATATAACTGTGGAAACACCTCATTTGATTTTGAGGAGAGCGAATTGTTGACACATGGAGAAAGTGATAGTTTAAGTCCTCTTTCAACTTCATTGCCAAACTTACACGGAGGTTTCAAATCTCTCTCACTGCTAGATGATAAGATGTACAGAGACAGCATGAAACTAAAAACATCGGTCAAAAAATTGTTCCTGAGACCAAAAGATGTGAAAAAGAAAAGCAAAGAGAGATCGAAATCTCAATCAAATGCTGATAGGGTAACCAAAGAGAGGAGAACAAGTGTTGGAAAATTTCTTTCATTTAAGTTCTAAATTATTTGAACCCAAATTCACACTGTGGTGACAGTCTACATCACCACAATTTCAACTGAATGATTTGATATCAAATGACGATGTTAGTCTATACTTTTTATATTGTATATAGACAACAGTTACTCCGTCAGTTCATCAACATTTATTAATAAAGCATTCACATTTATTTAGGAAAAATGTGAAATAGTCCGTATTTGTTTCACTAATATGTATTCACCTTTGCATTTTCACCAATGTAATATAAAAGTTCACCCTGTCGATTGTATACCTACTCCTGTAGATTTTACTGACAGATACAGGGTCAATCCGGTTCCATTGAGATCAACATAGTAAAAGCAAAAGCGTCCATTTATTGCAGATCCACATTATGCTTAGGCCAGCGTTCTCCGACACGTTTGTATACTTAGTATTGTAATCGGTTACATTATACGTTGGTTACATGGTACGGTCTAAAAGGTGACTAAATTCTTGTAAAACAACTCAGGATCTTTAAAAGTAGACTTCTATAGGAACACGGCACTCAAAAATCCAAATCGTGACCGACATCTCCAGAGTCGTGCGTGTTAAGATCACAGGTACACAGTGAACAATCCGCTACAGTTGACCTACTTTGTAAAGTAGGTACTAACCTATATGTATGTGTGAAGGAAACATTACGGCAATAACGTTTGTTATTACTTATCCATTATCCATAATCACATGAATATCATACTCCAGTGTTTTATTTTGCATACAGAGGTTATTGATGCAATACACGCCAATGAATTTCGACCCTACCTGTAGTTAACTGATTGCATGTGACTATAAATATTGCAGGACATTGGTGCACTCAACTTATTTTTAAAACGGCTCGTTGGATGTATCGGTGCATTAAAAAGAAACTCCAAAGAAAAACTTGATGGACAAACCTAGACGAGCATGAAGATTTATACTTTACTTTGGTAAGTCCGTTGGGCTCCAATGTAGACATGCTAATGCATTTTGTCATTAAAAAGAGAGAGAGTTGTGCAGTATCCTATTGCTAAATTGAATTTCTCCATGTGCAGAACATTTTCTCACAAAAGATGGACATGGTCAAGGTGTGTCAGTCCGTACCCCGTCGTTGGCAAATGCATACTTAATCTAACATGTCAATCTAAATCCATGTTTTCCATAATAAAGTATTTAGTCACATTTTTACGATTTGATGAATATAGAGAAAAAATGACGTTTTCTCCACACTCCCTGGGCCTCATCAGTTCCGAGTCACCACCGATTTAACCATTACACAATACATTGCCCCCCCCCCGCCCCATGTTTGATTGATATCTACTGACTCTGACCACCAAACAAACTACCAATTGTTAACATCCGACGATTAATTAATGAATAACTTTATGATTTACTAGTATACTCAGAGTAGTGTGCTATTGAGTACATTTTCGACAATCAAGTGAGACGTCTTTTTCAAGCTGATGTCACACTGGGGAATATGACATGATGTGACACCCGGAAGTGGAACATTGTCGAGGTGGGCGTGGAGGAGGGGTGTTTGCTGAGTCCGAACTTCTATATTTACATTTTTCATTGTCGCAATTTTCTGACATTAAAACCTACACATGTGTATTCAATAAAGTAATCAATTTCAAAAGACTGTTTAAGTGTATGCAAAAAGAAACAATCGTCTGTGACATTCACTTCGTACTCATTATTCAACGTTTTGTTTACGCAAGCGGCCACAATTATACTGCCATTCCTGTCGAGACCCTGCCAATTCGATCGTCTGATAGCTGCCCACACTACATTATGCTCTATATAGGATTATGTCTTCTCGTGACAACTAAAGATCCCCTTAATCAACCCACGGATTTGTGGGATACTCCTAAATTGACAACTATTTATAGGAAATTGCTCGAGTGTCATAACTGTATGGCGGTTCCAGTCACGTTGCAGGCAGCATGGAAAATAGGTTTGCCTGGATCTGTGGCAGATCCATGTTTTCAGAAAAAAGGGGGGCGGGGAAAGCGCACTTAAAGAATCCCATGGGTTTTGTACGCGTGAGCGATAGTGAACATGCCGAAGACCCTACGAAAATAAGGTATTTTGGTGGAGAAAGAGGACTGGGGACCATGCACCCTTCCTGGATCTGCCTATGAGAAAGAGTGAGTGAGTGATTTTGTGTGAGTGATTAGCATTTTGCGCTGAATGTGCTGCCGATGCAAGTATATGACAACTGATCAATTGATGATCAGTAAGTGTGCCAATGACCTGGTGTAAATTGTAAAGTCATGAGAGCAAAACTCGGATCACGACTATAAACCACCACATTTACATTTATGTGGATCCCTTTAATACTATGAGTACATCTCCCACTTTCCCAGCTGTCCGGTCTAGGCTTTTGGGTGTGTCTATTATGCTAAGGCCACACTAAAGACAATCGTTAAGTGTGTAAGCCTATAAGTGGAGATTATAGGCAAAATGGTCAGTATCAATTCCAGTGTGAGGTCGTGTAATAGAGTCCCAGTTTCCTGGAGCTGCATAACACTCAAATGGCTGATTTCACAAGCCAGCTCAATACAGAATCCAATCTGTATAATCAGGTGATCAATAGCCAATAGGAGTAGATCCCATTATGCGTGGTCACTTAGGTGATTCCCGTGTGGGTACTGCACCTCGAATCGCATAATGAAGTTCTATTCTTGTAGAATTTGCACATAATCGCTCGGTCTAGCGCAGCCCTGGCGGCCAGTGCAAATACATGATATCCCTAGCCTCATTGTCAAGTCTCAAATGTCATATTCTCTGGAAATGACGGCAAGCGTGGGTGTATATTGTTGGTTCATGGTATAAACACCTCTGAAGTGTTTCCAAGAAGTGTTTTGAAACAGATACAGCATTGTATATAATTATGAAATGCGATTGACGTGCTTAACATTTATAGGGTGCATACTGAGTACAATGTTAACATTGGCAAGTGCATGGTTTTCAAACAATTTATACATGAATATAGATTCAAACGGGTAATAGTAGTAGTTAGTAGAAATTAAATGTAGTTTCGATTTGTCTTATTTTGGATCTGATAGTTGCGCTTTTATTTCTAGTGGTGCATGGAAATAACAAGTTAAGCAAGAGTAATATTTTAGATTTCTTTATTATAATACTCATTCTACTTATTCTACTTATACTACTTAAGCTACTTATGCTACTTATGCTACTTATACTACTTATTCTACTTATTCTACTTATGCTAATTATGCTATTTATGCTATACAGTAATTCAAAGTAAAAACAAAAATATAAAAAATGTAACAAGTATATCTTTGAAAACATGATAAGTCTGTCTCTCCTAATTGCTTATCTAAATGTCTTTCTCTAAAGCGTGCCTCTACGTCTCATGGTTGCTTGACACGGCCCTAGAGTTCGGGGGATAAACAGGATTATTCCGAAATTCTAACTTCATTGTAACCTCCATCAAAATAACATTAGCAGCATTAAAGTAATACAAAAATAAAAATAAATGTGTAGACACAAAAAAATTAATTTGGTATGCCAATGACATCATCAGGAGAGAAAACATTTCTCAATCCATTCACAGCTGCCAGGGTATGTTCCTTTTTAAATATATTCGTTATTTTCTTCACTAGCTTTTGTTTCCTTTCTGCCTTATCTTCATTCTTACTCACTTCAATCTGTCTTTTTTCCTGTGTGAACTTTATTGTGTCTTTGTGTTTCAGTCCCTTTTCCTCGAACCCTTTTCCCTTTGGTTTCCTTCTTTCATATCCTTCACCTCTTGTTTCTTATCTTTCGGTTCTTCTTGAATCTTGAACTCAGCAACATGCTGAGTCCTCTTTTCTTTTGAGATTTCCATTTTCCTCATCTCTTCTCTTACTTTCCTACTTTCTTTCAACATGTTCACAATGTCTACATCTCTCGATTCTTTAATATCCACTCCATTTTCAATGCCCTTCCTCGCACAACTGTTTTGTTCTCATTATGCTACTTATGCTACTCTGTAATTTAAACTAAAAAAATAAATAATAAAAATAAAAAATAAAAATGTGACAAGTAGTATATCTTTGAAAAACATGATAAGAAGTCTGTCTCTTATAATTGCTAATCTAACTGTCTTTCTCTAAAGCGTGCCTCTGCGCCTTATATGGTTGTTTGCCACGGCCCAAGCGTCCGGGGGATAAACAGGATTATCCCGAAGTTCTAACCTCATTGTAACCTCCATCAAGATGACGTTAGCAGCATTAACGTAATATGGAAATAAAATCAAATGTGTAGACACATATCATGGGAAATGAGCTTTGCGGCTTTGAAATTATTAAAGGCGTCTTTCTGGATTAAATTTGGCATGCCAATGAGATCATCAGGAGAGAAAACATTTCTCAACCCAGTCAAAGTTGCCGGTGTATGATCCTTTTTAAATATATTCTTTATTTTCTTCACTAGCTTTTGTTTCTTTTCTGGCTTATTTTCCTGCTTGCTCACTTCAATTTCTCTTTTTTCTTGTGTGAACTTCATTTTGACGTCGTGTTTCAGTCCCTTTTCCTTTTGGTTTCCTTCTTTCTCTTTCCTTTTCATATCCTTCACTTCTTGTTTCTTCTTTTCCTTTTCTTGTTGAATCTTGAACTCAGAGACACGCTGAGCCCTCTTTTCTATTTCTATTTCCATTTTCCTCATCTCTTCTCTAACCTCCCTACTTTCTTTCAACATTTTCACAATGTCTACATCTCGCGATTCATTTCTCCACTCCATCTTCAATGCCCTTCCTCGCACCACTGTTTTTGGGGGCAAATATTCAGTCATGATGACCAAGTCAGTCTTCCCAGTGTAAAGACAGGGCTGACCTCCGGGTTCGGTTCCTGCTCGCCGGATCCTATCACACTGTAGACACAAAAAACAGTTTCAGCAATGTTAGAATATTAATTATTGTAAAATTGTTTGAATTTGGTATGCAGCGTACGGCCTCATGATTTTATTAATATTTTTTAGTTCTCGGTTGATAAAAAATGGCAGAAGATAACTTGAAAATAAAAATATAATCATATTACTTATTGTCTCTCCCTATTGTTGATGGAATATATCATGATTCACCTTTTTTCTTTAAAAATTACTCTAAAATTCAAATTCAAACAATTGAAAGGAAAGCAGGTAAATACATGAATCATGAGACTAACTGCTTTATACCACATAACAAAAATCAACTGGACATGATGGAATGTAGACTTGTGACAGTTGTGAAAAGAACGACAAAGAAATAATCACCTTATATTGGATTAATATTCTTCCATCGCATTTCTGGTTTCCGAATATCTTCTCCTTTATGGTCTCCATATTATTCTATATTTTTTTCAACACAAACTAAACTAATATCTTGCGCTTGTAGAGAATACACTTGAAAACATAATAAGTCGTCAATATTGTTTCAACTTCTCCACATTTAGTTAGGTAACTAACAGGTTACGAACGTGGGTTCTAGTTAGTTGAGCATACGTTTCATTTAGTAGAACGTTGCATTGTTACGTTAAACGTATTGATTAACAGTCCCCAACCGCCCTAAAAAGAAAGAAGAAAGCACACTTGACCATGCACTTGTACATTATATGTATATATCTAATTTTCCTTTTACTATACTGTAAATGGTTGTGATATATAGCAATTATGATGCATGTATTTGATGAGTCATCCGCTTTAAAATCGTATCTGTTGAATTAAAATATGAAAACCCCTAATAGCAGTCATATAATGATTTAAAGAATGATAAGAAACATAAAACTCATGCCAGAACAAGATCTCAACGTTCGTAAAATTTCACTTCATCTCGCATGTTTTGATGACCCCTCAACAATGCCTAACTAATAGCACCACAGCAGAAAATCCCATCCATGTCTATCTAAAATTCTCCGAGACCCAACAAGACATGTATGCTCCTTGGTGCCCAATCTTCATTTATTTCGGATTATTATTCAAATGACAAGTTGTCGTAGGTCCCTTAGACCGACGATGTTTGCTGGCAGCCATATGCGCAGGTATTCATATCTTGATCGGTGGTAGCGCCCAAATGCATTTTCAAGAATTCTGACAATGACGTAACCATGGACACAGCATCATGGGAGGGGTGGGCGGGGGCTATACTCATTACTATGCTTTACAAACACTATACCATACAGACGACTACTAATACTGCTAAGTAGCAGTCTGTGTGGTATATTGTTTGTAAAGCATAGCAGTATGTATACCCTCACCTCTCCCATGATGCTGGGGCCCATGGACGTAACGGACCACATACACCGTGGTGATAATGTGGTATTTCGGCCGCAAACTATCAATATGCGGGCTGCATCTGTGCCTCCCCTCCCACGCACGTGGACTGGTTAATAAGAGAATGAGCCCTAAGTCATAGCTGATAGAGCCAATTTGATCACTCGGTAAAGCTCAGCTAAGTGTAGGTCAATATAGCTCAAGTGGACAGTGTGACCATTCCCCTATTATTTGCTAACCCACATGTATTGTATCGCGAAGGCAGATGATTAGACATTTTATGACATTGTGATTGTGAGTATTGAATGCAACATAGCCATAATGGCACACCAACTGTAATACAATATCGCTTGAATGACGTTGAATCTCCTAAGTTTCGTCTCTCCTGCTATACGAAAAACCCACATAAAAAACACTATTTGAGAATAAAGTCATGACAGAATGAGAGGATGGAGAATCACATCGTAAATACCTATATATCTATTAGGAGATACCCTATTATATTGTATATTGTGAGCAATATAGGAAGAATGTGTTTGTGGGTTCGGTGCAAAGCATTAAGACGGACAGGAAATTATAGGGGATGAGGGGTGGGAGATATTCGGCATAAAAACGATAAATGATGACTATAACTTTAGCAAGAGGTCTTAGTATTTTCTCTTCATAATTGGTTTGTGGTTTCAAATATTTTTACAAACATGAGATTATAACAAATGATGTAGTTAAAAGGGATGAAAACCTGTGTCATACCACAAAAGCTGATGACACTTTATTCAGAACGACAATATCATTGTTCAACTCCTCTCTTCCCCAATATTTCTGATGGTGACAACTTTGACCACTTTCATTCAATGGGTATCTATTCAACAGGTCATTTTGACGGATTGCTCTCCAAAAACAGGCACAGAATCCTTCCTCTTTTGCCCGTAATTGATGGATCTGGACAAACTTGCAAATAGCAACCGCCTGCGCACTGTCAGGCACGTCAAACGCGTTGATGGTATGATTTCAGGATTTACGCCGAAGTGGCATTAACCAACACTTCAGTAATATACATCGTTCTTGAAACAATTAAGAAAACAAACACCCATGTAGTTCATCAGTATAACTGTGATTATAGTGGAAATATAGCTAACTACAATAATATTTATGCACTGATGTACCACTGCACATAATATATTTTTAAGTTTCGTTCAAATGAGTTCATTGTATAGACTTTTGGGGCAGAGTGGCCACTAAATGCCATTATTCCCCTGACAAAACCACATCGACTTTTGATCCAGTACTATAGCAAAGCATAGAAGCTCTTAAATGTCCTCTCCATGGTTGGGATGGACATTCAAACTGTTTCTGACATTTAGAAAAGAGATTACTCTATCGCTCCCACGGATTAGTCAGTGCCAATAACGGATCGAGCAGATAACCAATATAAATGCCCTGACATTTACGTGTGTCACATTTCTCAGGTTAGCAGCATCCCCCTCAAAGGACTTACCTAATGGCAGACTTAAAGTAAACCAATTTCTCAGCATGACACGACTTTAAGATCATTATCCCCTCATTGCCTTTCTACTATGGCTAACTGCTGCCTGCAGTGCTGACCTACAACAAATTGAAATGGGGAAAACGTACACTTTAGTGTAAAACTGTTTCTCCTCATAATGCGATATAGCAAAGCCCAGTGTGTGAGTGTCTTGGGCGTGTGTCCCTTTCCACCCACCTAAATGGCTCTCTCATTGATAAATCCTCACCCACACTCCTGACTGCGACCCCCCACCCCCGCCGCCCCAATTAATAAACCTACCTCTGCCAGTGTGTATTGATCATTAGCATACAGACTAGACTCGTTTCCTGCAATGGTGTAATAAATGTCCGTTTGGTTATACGTAGCAAGATTCTCAGGAGAATGCAATATAATCGCAACACGATTGGTACTAACTATTAGTTATATCTATGATATTATTTACCCTATAAACTGTCCTGTCCACGTGGGCCGTACACGTTCACGCTATAGCTGTTTCCTCTACTCCCACGCATTCCAATCATGTTTCATCCACAGCCCAAGTTTGCTTTAGATGAATTTCATAATCTCTTAGACATAATAAAGAGAAATGTGTACATTTATGTTTACAACTGTTGACTAGACTGTGAATATTTCCCAGATAAAATACCAGGTTGTGTTCTGAGGAAAATGTATATGTAAAGATACTACATGAATAACAATTTCTCGAACGGTTTCATCACACACCCAAGATGTGGGAGTATTTCATATTATGAATATGCATTTTGTCTATAATCGTTTACAACAATAACACCCACCTTTATTAAATGTCTTCTACTGTAACAGCATGTCGGTGTAAACAGACATGAACTGAGCATTCTAAATAATAAGTTGAATGTTAGCAAGTATTTCTAGTGTTAGTATTGGTGACGTGTTCTTGGCCTGTATGGGTGTGGAGAAGGGGTGGGGGTGGGGGGTCATGAAGATGACGAAAGTTGACATGGGGTGGGGGGAGACGGTCAGAAAGTGTCAAACTGTGGTTGACGTCAATTGTGAACGCTCCCTGGATGAAATTCATCATACCTGGAGCAAATATATCACCAACAAAAGTGCCAATGACCGCACACCCGTTACTAAATTTACCATGTATGAAGGTTGAATATGATCTATTGTAACATGATGGATGACATTACATTGTGTTAGTTGACTCCTATTCAAACTTTATAGAAATTTCATCGTTGCAAGATTACCTATCTTATACAGTAATGGGATTTATAAAAGCAAACATAAGTAGATTGATATTTTTGTCTGCTGCTCAACTCTTACATTTCACAAAAACATAATATAGTATGTACGACAATATGAAGACCCCGGTTATATAGATATATTGGCATTAATTGACTTTGTTGCGAGTATTGACACTAACAGATTCTTTTTCCTAATCTATAGGACTAAATAAAAGACTATACCGGCGCTCGAACCCTGGATCGCTACTGTGACACTTATTCACCATTTTCGTCTGTTTATGTGGATCAATAGGCAACTATGATTGGAGAGATACTTTGATGATTCTAAAATAAGGTGTATACAAATCATATATCTTGAAAATGGTTAATCAATTGTTTGACATGTCATTACTACACTGAACACTTTATCATTTTAATGAACCATACAAACCAAATTGAACTATTTTATTATCAAACATCAAAAGTCCTCCAAGTTGTATATAGCTCAATGAAACTGAAACTAAAACTTTGCTTGTCAGGGGCTAGGCTAAAACCATCCTGTGTGATGTTGCATTAAATACTCATAAAGCGTACACGCAGTGAAGGTTTGTTTGTAAAAATAAAGATATACTATACATGTTTACACCAAACATTTATATATATGTTTACAAATAAAATGTTTTGTCGGAAAAGAATACTTCCCAAGGAGGAAAAAGAAGTAGTTATGTTGCTTAGTTAACTTCCATTCCACGTGCGTAGTACTCTTTCACCACCTGGGTGACATTGATGATCTTGGACAGAGCGTCTGTCCCAAGATGGCATAAAGCAGTGCAACCGGTAATAATGAGATCTGTACAGAGCTTGAACCATGCACTGATCAGGAAATAATTTTAACAATCTGTTAATGTAAGGCACTTAATCAATTCCTAAACATTATTCTAACGTTTACGTTAGCTAATCAAATCCTGAGTATATCACTTTAAATAGTTCTTTATATATACAGGAGGGGATACACTATTATTGTAGATAGATATTAGCGTTCTTTACGTCATGACAGGAATTATATGACAATACCAATAACGACCCATGTTAGTTACGTGTATTATTACGATCATATCCTAGTGTGAGGAACACTGTTTGTAATTACACTGGCTGAATTTATCCTGTTTTCTCCCATCGCGATATGTAATTAACACAGGCGTCAGCCAGATCGAAACAAACATGACAAGTGTGCTCGGAAATCTTAGTCTCGCTGGCAAACAGTGGACTCCCAAGTACGGATAGCAGTCTATATTAATTACTAGTAGGCCTATATGAATGTACGCATGTAAGATATTTCTAGAGCGATTTCAACTCATCAGTGCATGTATAAAGCCACGGGCACAGCCGGCAATGGGGGCATTTTGACCGCACGGTTCTCTCAGGGGTGTGGTGTCTACGGGTGTTTTAATTGCTTCATGCAGGGAAAACCGTAATGCTATGGGCACAACCGGCAGTGTTGACATGGTAGCAGTGCGCTTTCTGTTTCCACGTCTGCGGATTTTTATAAAAGACTATACTTGCCCGGTACTTGCCAGTGTGTCGACAGTACTGACGCCGCACAGTGTGACTTCTACCACAGATCATGGATACATAATCCATGCTTTTGTGAACGGCTTCACTATGTGCATGTACTGAATAAGTACTGGCAAAGTACCGTGTCAGTGCTGCTTCATCAGTATGCTGCTTCATTACTGATGAAGCGTGGAAGCAGCAATATCGAGGCAATGGAGGACGTTTAACATGTCAAACCTTTGCTACGTACCCGTACTGCTTCTGACAACGTACGCCCACCTCACTGCAGTTTTTTTGGCAGTAGAGAGTTACGGTTACGCTTCGGTTAGATCTCGGTTTTTATCCGCTAAACTCGAACCGAGCTCGGTTAATGTGACATGGCGTTTGGTGTGCACTTTACCTTATACAAACAGGTGTTCTATGAATTACACAATGTGTGGGTGTGCGTCGCAAACGCAGTGCTAATTATTTGTCTCTAGTGCACAAAACTAAAATAACGATATATACCCAAGAAAAGGCGTGCTTTAAGGTCTACATGTATGTCCGCCACAATAAAGTTCATTGTTGCATGTTTATGAGTTACAACTATGTAACGAGTGCACCAACTCTTTGTGTTTGCTGTCTGACTGCCTTGAATCTACATTTTATTGAAGATTCCCATCATAGTGAGAAATAGCTTCCTGGAAGTAGCACTTTAATTGGACCAAAGTAAACATACACTCATAATTATCAAGTATTTATTTGAAATCGAACAATCGATTGAATATGTAGCCAGACGACTCTACATCAACACCAGGTCATTGGCAGCATCCTTTTCACACTTTATGGCCTTTCTCAACTCGATGGGGATTACACGACAAAACACAACCATGGCACAGACGTGTTTTTTCCAATCGACATTAGCGTTTAACGTATTAGGTGTCACGAAGCAGTGTGCAACTGTTTAGAGATGAGTTTTCTCAACACCCATCTCCCGACCCAACCGGGAATCGAAACCACGACCTTCTGATCACGAGTCCAACTACCTGTTTACTCGGCCACAGGAGCTCAGTCGGGATGAACGTCTTGTGATACGGCTTGTGATACGGCATCTAGACAATTTGCAAAGTTTAAAGGTCAAATGGTATTGGATATAATATTCATTCTATAAACACGTATGTTCAGAGAAATACACATAAATGCACAAAACTCACGGAATTTGTGATGCAGCTTTAGTGTGACATAGGCGAAAGATGAAACACTAATATAACAAGCATATTTTTCTACGCAACTTTTAACAATCAGCATAATCGTCCTTTAATAGATTATTATTTATTATCTATTTATTAATTGACATCTGGTACAAAACAACAG
>CM032660.1:14963142-15079529 GCA_019095985.1 Streblospio benedicti
TGGGAAAATTGGTACCACAAAGAAGGACAAAATGATTTATGTTCTATTACTTAGAGGGACTCAAAGTATTGTTGAAAAGCCTTGGTGGACATTCCAATCTGGTAGCTTTAATATTCTATGAGCAATTTTAAGATTACAGGTTCGATTCTTTAAAAAAGTGATTGTTTTGGCTGAATATGGTAATATTCAAACCATTTATTGATAGTTCATAACTTTAAATGGTCAACCACACATACTAGTATACTTATATTAAGTAAAAATCATAAGTTGGTAAAAATGTATTCATTTTTTTTTAAAATAATTCTCAAAATATGATGGTAACTACCCTCGTTTTGAAGTTCCAGTTGGCTGTTTGTACACCGCATAGATGCAAGTATGTTGTAAACATTGCTACAAATACCCCATGCACATTATTAACCTACCTACAGATACACTGGATCTATACAAATAGATTTGAAGACAAATATGCAACCCCTACCCCCAAATTCATATTTATTCAGGGATGCCAAGTTGTTTCGATAAAAAATAGTAGCATCAAGGGTAAAAAACATTATTTTTTGTTAAAAAATAGTAGCATATTTTCTCATAATTTATGTTGAACAAGGGGTCTACTTACATGTTTTTGCATTGATTCATTGACTATGCATCATTTATGAATGAAATAAAATATAAAATAACATGTTTTTGTTTTTGAATTTAAACTTTTATTCATCTATACGCCACATCAATCATTCAATGTGACATAGAAGTCAAAGAACACGTCAAAAATCATCATTCATTTACCAATAATTGGTTACAAATCTGAAACATATTTACATATAAACATATTCAGTCAAGTCAATAAGAAGGCCTGTTCTTCTTGTTTTATGGTGTATTTATGACTCTGAAGTATGAGTCACAACATCTACCTGATCAACTTGCAGCAACCGCATCACCTGACCTGACACATCCACACCATGGAGCTCATCATTTCACTATACTTTGTTGTGTAATCCGATAAATACTTTTGGCTCGAGGGTCGCTTTTTGACCGGCATTTTCAAATTTTTTTTAACAAATTTCTGAAAGAATTGACATGAACAACCACCATTTTGATTCTGACCTATTTCGCTATCGTACAGCGCCTGTGATTGGACGAAATCGAATGCTTTTATTGCGCAACACGACTTTAGACCAATCAGCGCTCAGTTTATAAACCGGCGATGGCACAATTTCACAAATCTCGTTCAGTCTCGCCGAATCCAAGATGGCCGAGAAACGGCGAGAAAGGTAATTTTTCAAAGAAATTTGTACGATTTTTGTCAATTTACGGCGATATAGGCAGGTTTTTTACCAATCGATATACGTATTCGATTGCCCCCTAATACCAGTATTTTGACATAAATCACCATGCCCGTAATGACCCCTAAAAAATCGTAAACTACGGGCAAAATCGTAGCACTTGGCATCCCTGTTTATTGCAAACCGTATAATTTCTGTACCAGTGAGCATTCGTCCAGTGATAGACCATTGCATGTTCAACTGAAAATTAATGTATTGGCTCCGCTACTACTCCTTATAGGACATGTGACATATGTTATAGATAAAAACAGAAAGAGTGCAACAAGCAAAGAAGACCCAAGAAGATTTAGAACCTTCTGAAAAAAAAGACAGAAAAAGCCCGTTCCATGATACCAATACCAATCAATTTTGTTGCCAGACTATGTGGCTGGAAGACGCTGTAATCCGGATTTGAGAGCTCCACTTGTGGTTACAACCGATAATGAAGCACAGGTAGCCTCACTAAAAAACCTGATCTGGTCTTTAGCACGTCAACAAGACACTGCTGATCAGAAGGTATGTTCCTGGACAGGGTTCAACATACAAGTAAGAGATAATGTGACCGTCCATAAAGACACAATAAGCTACTTGCCAACCATAAACGCACCCGCCACACAACTAAGCACAGTTCATGCTATTCTGTGCCAAGCCTCTGCTCTTCGTGATGCTCTGAAACTGAATGAGATTGTCATCACCTTTGATCAAGCTCTATATGCAAAGGCAGTTGCAGTAATCTGGAAGAACCGAAACAAATTCAAGCGAATCATTTTAAGGATGGGTGCCTTCCACATAATGTACAATGTGTTATCAATTATTGGAAAGCGCTTTGCAGACGCTGGGCTTGGTGATCTGGCTGTTGAGTCTGGCGTTATTGCTGAAGAGTCAGTAGCTGCTGTTCTTGATGGTCGGCAGTATAACAGAGGTGTGAGGCTCCACAAGTTGGTATATGAAGCACTGCTTCGTTTAGTGTGGAAATAATCTTTTCCGTGGCTTGAGAAAAAACATATTGAAGATCCACAGTTACTGGTCGATGTTAACAAGAAAATGAAATCTCTTCAGGAAAACATACGTTCTGTAACTCTGCAAGCTGTACTCGAGGATTCTGCGTGTATAATAATTCTGAATCGATTCACAGAGTTCATGAGAATACTGAGCACCAAATGTGGAGACCTTGCAACATACTGGATGTCATATATCGATCTAGTTGGCATTTTACTTGACCTGATTCGTGCCTCAAGGGAAGGGAATTGGAGTTTGCACCTCTACTCAGTTCGGGCCATCATACCATGGTGCTTCGCCTATGATAAGCAGAACTATGCAAGATACCTTCCCATGTATTACAGCGATATGACAAGATTGGTATCAGACTATCCAAGTGTGCACAAGCACCTTTCAGAAGGTGGCTTCTCAGTACAGATGGGGATCAACCCATTTGGAAAATTGCCTGTCGATCAAATACTAGAAGAAACTGTTAACAAGGACACTCAGTGCCCAGGGGGCACTAAAGGTTTTAGTCTCAATGCAGGAGCAACAGCAAAGTATTATCTCACTGCAGTGCAGCTCTTTGGACAAACTACGAGCTAAGAGATGAAGAAGATGTTACATCAATCTGTGGTATTCTAGAAATGCAGAAATGCAAATCCCATGTCCCGAGATCCTTCAGACTTAGTCAACATATCTACTGGAAAAGCACCTTCAAATGACGTAGTGAAGGACCTTTTGGGTGCTCTGGTGAAAGGTGAAACAGCATATAGGCATTTTGAAACGGAAAGATTGCTCCCGGGACATACAAAAGCATTCCATGACCCAATTCATCGCCTCAAACTACAAACCTTTGGTAGTATGAAAGACACCATTACGACCAAGACAAAGACAAAGGAGGCTGTGCTAAAGGCTGACCACAGGGTTTTGGGGCAAATGGTGCTAATTGCAAAAAACAGAAATCTGGATATGGCAGAAGTTCTGCAACATCCTTTAGGTCCTTTACCTTTGTCCTTAGCAATTGCTGATAGCACAGTGAAGAAAACCAACAAGGCAGCTTTGGCTCGATAGCTTGAGAAGCAGGTTGCCCCAGTGGACACTGTTGAGCAACCATCAGCTACAGTTTTTGATGCCATGGCGGTACTTCAGAAAATGCATGGTGAAGGGTGCACCTTTGAGGATGTGTCTGAACATTTACTAGCCAATGTGATGAACAGTAGCCATGGCAGTAATAGGATTGTCTTTGATGTTTATAATGAGAGATCAATCAAATCTACAGAGAGGTTCCTGAGGGGATCACATGAAGGCATTAGATATGCCAACATCAGGCCAGGCCAAAAGATAAAGCAATGGCGTTGACTCCTTGCTTGTTGTGAATCAAAGACAAAGCTAATTACCTTCATTGTTCAGGACTGGACAGAACGCCTCAGCGATTGATTAGGAACCAAGACCATGTTTGGTACCCGTGGCTCCAAATGTTTTAAAATCACAAGCACCTCATCCACAGAAATAACTGCACTACAGTGTTCACAAGAGGAAGCTGATACGCGCATGATTCTACATGCAGCTCATGGAGCTGATGAGTTTGGCTCTGTGATTTTAGCTTCAGATGATACAGATGTGCTGATAATTGCCATGGCAATGCAGTCTCGAATACCAGCAAACCTGTACATAAGATGTGGTAATACAAACACAACAAGAATCATTGCTGTACAGTCCCTCTGCAGAAGGCTGGTAAGGAAATATGTTCAGATCTTCCTGGTATGCATGCATTTACTGGCTGCGATTCCGCATTTTCTGGACAAGGAAAGCTAAAGGCTCTCAATTTCCTCCGTGAAAATGAGGAATTTTTCTCTGCATTCACTGATCTTGGACAAAGGTGGACACTATCGGAGGATTTGTTTTCCACACTAGAGACTTTCACGTGCAAAATGTACACTGCCAGATCAACTACGAAGTCCATCAATGAACACCGCTACAACATATTCAGAGCTAGAAAGTGTCATGTAGAATTAAGCCAGCCCCCCCCTTGCAAAGATTGCTTGTGGGAACATTCACTAAGGGCCAACTACCAGGCTGGGGTAAGGCAAAGATGTCTTCAAAACCACCAAGAGATCCCAAACCCTCAGGATGATAATGGCTGGTAATTAGATGAGGGCACTTTGGTTGTCAAATGGATGACAGGACTGCCTGCTCCCGATGTTGTATTATATCTGTTATGCTGCAGATGCAGACAGGTCTGTGAAGCCCCTACATGTGAGTGTCTTGCAAATGGACGTAGATGCTCTGGTGGCTGCAACTGTTATCTAGAAAATTGTTCAAACAGAAATGAAGATGAGGAGGAAGATGAGGAGGAGGAATGCGACCAAGAGGAAGATTCGTCTGATGATGAAATATAAAGATGATGCAATGTGGTAAAAAGGAACTGTAATATTGGACATTGTACAGCTATTTTCACCATAGCTTCAATTATTTTTTTCATGAAATTTGACATCTAATTCCTTTTGTTAGATTACTGAACCTCAATTATTCATTTAATATTGCAAAGATGTGACTGTAAGTGTGACTTGACAATTATTTTTTTTTTAGCCAAATGAAACCTTATTATTTTTTCATCAATTTTCAGCTTTGCGTTATTTTTTTCAATATTTTTGCTGCCCCCCCTGAGATCAAATGGTCGATGCCTTACATTTGTTCACAAGCTCATTAAATTAAAGTACAAAATTATTGTTTCTTAATAGATTCATTATCATCTGTAATACCTTAATTTGGAAAACGTTATTTACCATACTACAAGATATATCAATCAATGTCTGAAATGTTTATTGTTTCTCAATTAATGCAGTAGTTGTAGCATAAATAACTTCATACACTGTAATATTGGTAATATTTACACATATTTATAGTGGAAATATGAATTGGACTAAAGGGCAAATAGGAAAGCAATTCTGAACAATATATCATTTAAATGTGCATAATAGTGACAGAAATAATTATGCCGGAATTTCAAAATGAGGGTCTTTTTTGCTGAAATAATATATTTTTACTCCATAAAACCAGTTTAACTGTACTTTGATGGCGTAGTAATGCAAGCAAACAATATAGTACACATTTGGGATAATATATGGTATTTTAGATATATATAAATATTGTATGTAGTCCAAAAACAGGATTTCATAGTTTTGTACTTTTTTAGATAGGTTACTATAAAAAGTAGTGATATTTCTATAAAAGCTACTCATTACAGATGTCCACCAAGCATTTTCTGATAGCTGAGACATGTACCTAACTAAAAAGCATTATTAGAATTTGTCCATCTGTTTGACCTACATAATGCAGAATAACATTCAGCATGTATTTTTAGATGAGGGTTGGCTGGGGTACATCGAAACAAAGTTCAGGGGGCAGATTGTAACAGCGTTTCTAAGCCATTCTAACTGATAAATCAGAAATGAATGCAATAGAGTAACAATGCATGATGAAAATAAAATAAAAGAAGTTGAAAAAAAGTATTTAAAACGAAGCAGGATTCTTCCTGCAAGAAAAGTTGAAATTAAAGAGAGCAAAAAGGCACAGCAAAAACAAACAAAAGAACAAACCAAGACTTGTCTGGTGACTCTGTGGAGCAATGGATCTGCATATTTTGTTTAGAACCCATTGCAGATGGTAGATCTGGAGAAATATGATTGGAATGCAAAGTCTGCAAAAGATGGGCTCATCAAAAGTGCTTTGTTTCAATCTGCTCCACAGTGGGGTAAATTGAAACATAATTTTTAAACAAAAACTTTGATTATTGTTCCAGCTACACATCACTCATCATTACAAGTTTTGCATATGATAGATAATGACTAACAACATCATCATACACAATAAAATTGTAAAAATAAATCATATGTCATGAGATATTTGGAAAAGAATAAAAAGTGTTTCAACCTGCCCCGGTCTCCCCTATTTGTTGAATGTCCCAGATAATATTTACTATCACCATCAACACAAATCCAAAGATGCATAAACATAATTTTACTTCATTGATTTGGTATCGAACTAGAACATAGATATTTGAAGAACATTAGAGGAATTTTTAACACAAATTATAATCGGAAAAAAACTCGCCACAACCAAAAGCTATTAAGTTTCACTCAAGATACCCTCCACCCTTGATGACAGTGATTAATTTCTACTTTAAAAGTAGACTATATACAACAAAACAATTAAAACAATGAGAAAAAAATGTATGCATACAATCTATACTAATACACCCAAGTGGCTCAAAAGTCACTTCCGCGTCGAATATCAATGTTCTACTCATAAATCGAACTGTTCGCGTGCCGATTGGAGAGTTATTTCGCAGTGATGAATGCCAAAGTAGTTGATCTAAACCAGCCGTATATTGACTTGGGCCTAATGCCACCACAGTCGTGCCTCTTCAGGCCTGGAAGATGAGGAGGGATAGCCTCCGGCTTTAGACGCTGCCAAACATTACCTTATTGCCCTTATTGGGCCTGTTTTGACACTTGGCTTCTCACTTTGTTATTAGTTCCATTTCACGGGTGTCATTTTACGTTTTTCACAAGAAACTTTGTCCATTCATTAATTGCAGCCAAATCCGAATTTCATAATTAAATGACAACACATGTCTAAAAGCAATGAAAGCATGCATTTGTAACTGTTATTATGAACAATCTTTCCATCACCCCTTCAGATGTATTATATAATCAGCTCTGGTCCAATACATTAGAGAGCGTGTTTGCATAAGTGTAAATTACGGGTAACACAAAAACTAGTCACTTTGTCCTAATAGTGTTGATTCACATATATTGACATGTCTTTCAGCATGTTTGATCCAATCTTTCATGTATGGATCATAATGGCAGGCTATTTATCAGACAATTAGTGATGAGATTCTCTATTGTGCATGTTGCTAAAGTTGTCTCAAAGTGGTGATGAGGGTCTATTGTGTTTAGACACACTGAGCAAGAAGTGAGAATGACCTTAGAAAGAGGTTCATATTCCTTGCCATTGACATTAGTGTGAGAATGAATGTTTTGTGGCATGTAGGTGAAGCAAAAATAGGACCCTGACAAATGTGAATATAGAATACTAATTAAAACACAAATAATAAAACATATATCTATAATAAAAAATACTCCGCGAAATCAGGGAACTGTGGTCCATAGATAATGGGTTGGATCTGATTTATAATACCTCTCCCTACCAAATCATCAGCATATACACATTACCACTAATACTCAAGATGACATGTATTTACATTTAATGGTTGTGACTTGTGCATTTCAATGCTTTACATGTAATTCCTCAGTGAGCAGATGACATTTTAACTTGTCACATCATATGGAGGAAAAGATAGTGACATGGTAGTCTTTTGTTACGGCCTGTGTGTTTAACAACCAACACTACACCCTTTGAACAATTTAACATTTCAAACATCTGAAACCATTGCGTGTTTACATATACCAACAAGAAAATTACATTTGCTCGTATAAGCATCTATAGTTATGACAACATTACTTGAGTGCTAACAACTCTATTCCCACACCCCACAATTGCATTACAGTAACGACCACGCCCACACTTTCTGAGAAAACACCAACAAGACGCCCCCACAGCTTTTAACAGATAACCATGCATATTGCAATCGCCACCACCATCAGCAACGTGATCTAAAACCCCGTGCCAATCTAAACCATGCAGCCAGATCCTAAACTCAACACCCACAGGCGGGATTCCACCAGAATTCATCATTATCCTTCCATGTCTACAAGCGTGACTCTCAACAGCACCGCCGTTGTTCAGCTATAAGGGTGGCGACGGATGTTGGTTGTTAACCCCTATCTATTCTGGCTCACTAGGCAAACAATTACCTCCCCCACCCCCACCGAGCCTCGCATTCCAAGAATCGGTCGCTTCTCTTTATCGAACCACGGCATTCGCTGTATTATGACAGTGTATTGACGTGTGTCCGCTTGCGTCATCGGCGGTGTTGTCTCATCCATCCCTCTAATCCTTAAGCTTGCAAGGATTAACGCGTTTTACATGGATTAACGTGCGTGATAAGCTGGGGTGATTGCACGCCTAGTTGGTTAATAATGCGTGTACTAAATGTACTGCAGTTTGCGTATCAAATTTTTTTAATACACCTTTTGGAAATTATTTGCTTTGAATACTCTTTTCAAATATTTCATTTCATTTTGGGTTATGGTATTGGAGATATAGAAGTATTCGTGGGCAAATTTATCTGCTGACCTTGTGTTTTAGGAATCACAAAATTGGACATATTTCCTTTGAATGGATCGCCGGGGAACGTGAAATGAGAATCAGCCACGAAACAAGAATAAAACACCATTTGGTCCAGGATTTTGCTCTTTATTATGTTTCTTCACTTCTTTTAGAATGTTTTGGTATAAAATGTACCTAATACATTACCAATAGTTCTACTGTTGACCGTGATGGACGCATTTGCAATTGTCTATACCCAGTCAATTTACTTGATTGTTTGACAAATATGCTCAGAGAAGGCTATTCTCAATGTCGTGTCTCAAGGTCACCAGTGACCCCTATAACCGCTTGGTCAGAATAGGGTTTCTATTTGATTGGAAACGGCCCCACGTCCGGATTTAATGCACTAAATTGTCAAAATACACAGTGCTATCTCAAACCAGTGTTCTGTCCATCTGCATTATGCTCAATGGGTTTGAAAACTCTATATCACATTGTGGATCGGTTCAAGGTAAGCTGCAATAAAAAAAAGCCCAATAATTGGTTGAAAAGTGTAATTATGTATGGAAAGTTGAGCAGGCGAGTGTCCAACATTGTGTGGATTCGATGTGCTCTGTATTAACGTACGGTTATAAGAAGGTTCAACGCGATTAATATCTAGAAACAATGTGTTATTGCACATTGTTGTTAATCGTCTGTAGCGTCATAACTTGCTAGAACGACTGGAATCTGTACTGTGTGCTCCCCGCGGAGTTGAGAACGAACATGAGTGCGTCATGATTGTATCCAATGATGACAGGATGTTGGCAGAGTACTTGCAAAGCCAACTATAAACACTGAAATAATTAACATTTTCATTTTTTTTGGCGGAGTGAGTGTCTTTTTTGGCATAGTTGAAGGCGACGAAGACGATAGGCCTACTGCTGCTGCTGCTGCTGCTGCTGCTGCTGCTACTGGTACTGGTGCTGCTGGTGCTGGTGCTGCTGCTGCTGCTGCTGCTGCTGCTGCTGCTGCTGCTGCTTAATTTTCAAATGATTGCTGCTGCTGCTTATTTTTTAAATGATATATTTATAACCGGCAATATCTATGCAAAGATGTCTGTTACACTATCAAGGAGAAGTTAGTATTACAATAGTCAGGGCTACAATATGATGAGCGAATGAACTACTACCTTTATCACACAATACTGGGCGTGTTGATAAGCGATCACCCTACTTTGCCACAGCGTAACAGCTGATGTACGGTCGGCCATTTTGTTCCCAACTTAGCAACTGTTCACGATGTGCGCAATTGTGGGATTTTAAAGCTTTGTCTTTGTCACAGTAAACAACGTGAAACATTTATAAAAGAGCCATACATTTGCCTTTAATTCGGGTGTAATGTTACGATTTACATCTTGTTTTTCCCAGTGTTCGACTGTAAATACTGTAAATAGAGGTAGTATACTGAGAGAAACGTGGAATTATTTTATTCATACAACATCACTGAAGGCATTATTTTTTGCAAATGTGTGCGCATGGACTTATTATTAATTTATTAGTATAAATTCTTAGTACACATTTCTCTGCTGACAACTCCATAAAGTGAAGCCCAGGAAGACATATTTCATCCTATACTACCACTCCGTCCAATTACTTCATGTTATTCCACCATAAACCTTGATTAACCTTGTAATATTAACACGATCAAGCCAGTGTACTGATAGTTGAGTTATCGTCTTATAGAGGATAAACAATTTATATCATATTGTGTTCTGCGTCAAAGAAAATTTCATCAGGAAACTTCTAGATATTTCGTAATGAATGGCCGGTTAGTTGTGCAACAGCAGGCTTACCTAGCTGTGAGCACTCACACTATCACAGATTTATTCAATTCCTTATTTACAGCTTATCCTACCGATCTCGTTATGGTTTATCTCGAATTGGCGTAAATCCCAAGGTTAATATCATTGCTTCAAAATAAATGTTTCATTTATAGCGATACTATTAACTTCTGTAATGTATTTCCTATTTCTGTGCTGCATTTCTATTACATTTCTCTGTTAGTACACCCCTTGATGAATCGATTCTTCTATTGATTACTGGACAAGAAAATAAAGTAAAATGCCTGTGTCAACGTACACCAAATATAAATGTTATTTTTTTAATCACAAATGGCTATATTCAAATCTGAGATGGCTCTGAAACTACAAAAGTAAGTTAGTACGCTAAATATATACAGAGTGCAATTCTTTCTTTGTGACACTGCTACGTGTGTCAATTAGAAAATGTCATGCAGCTGTATGCTATATTTGGCGGAAACCAATATTGCTAATTTCACCGAAACTGACAGTGCACACCTCTTGATATATCTATTCTGGTCATATACGTATATAGCTTATTTATAAGCTCTGTTCTTGGTTTCTGTTTTAGTTGTATAGTTGTATAGTTCATTTTAGCCAAATGTTTCATTGAGTCTGGTTGAGACTCTCTGAGACCACTTGAAAGCAGACCCCCCAGGGTGGTCTTATAGACACGTGCAATTTATCTTGTTACCAGGGTACAAATTATCATGCTTCTCCTTACCATCATGGCATGTAAATGTAAATGTCGTGGTTTATAGTCATGATTCTAGTGCTCTCACTACTTAACATTTTACACCAGGTTATTGGCATCCTTGTCACACTATATGTTGCTCAGCTCCCCGGGGAGCATACAGCATATCGCTACCGTAGCGTAGACGTGCTTATCATCCACATTCACTCGCCTGACCTGTACCTATTTAATGTGTAGGTACCACAGAGCAGTGTGCAGCCTGTTAGAGGTAGGTTTGGTCAGCACCCACCATCAGACCTGACCGGGAATCGAACCCACGACATTCTGGTCACGAGTCGAACTTCCTAGATCCACTCGGCCACGTAAGCATATCCGTTACTGCAAACAGTGAAAAAGAAACGATTGTCTACAGTTCCAAAACATGACTCCATATTGCGGGTATGCCCATTTTTAGACGTCGTATTCAAAGTCAAATTGGTGTTTTCGGCAGTTCAATCGCCAGTCTAAGTTCAACTCTACTAGATGAACTGCAAGTCTATTTCATTACAAAATGATAATTGTTGTGAATGAAGTGGGTTCCACACCCTTTTCAGTGCAGGGTTAATGTCAGACACAAGTGGGACATAATTTGTTTTCGGACACACATATGACATTCTACATTTTCCCTGTCCATGGAGAAGCAGTCATTTTGTACTGTTTGTGATGTTTGTGGATGGGATGAGGTTCTCCTTTGAGCACAAGCTGATCAAACACAAGCATATCGTGCCATATCAAGGCAAGACGCCCGTTGTGCATTTTGTGTTCTATACCACAAAACAAGAATTTATTATAAACAATGTGAGGCAAATATAAACATTTTTCTCCCTTGAGGTCGGGGTGTCTACATAGGAAAGTACTCAAGAGTGGTGTATATGTACCATCATAGCGAGAGGGTGGGTTGGGTTTTATAATTTCAGAAAGGAATGGTTGTTGAAATGAACACGCTCATTCATTTTGAAAGATAGCCAATTTGGAGGCCTACTATTTGGTGTCTAGTATCAAGCTTGATAATTAATGATATGAAATGTATAGCGCCATTTCCATCACCATGTAACAAAGAGAAAGTAAAGAAAGTAGAGAAAAAAAAGAATAGAAAATAAGTCTCGTTCCACACACACATACATTATTCCATCAAAAACAGATTTTTTAGACAGCATAGTGATTTGAATCATCTGAAGGCGAGTAAAATTGTATGTAAAACGTCAACAGTATACTAGTATGCCCCCGTTTGCGACCAGAGAATACTGAACATGGTCACCATGTCCGTTTTTAGAACTAACATCTTAAAATATCTTGGCCTCTAGATTTACAGTGTTCATTGAATAAAATCACTGGTAATGAAGTGGACGAAAGAGGAAGATTGATAGAAAACGGTACGAATTGCAAAACTATAGCTCAAGCTTTCTCTTTAAATCACTGGACAGCTATAAATATCCATCGCAAACAGGGCATTTTGCCACCCTGGGGAAACACAAATTGCTGGTTTGCAAATTTGAACCAGCCATTTAGATTCTATTTCGTGTTCGTTTAAACGTTATGGATATTCGTTGCGTACGCATCCAATAGAGTGAAATAGTTTAAGGAAAGTCCCAAATCTCCAAAAAGCAGGTCGTAGCCATTTGTTTTTATTGTGGATTCTGCATGCGTGGTCTATTTTCCAGCCATATCTCGCAGATAGATTTTTTGGCCAATGACTACTTGACACAGAATTATGTTTTCTATGTCAATTCCGTTCAATGTGGAGTCCCAGTAGGCATTATTATACTCTTGTTAATATTGATAAAACTTGGCCATCTTCTTCTTAACCAATTAGAAGAAAACACCACGTCGGTTACATTAGCCAATAATCTAATTTACAACTACTTAAAACATTGTCTAGACGTATAAAGCACAATACTTAAATAGAATTCCTTCCTTTGCAACATAATGTACCCTATTACATATAGTTTTCCTACCATAAAAAGTACTGACACAATTATCAAACAAATATCGGTCGGTGTTAACATTTACTCGACTAGTACGCATGCGCACACGGAAGCGTCATCTTATCGTGGTGCTCTCCAGTACACAATTGTGCCAATATGTCTACTCGTAAAAATCAGTGACACCACTCGAATCCTGAAAAGGGTAAATATTAATTACAGGTGACGACTACGCCGCTTGAATACACACTTGCCCACCATTCTGCTGTCGTGTGTCTGTGCACATGCGCTTGGAGGGATCGTGTTACGCCGAGTGTGAGACGAGTCACTCCGGAGGTGGTGTACATTCTACCAGCCCCCGGTACAGGATACACACTACACCTCATTTAGACATCTGTTAACCTGAGGCGGCCTTAGTTGGCTTGTTATCAGTGTCGTATAATTGGAATAAATCTGTGTCATTTATTGATATATGTCCAGTATTACAGATCCCCAGTACACTGGTAGCAGATTTGTGTTTTATAAAGAGTTGTGTGTGTGTGTGGGGGGCACAATTAAGAATGTATGGGGGTCTGCATGTTCAAATCTGAACGCTTGAAAAAAATATCTTTTAACTATGGAAAGCATAAATTCTTTTTTAACAAATACGGAATGATACAGTTTTCCCTTTATGCTTTGAAACGCGAAAACATGTCCGTACAGCATTCTCTTTTACATGCCCTACAACCTTGTGTTGGAATGAAAACTTCCTCTAATATAAATGAATATTTGTGTGCGGTCATTTTCGGTCAACGCACTAATGAGGTGGATGATGAAAACTCAGCTCGCCACAGTGTGAAAATATCGTCATAATTGATGTGCACGACATTTAAACATTTTGTTAATGATCACTTTTTGCAAAGTCAGCGAGACCGCATCCATCATTGATTGTGACCTTTTGTGTACAGTGCATTCATATTAAATGTTTCCAGTATATAGTATAGTGCTGGAAAAAGTGACAACTAAGTTTATTCGTTCACAAGTCTTTCACAACCAATTCTCTGCATTTTACTCCTTAGAGCCCAATCATGCTAAGTGACTGTTCAATTATTAGAATCTGACGTGGTGTTAATGTGACCTGGTTGAACAGAATTCTTTTTATAGTGTTGCAACTGTCTATGAAGTTTTGTTCTTGACAGAGTATTTTACAAAGCTAATTTTGGAAAAGGCCTATCTAAACTATAAAGGCCTATCTATGTTCGGGGTAGGGTGGAAAAGAGAGAAAAAAAGGTGTGTGTGTTTGGGGGGGGGCGTACACATGCACATCAGTTCATTGTGTTTCTATTCAAGCGTAATACATTATCGTTCACTCGAATACTCTCCACTTTACTGCATGTAAATGCATTTTATATCCCCAGTTCTTCCAAACCCAGCCCATCATTCACTACCAATTCACAAACAACACCGCATCTTAACCACCAGGGGTAGCAATGCAAAACCCAGCTCACGTTTATCATAAGCGGGTAAACACCCCGTAAGTGGACACAACTAGTCTAACTGTCGCGGAATCACCAGACGTCACCCGAACCAAACGACTCACCCCGAAACCACGGCTATACGTCGTCGTCAACGGGGCTTTACGCAAAAAAAATCTCGGAAGCAGGCGGTGTGTGAGGTATAGCGTGCTGACGTGACTATGGATTTATTGGAGACCAGACAAGGCTGGCTTTGAACGCTGGGAACACAGGGTTGCAAAGGGACCGACGGATGAAAGATGCTCGTGATTTGAAGTTTTCGGAAGCGTGTTCTCAACGTGCAGTTTATAGGAGCTATTTTGGATAGTTTGTGTTTCCAATGTAAGGCGTGAATAGGACACATATAATAAGGTTGTGATGTCAAAGTTTATATGACGTGACGTATGGTTCCAGCTCACGAGGTCATAAAGGACAAAGGGATTATTCAATAAGATCAAATGTAATGGTTTTATCTCATCTCAGGAGTTTCTAACTGTGATATAACACGCGTGATGATCTGTGTCATGAGGCATAAGGTCTTCAAAGAGCATAGCATCTACTCTGATAAACCCACTGCATTATTGTAATTGGCTACTGGTGTTATTTGGTGCTTATTACGTAAGTGCACTAGATTATGGATTTGCAAGTAGCCATTTTCTCATTAACTGATACCTAGGTATGTGATAGACAACTTTCCAGAAGATTCCTACATGTGCATATGCAGGGATTTACATTTTATGAAGCTAGTGCAACGGTGGATGCTTATAGGTGGCACTTGGTAAAAATACTACTATAGTTATATAGTGTACTGGAATGGATGCAAGAAAAAAGTGAATGCACAGCATAAATCAAAGATAAAAGCACTTATATTCAGCCAAATACACAGGCAGATACGACAAATCTGAAATCGAACGAATACATCCCAAAACGGCTATTTCAGTAACGATCCAGTCCAGAATCAAGTGGAGTTTTCACACAAATCTTCATCAGTGCTCTGCCGTGTGGTATCCATCTCAGCGAAATTGCAGAATTGTCAACGGTGATTGTAGCAATTTACACATTCCGATGGGCTTTTTTCTTTTCGCCGCTTAGCAGTTTTGCATATAAACTAGATGGGCTCTGATGGCCCGTGATTCAGAAATCCCCACGTCTCACCTTTGGTGGTCAAATCTTTTTCTGTCGGTTACGAACGCATTAGAACACCACGACGTCTGCCCAACTTGGCTAATTAACAAATCAGCATCGCCAATCAATAGATGGATATGAGTTTTTGCCAGCGGAGAGGGTCGCCTGTTTGAGCACTTTCTCAGCACGTATTGACTCGGGGATTACATGGATAAAGTTCATTAAAGCATGCAAACAGATCAATATGAATGGCACAGCCGGGGATTCGCTGTTCCCGTATGACGACGGATATAAGCTAGTGCCAGCAGACGACATCTATGGCGAGTTCACGGTGCCCGTCAATATCTCCCAATCGACTGTCCCCGGTGGTGACCTGGGCGTGTACGAACAAAGGGAGCCGCTGGCCGTGTCCGTCAAGGCGCCCATCACGCTGGTCATGATCGTGGTGATCGCGTTCACGATGTTCGGCAACCTGCTCACCATCATCTCGGTGGCCACGCAGAAGCAGATGCAGACGGTGGGCAACATGTACATCGCGTCGCTGGCGTGCGCCGACCTGGTCGTGTGCAGCCTCGTCATGACCGTCTTCCTCGGCATGTCCGTCGTCTACGACTCGTGGCTGCTGGGCAGCGTCTTCTGCGACGTGTGGACGTTCGTGGAGAACGTGAGCTGCACGGCGTCGCTCACCAACGTGACGCTGATCGCGTGGGACCGCTGGCACACCGTCGCCTGGCCGCTCAAGGCGCTGCGCGTGCGCACCAAGCGGCGCGCCGTCGGCTGGATCATCGCCGCCTGGATGCTGCCCATCGTCTTCTGGACGGCCATGAGCACGGCCGTGCGCGTGCGCAACGGCATGTCGCCGCGCGGCACGTGCTTCCTGGTGTGGCGGCCGGGACCTCTGGTTATCTCCGCCGTCGTGCTGTCCGTCTACCTGCCCATCAGCGCCACGCTCGTCTTCTTCTCGCTCATGATGTACGTGCTGCGCGGACACACCGCCAAGATGAGCAACGACCTGAAGAGGTCCACTTCGGGTAGGGATATTAAGGACTCGTCGGCTGGCGGGAGTGGTGGGACGGGAGGGGGCGGAGGCGGTGGTGATGGGCGTGATGAGAAGACACCGGGGGCGACGGGTGCTGGGGGCAGGCCGATGTCTTTTAACCCGAGGTTTTCTATAGACGCGCCGTCGGGGAACAATGAGACTTTGGACCCGGCTGCGAGGAGCTTCTTGGCGTCAGCTTCGTTCTCGTTGTCAGCTCTGTCCCTAAATGATTTGGCTCAGCTGGAGGCTTTCAGGGATTGTCAAAGTTTTGATAACACAAAAGAGTGTGCATATTATTTCAGTTTGGAATCTATACCACAAGATAAAGGTGGTTATTCATCTCCTATTGTTGTCACGGCTAAAAGAAGTGTGGGTACGAGCACCAGTCCAGAGAGGTATGGACTTATCAGGAGTGTGGGTGTTAATACTTCCCCCACACAGGCTAGGTACTGTAATATTCCTGATGTGGCTAATGTTGGCCTCACAGCAACCAGAGACACATATCACAGGGGTGTGAAAAGAGTATCTCACAGGCGGAACATATACAAACAACGCTTCGTTGATTCAGGTGACTCCTCAACCACTACTAAAGGGGCAGGTTCCTCCGTAGACTCAGCCAAATCCAATTCGGTAGACTCTGAGGACAGCAAAACTAATAACAGTGTAGACGATAACAGTGGTAAGAGAAAATTAGGCACAATAGGGAGACAATTGTCTGTTAATGATAATGACAATGAAGTGAAGGTCAACCCTCTTGAGCCTAAGATAAAACTGATGAGCCTCGGAAGGTCATCTTCAAGTGAATCAAGTCGGGCTCGGGACTTGGAGAACTTTCTGCGAGTCGGCTCGTTAGTGAGATTAAGACACTTCGGTAGATCGCTGTCCGAGGAGTCCAGCGCCAGTGACGATAAGGGTAAATTTCTCAAGGTCAAATATTCGGTTGTGAAGCTAAACGGCGGCAGTCGGTCGCTGTCAGACGATTCAAACGACAGTCGCCAGGACAATAACCACCTCACTGTTAAGCAACATCTGTGGCGCAACCAGTCCTACCGCGAGAGGCGCCACCTGCAGGTCTCCTCGCAAGAATCGACGGAGAGCACCCACTACCTGCAGGTGAAAGCCGCCAAGCTGGACGAAGTGGGCCGCTCGGCGTCCAACGACTCGTCCGACAGTCGTTTTCTGCAAGTCACCGAGCCCCGCGTGCGATTCGCTCGCCTCGGACGCTCCATTTCCATGGACTACGACAGTATCTCCGTGCTGTCCTCGGCGTCCAATGCTAAAAGCAAGGACTACAACCACGTGCCGTCCACGGAGGCGGTGGCGGCTGCGCACAAAACGTCAACCGGAAGTGGTGCGCTCACGTCGGCCAAGATGAAGCGCGACCGGTACGCCAGTCTGATGCGCAAAGAGCGCCACACGACGCTGAAGCAGTGCCGCCTCAAGCAGCAGCTGCGCGCCGCCAAGACGCTTGGCCTCATCACCGCATTCCTGCTCGTCTTCTGGCTGCCGCTCGCCATCATGTGGCCCGTCAAATCGTTCTGGCCGCACGCATTTTCCATGCGCATCTACGACGTGGCCGTGTGGGCCACATGCCTCAATAGTTCCGTAAATCCAATCATTTACTGTATGTGCAACGCCCAGTTCCGCAAGGCTTTCAAGAAGATCGTGTCCAGGCTGCGACGGTGTTAGTTTTTATAGTGACTATGCTAGGACATTCTAGGTCAATTGTTCTTGTTGAGGTAGTTGATAATCGCAACAGGGTTTAATTTAAGAATGGTACTGTGTTGGTGAGCTGGTGTTAATGAACTCCAATATGTGACTATTGACACAGAGGTCATGACACAGGTATGTGTCACCTGGAATGTGATGTTACTGGTTGAAAATTTACGATAGCTGTGAACTTAGGTCAATTATATATTTGGTATATTTTAATAGGGTAATGGTATATATCCAGGAGATATTGTTATTTTGCTCGACAGTGGAAGAGAATGTTAGGGAAATGTTGATTGTTATTCTTGTGTATCATATTGTAATGTCATTCTGGAAGAGAGATATACATTATTACATATATGCAATTGTATCGGTGGTTGATTACATGATCATTTTATGGACTGTTGATATGTTGTGATTAAAAGATATATAATAATACTATTTTAAAGATACGTGTCAAAATGCGTATTAAATATTGTTATACTCGTATTTTTACTTGTGTTTGTTTGTATGCAAGTCCATTATAAAGAGATTATTTATCATAAATGCCATGCCATGTTGTGGTAATGACGTTTATATCATGGACATAATGCATAGATGGTCTCTTTATTACTGACTTTCTTGACATTTTGTGATATACGTGGTACATTCTATTTGTTATTTATATTACGAAGATGATTAGAATTGATATGTATATTTTATACCAAGAATAAACAAATACAACACCCTAGCATCTCCTATTTCCTCTCTACCACGCATCCAATTACATGTATTAGATGAGGGAAAACATTGACAAGATTGCTTATTGTACTTCTACTGGTAAGTGCATGAATCTGCCTGCGTGTGCCCCAGTAGTATGTCATACTGAAAGTTTTCCTCTAACAAAGTGTTCTCTTCCTTAATCATCAATGACACAGACTCCGCAGCTCTGTTTATGCGACACACTATGGCTAATGGAAACTTATGAGCATCCTATGGACTCTGAAAATCTGAAAGTGTTTTACGGTATGTCTTATATAGTCATAGGTAAACTCACATCTGTGAAGGCTGCGTATACACTTTGTTGATGTCTATCACGCCCTCCTATTGAGAAGTTTATGCAATGAGTTTTGTTTAAAACACTAATCACTCTTAAAGACGGCACCAGTAGTGTGTTTCAAAACCACTAGCTTACATTTATATTTATTCTTGTATCAAAATAAGAATTCAATTGGAATGAATAGAATAATTCTAATTACACGCACGTGCAGGCCAAAACCGAAACCCACAAGTGTAACCTTCATTGGTCTTAGTAGAGAAATTGTCTCTTTTCTTATGTTTCTCCGTGGTCTCCGTGACGGCTTGGGATCCTCTAAAACTATCTTATTATTGAGGTGGTCTCTTTATAGAGATCCAATAGGAGGTTATGTTTATGCAATTTGACTGTAAACAAACGCTATAACTCTACATAAAACCTGCTTGCAAATTATTCAGCACAAGTCTACCTTTATTAAGACAATCGCTGATAAATGACGCATATTTTCTATTGACATATTTGAAGTAAGAAGTATGAAATAGAAAATACGTGGTTGTCAAGCGAACGTTGCTGTTATATAGGGGCTACCTGCATTGGCCACAATTTCTATAAACATTTTTACAAGAGGCGTCCATTTTTTGAAGGGAGGTTGTAAATTTACAGCCTCTCTGGGCTTTAGCCCAAACATAGATGTAAGCAACTTGTTAGGTGCATTATGTGTTGACCCCATTTCTCAACTGGAGATGGCACATTGACCTAAAATACTTCGTCATTGGCGACAGAGCGAAAGAAATTCTGTCTTAGTTTTAATCCACTAATTGAAATCGTATAGAAACTTTGCATGTGTACACTCACATACCGGTACTCAGCAAAACACGCTATCGCATGATAGTCACAGACTTGAATGAAACCACATGACGTACACGCGTAAGTGCAAAGGACACTACGTATGTTTTGCCATTCTACAATAATTATCCATTGCAATCTCACTTTCGCTACTAGGATACATAGAAACAAGACAACAACATATTTACAGCCATCACAACACAGTGTTCACATGCAAATAGTAATCGGTGGCATTAATTTCCTGCCATGTCAAACAGATGACAAATGCATAAAGCTGAAAAGGCTAATACTAACTTCACCACACTCATGGATCATTGCGATCAGCCCAATGCGTGAATGTGTGAAGCGAATTATTTTCATAATTGAACATTGGCAGCGAGACACTCGCTAATAGCGCCATTTTGAACTATTTGAAAGCGAACAAGACCGCAATAAATCTTGCTGAGCGTGGTTCTCTGAGAATTGTACAATGGGGAGCGTCATTTGTTCTAGAATATTGCGCGGGTACACAAAGGGTTTTTATTCCACGTCAACAGAAAATGGGGGATGAGCTTTTTAGAAACAGGGTCAGCCGTAAAAAGACGTCTGCGACACGCGGGGGAAGAATCGATGAAAGAGCGTGTAAAGATCATCATAAATGCGTTTGGTGAGGTATTTTGGGGTGTGTTTTTTGCAGGTTATAGAGGAAATGTTTGATAAGACTGTGTGTCTTATCTGCTTTCATGATGAAGTAATGTTGGGCACAGTTTAATTGATTAATAGCTTCAATCAATTGTGGGGTGGGGCGCCAGTATTTCGGCTATTTGTTTATTTAATTCTCATGCGTTGCATTCGATGAAAAGCGGTTACACTGGAAAATAAGTTACATTCATTGACAAGTTACATTGCATGCTATGTCCATATTTTGTTTAAAGATTTACAAGGTGTATGATAATATACATGTGAGGGCATGTGTTTTTCCCATAGGTCACGTGGTTTTTCATAAGAAAGTCGTGTCCATTGCAAGTTTATTGTGTCTAAAAGGATGTTATAGTTTATTCATGCCTCTGTATAGTCTCAAAGGTGACAAAAGCACACTCATGGTCCATGAAATATGGATAATGGCACAAAGAAGTTAGGGGTAAATCGAAAAATGTGTACAGTCTAGTTGAAAAGGGATTATCTCATTTCAGCCATATTGAAGCTGTGAGTATCTAAGAACGAATCGGGATCAGACACGAAAAGTCGACTGAATAAAGCAGCAAGAAGAACTCAATTCCAACTCCAATTACATCTTAGACATCAGAATTAACAGTGTTACAAAATGAAATCTCTCCCATGGCAACATCAATATGGCGTGGCATTTCTTCGTTTGCCTAACACACTTGACATGGTTGAGAAGAACAAAAAGAACACACAAAAACCTCTTACAATATATCTTATCATGAATTGGTCTTGTGGTCCCATGTTGGCGGAGATGTAGGGCAGTAACTTCGATCTCTTACACTACAAAGTTTAAAACCTAAAATAGATTTTAAAACATGGGAGAAAAACATAACGGTATACGAATGGGTTGCGCTGGGAGATAATAAAAATCATCCTAGATGCACCCACTCAATTCTGCCAAACCCAAGCTAAGTGAAAGATTTTCTGATCTCTCACCCCACTCGTATAATAACCTATTAATACCTCTGTAAATTGTTCCAGAGGACTGGATTCTCATTTGACGAGTGCGTGCGGCTTTCCCCACTTATCAGTCTACAGTTCAGTTGGATCACGTCAGCCTTAAATGGAAAGTAATCAAACCATATGGTCGTTATCTCGTGCACAAATGCGTTATTCGCCTCTCCCACTGATATTTTCTTTTTATCCAAATATTCTGGAATGGAGTGTGATGGTGAATGCATTTTAGCTGGTTCCCGACAGTATTTTCATTTCATTAAAAGCAAATTCACCCCTTTGAAATAGTCACCGGAGTGGTTTTATTATAGTTATGGGACACTGATGAGTAGCTAGAACCTCATGAGCAATACAGACCCTTTCATGATGTCCAACAATACTCTAAACCGGCAAAAAACGTGTCTACATAACAAACAATACACACTTTTTCATAATGTCATCAATACGTCAAACTGGCCACAAACGTGTGCTTATATAATGAGCAATAAACACCTTTTCATGATGCCCAACAATACGCTAAACTGACAACAAACGTGTGTTTATATAAAGAGCAATACACACTTTTCATGAAGCCCAGCAATACGCTAAACTGGCCACAAACATGTGTAGCTATAATGAGCAGTACTCATCTTTTCATAATGCCCCACAATACGCAAAACTGGCTACAAACGTATGTTTATATAACAAGTAGTACACAACTTTTCATGATGCCCAACAATACCTAATACGCTAAACTGGCCACAGTTAATATGGTTTGTGATAGCATATGTTCAGTGTTGATCACTAAAGGCTAGGGAGTTGTCACATGTAACTGTCACCTCCAATGACAGCAGAAATAATGTCCCTCATTATCTTCTTATTACCTCTATTATCACAATTCTGTGTACTGACTTCCAGTATAATATTAACGCCTGGGTTGTATATCAAGGTACACCAATGTACACCAATCACACTAAAATAATAAATCCACGGGCAAACGTACTGTGCCCTTAATTAATTGGTATCGTTTATAGGTGTTAATAATTTACTTTCGTATTTGTTTTGCACATCTGAAACATGTAAACGTTTTCTTAAATAGCTTCGTGTGGAGTTATTTATATTCAGCTACTAAACATATTAATGAATATTCACATCATTCATGCAAGGAGCATAAGTAAACGTAATCACTAATCATGTAATTGTGTACACATATTATACTACTGGAGAATATGACATGATCCACTTCCTAGACATGTATACAAAAGAGGAAAAGGAGCAAGCCAATTTACAGCTTTTTAGGAAGCCGAAACAATATTGTCATGGACAAAAACCGAAATCTGATATAATGTATGTACGGATTATTATTTGCAGGCCGAAGATGACATGGAGTGTATAAAACTGCACCCTCACAGTTTTATCTAATGCACGTTCCCTATGTAATGCTGTTTGCTTGTATTCTTTCCCTAAATGAGATGAGTGTGTATGAAAAATTCTTTCGTTCATTATAAATGACAGATTCTATGCCTAGTTTTATCTCTTTTCTTTCAATTTTCTCGAAGAATTCCATGTTTTGATCTGCATAATGTTTAATTATTAGTAATATATAATAACAATTAATTAGCCCGAGTCAACTACAACATGTTTGTGTAATTAAGTCATTAGACCTATGACTCCAAGTCAGGTGATGACCATACCACATAGTCTCTGGAGGGATTCAATCTCACGACCACACCGCATCAAATCACCTGCACTAGTAGGCTACTAGTAACTGTCGTATAGTCGTAGGTTCAAATCCCGCCAGAGACTGTGTTATAGTCCTAACCTGACTTGGTTTAATGACGCAATTACATAGAATGGTTTATTCTTATTGGAGTGAAACTGATTATCTTTGTGATGGTTAAGTAATATTTTGATTTCATTTTCATGTCTGATTTCTATTGTATCAAGCCTGATATATTTACTTAATTCACCAATGACAACGTATCAACTAATGATTTGCAAACTAGCAGCTCCAAAAAACCCACTAAAATTCACAGTAAATCACAGTTTTTACTATCTTCCTCCAACTAGATCTATTCATATAGTTTCTTGTGGTATGTCTTCATATTTTGTATTGTCGCAAATTTCTTACCAACCACTTACGTACTAGTCATAGCAATAAAGTAATTGTAATGCAAGCATTTTGACGACTTTTTACAACACTCGAAGAACCGTTATTTGTGAGAATGGGTTCCATCTAGGTTATAAAACAGAAGAAAATGACTGCACACGGTACACATTCCTGCTTTCATTTACACTAAAGATGAAAGTAAAATAACAGCAACATATAATAATGTTGGTCATTGCTGGACATTACGAATGCTGACCAACATTAAAACTAATTCCAAAATAGTAAGCGTTAGTGCAAATTCTCAAACAGTGGATATGAAATACATTTTAACTTCAGAGTGTTTCTACACTACACCGTCCGACCGTCCATCCAGTTTGTTATTCCTTTATAGGTCATTTGAGCTAGTGTGCTCGAAGTTGAGTTATCAGTCAAAAATGGACACCATATATTGATTGGCCCAGTCTGACTGTTACCCCTCTACCTATCATTGAATGTATTGTGTTAGATATACCTTTTTTCATCATACTTACATGTATTAGCAAATGAAAACGAACACCACCCCACACCCGTATCATAAGTTATCATGCTTTCTATCATTCTGTACAAAGCGCCGTACATACGCCTACTTTGTACTTAGCTGTGTAATACTTTCATCTTTATTGCAACGCAAATTTGTTGACATGCTCATGCAGTGAAGAAACGTAAACTATCACTCAATTAGCTGTCGTACATGGGTCTACATTCAACACGGCCCACTATAAAGACAAATGTGCAACCAATTAGAAATGCTCACTTTACCAATATGCTCTATTAAAGATACTACCACATTCCTGTTAGTTTCTTTAAAAGAAAATTGCTACAAAAACTCAACACAGAGAAATACATTTAAGAAAAAATCACCTAAAACAGCATAGTAGAATCTCGTCAATACTGCATAATATGCATAATTAGACCAACCACGTCTGGTTAATTAGCACATGAACGTTGCATCAATCATCGTGTGTGCTGTGATTATTAGCATTCTGAGAAGAATGAACATGTTCTCCGAATGTGGTATTTTTTCACGTTAACGCTGACCAATGGCTATATCATTGGCACGTGACTAAATAGGATAAGCAGGAGACATTGTGTTAATGAGCTTATTCTCCCTTGATATTGACAGGCCCCCTCCGCTGTGATGATTAGTCTTTGGTCGTGGCGTAATCAAGGATGTATTTTGACATAAATGACAAGTTGGTTCACACGAAACCATGGCAACTCCAACAGAGTCACGTGATGTGGACCGTGCTTTAATAAAACTCGATACAAGTGCCCAAAGAGAGCAGCGTTGCACAATCAAATAAACGTAAATGTGAATGTGATTGTTTATAGTCGTGATCCAAGTCTTCTCGCACGGCGTTACAATTTACACCAGGTGATTGGTCCACTTATTGATCACCAATTGATCAATTCTCACACACTTGCATCGGCACCACATTCAGCGCACAATGCAAACCATCCACACAATCACTCACTCTCTCTTTCAACCCAATGACCTGCACATAATTAATGTGTAGGTGCCACGGAGCAGTGGCGAACTACTGTGGGGATGAGTTTGCTCAACACCCACCACCAGACTCGACCTGGAATCGAGCCAACGACCTTCTGGTCACGATTCCAACTCCCTATCAACTCGACCACAGAAGCAAAATTGACTATAGGACAACACATGAGCTTCAAATTGATTGCTTTTTCATTTAGCAATTCCTTTACATTGTAATTTCAAACTTATGTCATTTCTACAAATATAGTGATATTTCTGAAATTTTAATTCAAGAAATATTTCACGATCTTTTGCAGTATTTTTATACTTGAAATTAAAACAACAACATGGACAATTATCTTCATTGCGACAATTATGCCAAACTCATAGTGCAAGCAATTCTCTGTTGGTGGTTCTAATTTTACCAGGTGGGCAGAGGTTATTTTAGAAGGGTTCAACATTAAACTGATATGCAAATTTTATTGCAGATACCTTTGTTGAAATGCGTTAAACCAGTGTGATGAAAAGTCATTTGTCACTATGTATCTTATTTCTTTATGCAGTTCAATTTACTTTGTGAATCTACCGCATCTTAACATCAGATTGCATCAAGCAAACCTCTTATACAATAACAATCGCATCGCTTAGATTTTAATTTCAAAATAATCTGTCTACATGGAAATTTACTCGTTTTCTTTCCCAGGCATCGCATAAACAGACTACAATGGACAAAACATTAAGTGTGTTTTTAGAAATGCCTAGGCGTCTTACATCTTTATTATAGAGTGACATTAACCACTTCAAGGTTATATAATATGAATTACTTTTTTTTTTTATTTCAACGCGGCTCGGAATATCCTTGAATATGAGATTGCATATTTAGCTTCAAGGGCCTCGACACTTTAATTTGTATTGGGACTGCATGATATGGATGCAATGAAATGACACAATAGCGCCACAGATACATTGCATTATGCAAGACGTACACAATGTGAGTTCATTCTTGGAGTACATATGCACTCATGTGCAGATCACTCTTCAAATACTCTTCAATTAGTAAAATGTTTCAATAAACATACCCGTAACTAATTGCAACAGAATTCTCTCAGTTAGATATGGTTTAGTAATATATTGCGATAATATTTTTTCTTCAAAAGATCTACTAAAATTAACACTTGCAAGCATTATCTATAATCCGTTTTATAAAGTTGTTTGAACTAATATAAGCTGTTCTGATGGAAGTTCATTTACCCTGCAATCGATAGACAAAGGTTACTATTTCATAGTCTTAAACGGGATAATACAAATCAATTTACACAAAGCTTTCAACAACCTCTGCTGTCTTGGTCGCAGTGATGACGTAATTCGTCGTTACTTGGATCTCGGAAAATCATTTGTGTGTGGAACCAAATACTTTGAACGGCGTGTGAAGATCATGGAATTGAAGCCCTCACTAAATAGAGACGGCAGCATGTACCAACTTCCTTCCATCTGGAACAACGTGCTAACCCCAGGGGAGTGGGGTGGGGGGTGGGGTTTACAACGCAGTGATTTCTTGATATCCCCGTAACGACGGATGATGTCAAAGTCAGCAGAGGCTAACATTATAGAATTTTACCTCCCAACACGTGTGTTAATAAAAAGTAAACTAATATTGTCCCACGTGCACGGTCTTTATTAACTCCTAGTGCGCAACTATACACATCGGAAATAAATATTTGTGACTGTCAGACAGTGGCTTTATGCCTACTCGAATCATGAGATCTATAGCACTACTTGAACCATAATACTATCAAAATTACTATTACAATACAAGAAGTTCATTAGGTTAAGCTGAGCTGCACATTAACATTGCAGGTACATACTGACTCTAAGTTACTGGGGCTACAACGAGAAGTCCCTCTTAAATGATTTCTAGCCACATCAGATCTGCATCTAAGAAGATGGCGTTTTCGCATTGATTTTCTAGCCGGAAATGCCCTAAGAAAGCGCCCATTCGGGCAGAATTCGTCTGTCCTTGTTAACTCTAAAGATCGGCGTGATCACAAACCGGCCTGACTTTGAGCAAGGTTAGATGAACCGAATTATATGTTTTTCACTGTGTTCTGTACAATAATAGCATGCCGTGTCTTTCTTGTTTTATGCCCATATTTAAATATTTGTTCTTAGATGCTCAACAATGAATATGATTGACCTCTGAACATTCTACTTGTGATGCATGTACTTATTCGTGCATGCTTGTGTGCAGGAATGTAATAATGGAAATAGAAAGAATTATACTTCGGCAATAATCATGCACGGTTTAAGCTTCTGGGGAAAATACGTTTAGCGACGCTGTTATACGAACGAATTTATGACTTAATAATCAGACCAAACCGGTAAGAAAATCAAATGGATAAAAACATAAAATACAGTTGACATGTATTCCCTTGCATATCAGAATAAAATAATAACCTTGTACAATAATGTATCAACACAAGAAAGGATAGGCGTATCCGGTCTCGCACGCAGACCTCCAATCTTTCACCTCTGAAGGACTTCGCGCGTATCTTTGAACATCTCTACCCTTGGAACGTATCACCACGGGAACATTAGAGCATATTCAATGTAAAAAAAAAGGCTTGACAAGTACCAGTGAGCAGCATGTGCTTGAAAAGGGGGGAAATAATTAGCTTGCACCATGCTGTCTCACGCGCACCTGTCAGGGCACCTGTACACAGGACGCAGACGATAATGACTCACATTTTAACTCTGCGCACGCGCCAAATGTCCGATATATTCGATAAACAGTGTGTTTGGACGGGATAAATTAATTCTAGATATTCCCAACACGCGCTTGCACTGTCTGTAATTGAATTTCGTGAGAAATTCATTCGTCATCTATATTAGTCTATATTCGATGTGCCAAGTAAAAGGGGGTACTTTGACAGTGGCCTATATATACATGCACGCGAGTACACGTATACATGTACACACAGTTTGAAAGAGAAGGTACAAGTGTAATTGCACTAATACAAGATTATTGTAATAAGAAAATATTTTACCAATAATTTCTTTTAAAAAAACATCGCAATAGATGGATGTTTCAGATCGCAGTTATTTATTGTTTCATTTATTTATGTTTAATTGAAGATTATTTAGAGAGGGCTCGGTGTGCACAAAAAAGATTTACCGGGTGTTTGCGCGCTGCTCTACTTCTTTTATTTCCACTTAATATAACGTTACTTGCGCTAAACTGCTACTTTGAAATTATTTCCATAAAACGTGAAACTCATTTTATGCATTTTGGTCATCCCTTTATATTCTTGTGACCTACTGAAAATAATTCGGTGGGAAATTACGGCTGTTTTGTAGCGTAAGAGCTGAAATACGACTGTCACCTGATAAGGAATAACCCTTCTATTGCACTTATATAAGAGAAAACGCATTCTAATTTCATACCAGACTTCCTGTAAATATTTGATAATGATAAGTAAAAGTGAATGTAATACGAACATTCGGTACTATAAGCCAATCCTGGACACGGCACGTTCTAAGTGAAAAATATTAGGAAAACAATTTAGATTTAGTGTGATATTTTCTGGGACGAAAATGTTTAGCTATATGCGCATTTGTGTGGGTACGCCCCCTCTTTTTGCACTCCAAAAAGTTCATTTTTCTTTTTGTTTTTTTGCATTAGCGCAGCCTTTTTTGCGCCCCACCCTCATCTTTTTCTAAGAAAAAAAAACAGTATCTGCCAGTGTTTCAATTCACCTAAACTATTGTCAATACAATTGGCAATGCTGTATAATTATGTGTAATTCCTGCACCTAACAACATCAAACTGAACGATAATATAAGATGATTTTGCATGCCAAGCACAAGCTCTGCTTCCGGGTGTCACGTATGAATGGTTTTCGAGTAACGATCCCTTTTCAGCCATCCACATTATCATCATTACAGATCACAACATTTGGAATAGATGTTGCATGTTCAATTGTTTCTATCTGTTAGGGATTCCACTTTTTTCTCATAAGACAGTTGTGTTAACAGTTTCGAGAGGAATACATATTTGGCATGTGCACTCTATTTATTGACGTGAACAGCAAGAACTTAATATTTGTCATTTATTCACAACATGAATGATATGAATATAGATGTATATCTATTGTGTTTCGTGCTATTTTGTGCTGCACATGATGGTAAGTAAATAACATACATGATTAATTCGTGACTTTTTGTAAATTAAGAAACATGATATTGTTATGATTACCTGAAAACTCTATTATTAAGAGAGGTGTTGATAAATTTGGACCTGCCTTCATAACAATGAAAACCTTTATAAGTACACCAGCGCGGAGGTGGCTATTTAGGACGAATCTACTGGGTTTTTTCTGTACTCTGTTTTTTTCTAAAGAAATTTTCATCCACGAAGAGTGAGAAGCATCACATAATACAAAGAGTTTTTGTCAATGCATACTGTAACTGAATAGATAATATAAACAGAAAAAGTCTACCTCCAATAGGGCTTAGTTTATACAGTTAAAACAAGCGCAGCTAGCTCTAGTGCTAATTTAAACAGCCTCAATTTAAATCCACCCCAAATACTGAATTTGCTTGTAGCAGCTTTTTACTATATATTATCAGGGGGGTATAAGGGGTTTAGAAATCCCATATCCTTCTTTTTGGCTCTTTTTTCCCCTTATCCCTCTTGTGGGTGTCTCTTTTCCCTTATCCCACTAATTGGAGAAGTCTTATCCCACTTGTTTGGCCCTTTTTCCTTTATCCCTCTTTTTCAGCCCCTTTCCCCTTTATCCCACTTCCTTATAAACCCCACCATCAATGCTGCATTATCATTTAGCCCAGCACTAATCTATGTTACTTTCTTCTAATAGCATCAACCTCGACAACGTGCTCTCCCCACACCCTGTTCACCGGCAATAATACGTGCCTCACGTGTCCTTATTCGTGTCGCAGCTGTGTAAATGTCAGCACGTCTGCCTCGCACGTCTGCCAGCAATGCCCGGGGGACGGTCGTCTAGCTCTGCCCCCGTCGGGGAGTTCCCGACCGACGGGCGGACGGTGTCTCTACGACTGTCGTGATACGGTCACGCCCGTGTACTCTCCTCCGGACCCCAGCATACGCGTGTTGCCTTTAAAAGGTGGTAGTGTAGTTGAAGGAATACTGCAGGTGTTTTACGACAACCAATGGTGGGGCGTGTGTGACGATGGGTGGGATGTCGCAAATACTGAAGTCGTCTGCAGGCAGCTGCGGATGGGCAAAGCTGACAGGGACGAACCTTGGTTCAGTCCCGTGGGCGACGAGTGGTTTGATGAATACAGCTCAGCTGCGATAGGATTCGACGACGTGAATTGTACTGGATATGAAGAGCTGTTCTTTGATTGCAGACGACAGCCGTTTGGTGTACACAACTGTGAGATTAATGAAACGGTCGCCGTGAGATGTTCGGGACCTGTGCAGAAGGAACGATGTGACACGCGATGCTCTCCATATCAGTGGACATCGGTGGCTGAAGAGGAACAACGATGTTCGCCGTGTGAATCTCCTTGTGCTAGATGTTCGGCGTCGGCAGAGGTGTGTACGCAATGTGAGGATTATTACTTTCTGCACAATTCGCAGTGCCTCGCCTCTTGTCCTGTTGGATATTTCGCGGACTCTAAATCAGGCGCGTGCAGAGCATGCCATAACGATTGTGAGAATTGTACACAGTTCGATCACTGCCTCGAGTGTAAGCACCCGCTTATTCGAGCTTCTGGACGCTGCTTACCTTCATGCCCTAGAGGAACTCTTCAGGTATTTCGGGGCGATTCTCTAGACCCTGACGAGTGCGTCGAAACCTGTCCGGTCGGTACCTTTCCCTATGACATTTCATGCATTGATTGCGATCCCTCCTGTGAGCGTTGTTTGGGCAATGCATTGAACTGCACGTCGTGCCATAATAATAACGTACTCCAACCGACTGGCAGAAGACACTTTGGTTGCGTACACCAATGCTCGAGAGGGTTCTACAGCACCGGATCGGGAGTGTGTCAAACGTGTGAGCAAACTTCATGCGTTGACTGTTTTGAAGGTGGACGATACTGCAGAAAATGTCGTTCAGGCTGGGTACTGCTTGGCGGAATGTGCACTCAAGCGTGTCCCTTGGGCTTGGAGGAAAAGGGGGATAAATGCGAGTTCCCCTGTCAGCTTGGCTTTTATATGGAAGTCACCCCACAAGGATCTGCCTGTGTCCCTTGTTCATCAAACTGCCTGGTATGTGCTGACTTGGTGCGGTGCAAACTCTGTGATGATGACTATCTCTTGGGCGAAGGCAGATGTGTCCAGAACTGCAGTTCTAGTACACTTGCAATAGGTGGGAAGGACAGTCGTATTCGATTGTCCGGGCAAGTTCTTAGTGGTATTGTTGAAATTCAATATGAAGGTAATTTCTCGTTTGGACCTTTTTTTTAAATTTTCTACTTTTATACTTGTTTATTACTCCATTCATACTGTTTATTGTTTCACAATATTGCAATCACATTTGTATGTAATCAAAGAGACTCGTTTATAATTATATTTCATCTAAATGTGCTATGTAACTAACATTTCAGGTAGTTGGTATCTGTCCTGTTTTGATTCGTGGGATTTACGTTCGGGCGATTTGGTCTGTAAGAACTTAGGGCTACGTGAAGTTTTATTCGTAAGTTTCTTTTGCTATTGAACATCATACTATTTTACATTAATACACTCATCGATAAAATTGAAATAATATGCAACAAATATAATTACATAGGAGTATTGCCTAATTGAGACAATTATTGGTGTGTAATTAATATTTCCTATCAAATTGAATTATGTAGATCATCGTCAGCTTACATGCATTGTAATGAGCCTATAATGAGGAGTTGTTGATGTTGTTATAGCGTGTTTGTTTGTTTTGTTTGTGTTTTTGAGTGGCCGGTAAATGAGTGGTATTGTTATTGTTATTGTGATGCAACCAAATATAGAAAGGCCTAGAAACTCCTCGCTCATCATGTTTCTACAGACGCCGCAATCAATCCAAATGAATGTAACATTACAAAAATACCCCATTCATTAGTCACAATTTAGATCAGTTGGGCAGGTTTATAAGGAAGTGGTATAAGGGGAAAAGACAAAAAAAGAGGCATGTGGAAAAAAGGCAAAAAAGAGGGATGTGAGATATCTAGGAAATGAAGTGTGTGTGGCGGTGGGGTGGGGAGCCTGAATGTGTGGGATGTGGGGGGGGGGATGGCCAGAAAAATCAGGGTTGTGGGAGATAAGGGCCAAAAAATAGATACATGGGATTTGTTGGCCCCTTACAAGCCACCACCGCAGTGTTTACCTTGGGGTGGTTTCCCCGTAGCACTTGTCGGCGAGTGGTGTTTCCTCGGCCGTCTTCATTACACTCACATGACCAGCATAACATCGAGTGGTCGCACTCATCGCTCGTTCTGCTAACCACGTACACGTAAACAGGGTCGTCCACTCCAAAGTGTCATCAAAACGTGGCGGCTGAACACGTGATGTTATTATATGGGACTATGGCTATGTGAGACGTGCGTGGATCATTCTGGAAAGGGGGTTCAAGGGCGTTGAAGCGAGGAGAATGATGGTGAACGGAAAGTACTAGCCCATTAGGATCTTAAAAGGATCATATTCCAATTAAAATGGAAGTTTGGGCAGAAAGGGGCAGTCTGAAATGCTTATACGCTGTGAGAAAATAACTTTTAAAATAGTGTTTCAATTGTTATGGTCTGAAATTGATTTGATAATCCAATGAGTCTTTAGTCATCGGCTCAACACACATCGTGCCTGGATTACATACATTACTGCACACAAAATATACTACATTGTGTAATATGGCATGCCTAAAAATAAAATGTTTACTCGAACGCATTGCTATAATTGAGCTCCATAACCCTAATCGCACCAATCTCTTTGGCGCCCAGGTTGAAAGGGTCTCATCTGGTGGAGTTAATCCCATTCACTCGACTCTAAGCGTCCAGTGCACCGGCTCAGAAGAGGACGTATTCGGCTGCGCATTCACCTTAAGCACGTCAATCGAGTGCGCCGGTAACAAGGTACGGTGCTTCATTAGCTAACTACAATATATTTTACCCTATTTACAACTGGTTTGTGTGGCGTGCTTTTAGCGCTTGTCACGTCTTTGTGGTGGCGCCACGCTCGACTGGTAATCTGCAACAATGGGTAGTGTACAACGTGAAGATAGAGGTGTCTTGCCAGGTGACAGGGCATACTCGCTTCTCATTGGCTGTAAGGTGCTAGGAAGCGCTTATTGGTTGTTGATTTGTTGCATTTGCTTGCACTCGTTGGTTGGTGTTCATTCGAGCCAGCACATGCAACACTTATGCACATATATTTTAGTCGCATCACTCATTATCAAACAGACACGCTGCGCTGTATGTTGCCGTGAAAAACAGGTGATCTTTTTTTTTTACAAATAGGTGGTTGTAATGCATTAGATATAGAACGACTCTTGAACGTACAAGGGAAGTGACGGTATTTCAAACTTAAGCAGGAAGACTTTTTTAATTCGTGTAAATTGCGTAACGAATTCTATTGCTCTATGAATTAAAATATCTTCACACTTTGTGCCATCTACCTTCCAACAGCAATCTATGTACCAAAATAACACCGCATCAATGTGCACACAGTCACGGATTCTACCCATTATCGTCTACAGTTTTTGCAGATGAACGCCACACCAATAACACAGACGCCGCATGTCATACCACCAAAGTACAGTACAACATCTATGCTCTCGGACGTGTCCAACCAAAAAAAGCTCTAATCTAAAACCTACCCCATATAGCAGGATAACCCAGCATTGAAAACCATCGCACCAAAAGAATGCATGCAAGGGAATGAAAGCACATCCGATGTGACTTAGAATACATTACACAAAACGTCGCCTGCATCACACTTTAGCGAATCAGCTTCCTGTAAGAGATGAGTGTAAACAATTTTGCCACCCACACCCTGCTACTGGGGTCGGGGGGTCGGAGGGTGCACTAAACCTCTGACGTCAACACTTGGTGCGGGGGCTCGGGCCAATAAATGGTCCTATTTAGCAGGTGCGCGCGACTAGCCGGCCAATCACAGCGGTCGTAATCAGGCCAATAACATATGGCACTTCGTGTGCTGCAAATTAATGGGACGGGTGAGTGTGACTTGAACTTTGGGCTACATGGGTCAAGGTGTGTGTTTTGCTGACGCGTATTGGGAAATGTAATGGTTGAGCAGCCAGTCTAAGTGTAATTGATTTTGATTTATGTTTCACTAGGAATTTGCTTATGTTGTAAATGTCACTGTTTAATGCAATTCACACATCACCTCAAGGTAGTATTCACTCAAGGGATCTTTCTTTCACGTGCCTTACTGTTACCACCAATGATCATATGCAGAATACTATATAATCATACTAAATGGTCGATATATTATATTAATAGTAAGTTCGCCAGACATATATCATCAATCAACACTAGGCTGTCATCACGTTCAGATTTATATATTGATAATCTTCCCTAAACTTATCCTGCCAAATAAGACCCTACTAATGAAGGGGTAAGTTGAGTGTAAAGATGAGATGATGAGCCCAATCCTTACCTTGAAAGGTCTGGGTGCATTAGAGTCACATGATGTTATATTGGTAGTTGTGTAAACTGATATTTGGGGAGCTCTCTTATATCCTATATTACGCGATATATGGGCTCATTCTAATATTCCCATCTCAAAGATTTGGACACATATTGCCGAATCTAGGGAGGAGGGGTTAGTGATTGAACCCATACCCCAATCCATACTTGATATCAGACGTATATATAATTTAAGTCCTGGGTGGAAAAAAATTAGATCCGCCCCTGGGCACCATTGCAGTTCTCCATCTGTTTTACACATTTTCATCGCAAACACAACTGTTATCTGGCAGCTGTGAAACAAGCTCATCTCACATGAGTAGCCAGCCAATCAGAATCTAGTATTTCAATCAATAAGCAGAGAACATTTTTATGGTGACGCGTGGATTTAAAAGAATTACAGAAGGTAGAAACATGTGCTAATATGCAGTGTCCATGTTAGTAGAAGGATTTGGTTACCATCCGGGCATTGCCCTTTTACGAGTGTTTCATATTATTGCTGATCAGAGTATTTTATTGTGGTAGATGTAAATAGTGTTTTGCAAAGAGGTTTCTTATTAGTTTGTTGTGGCCGGGGTAAGTGGGCTCAAGTGCAGGAAAACAATGACTCACACATTTCTACGTGCTGTGTACAATGAGATGAATAGAGATTTCATTGAAGTGAAGTTTCATCAATTTGATAGTAACCCTCTCTTATTGGGAAATGCTACTCTCATTTCCTTTACCAGTGATAAAGCATGACCTTTTGTGCATGTGGGCTACTTGCAAAGTGTCACAATGTTATAGCTCCATGTTTCTCTTCTTAGATACAGAACCTCCATTTAAGATCACCTCTCTATTCAGACCACATCTATAATAAGACCACTTTTCACAGTCCCAAACCTTCATAAAGTTACCAAAATCAACCTCTGTATAGAGATCGCCTCTCTATTTAGACCACCTAACACTAGTATCAAAAGTGGTCCTAATAGAGAGGTTCTACTGTACTTACAAAGTGTCATAATATTGAAACTCCATAAGTCTTTATATTAGATATGCCTCGCCAACTATATCATACCCTCATACCTTCCAGTTATCCTACGTGGCCTGTAGCGGCCCTGTCTCGCCTAGCCGCTGCGCCGCCCCCGCCACCGTCCCGGCAGAGTGCCCGGGGTCGGGCGGGCTGGAGCCCTGCTCCACGGACGTCTGTCGTCAGGCGAACGTGTCTGCCGTGTGTGCCGCGTGCCCGAGAGGCGCCGCGGGGGACGGGCGCGAGTGTCGAGGTAGACATCAACCCATAAAATAGACAGAAGTGGGTAAGTTTGTAACATGAATTATCTTAGTTCTTGGGGCACAGCGGATCCTGATAAGATCATTCAAGTTACACAACGAACCCGGTTTTGTATAATTTTATCATTCATTTGTAAACTAATACAACACTGTTTAAAAACAATGTGAGAACATAGTCCGGCTCAGTACGACCATGATAACCATAGTACAACTTCTGTTCGAACAGGGGTGATAACCCTCTCCGGGTTATCGGATATTTCTGAATCATGATAACCGATGAAGTTATATGAAAAATAATGATGAATATCAATGTGCGCATTTACAGTCTCGAGTGCAAAGTTATTGCGCTCGTGCTCCTGCGACATTACAGTCACACCAGATTATTGGCATCATTGTGCCACTATATCTATTATATATGTAATGATGTGTATGTTATAAGTATCATAGCACTATATATTTCCAATCCCCTCTCACGATGTATGTGACAATCTTTAAAACAGAGCTTCCATCTAATCTCTGGAAGAGTCATTAGACTCCATGTATTCTTCATACATGAATCACGACCAGTAATGGATTTTAAATTCTTGTAAACTTAAGCATAAACTAGAGCATAAAGTGACTTTATGTAGGTGTGAGGGTGCGGCCGTTTGCATGTAGGTGTCAGTTGGTAGATCTAGGTGTTGGGTTATGATGTGCAGTTTGTATCACAATACGTTTGCTGCATGTCAATGGTTATATCCAAAGCTATCATATTGATCTAAAATAGTACCTTCTCATAGCTACATATAGTTATTATTTGTTGAAAATCATTTCCGAAAGGACCATTCTCTCTACGTAAACATTCTAATGTTATGACTTGAATTAGCACATGGCTAAACTGGTCTTTCTGGCGTTCCATACATATTGTCTCCAGGGAAATGCCCACCGTTTCACACCAATCTATTTGAGCAGCTCAATCCACTTTTAGAAGTATGTGTGGGATGTGCTTGTCCTTGCAGACGTGCCTGAGCACTCCGAATTAGTCGTGGTCAAGGTGTTCTCTTGTCTGCTCAGGGACTAAATCCGGGAGCATTTATTCTGCGCCCGCCAGCACCGATCGTTACTTATTACTTACTTATTTGGTGTGCTGAATGCAATAAGATTTCAGTAGTATACAATGATGTAAACATCGATTCAAAATCAGGTGTAAAATATCTATATAGATTTCTGTTTTAAGCTGTTTTATGTGTTGCCCTCATCAGGTTTGCCATCAGGTAGTCACCAGGTTTGCCATCAGGTAGATTAGTGCAGGTATCCACACAAAAGCCCCCGCTTATGAAAAAGCCCACCTATTGCCATGACCACAAATACTCTAGGCATATAATTGAGCGATGTAGCTCATGCTTGCTGGCTAAAACACTATATAGATTAACTCTTTCGCGCCTAAAGTAGTAAAATGGTGCTGCTGTTAAAGCAGAGAATGTAGTAAGTAAGACATGCACCTCATTCTGGTGCATTTGACTTTTTCCGTGGCTTTATTCGAAGCTGCAATTGTAGACTTCAATAACTATGTCACAAGCACAGCGCTAATAACAAAGCAAGTCAGTTGGTAACGAGAAGTGGACAACTGATCAGAGGTGAGATGATAGGACAGACATCTAAACCGACCCGTGCCCTTACTTCCTTACCTACTTACTTACTTACTTATTTACTTACTTATTTACTTACTTACTTACTTACTTACTTACTTACTTACTTACTTACTTACTTACTTACTTACTTACTCACTCTGCAAGAGTGAAATACCTTTCCCGGGGTCGGGGTTTCAATGTGGTATGATGTCTGTGTTGGTGTTATAACTTATTTTTATTCTATTTATTATTAGAATAATATTTTCCTCTTTTATTTTTCAAGTGCACTGAATAAATGTCGCTAATGCATGCATGTAGATATTTTGTTTTTCAGGAAAGGTGAAATTTGAAAGAAGTTTCATTTTTGTCGAGCATCGCAAAATGTACATGACCTTTCACTGTGTATAATAGAAATGAGTTTTTTATTTTAATTACAATTTAGGTAGTGGTTCTGCTATTACTGCTGTAATAAACAGTTTTGTGTGCTCTGCATTTTAGCTCATTCGATAAGCTGGGTTTGGTTTGGTTTTCTGTTGTTTTATAAATCAGTCATCGTAAATTTAGGTAGATCGTAACATTCATGACGTACCTCAACCTACAATTTGTTCATTTAAAGGTGACATGTGGTAGTCATCTTTCTTTCAAGTTTCCATCATAAACAGTATTTATACACACAAAACCCGAGCACTGTTGTAGGGCTCATATTGACCGTCCATTTTAAACCTCCCACATCTGAGAGGTTCTGTGGTTTGACACTGACAGGCCATTATTTAGTGGATGTGACGTGTGTATGGACGACAAAACAGTGGGACGACATGCAGATGGTCCTCGTGAAGCGACAGCGGCGTGAAACACAATAAGCGGCCTTAGGTTTTTTTGTTTTGTTTTTAGTTTTTTTTTTTTTTTTTGTTTTTTTTTTGGGGGGGGGAATACACTACACCATCTAGTATTTAGAAGCATATTTAAAAATTTATTAATTAATTAATTAACTAATTAATTAATTTATTTATTTATTTATTTGTTTTTCTTCTTTGTTTTTGTTTTGTTTTGTTTTAATTATTATTTTTTTATTATTTTATTATTTGTGTGAAGGGGTGCTATATTAACTCGGTGAAAATATTTATATTTTGCAAATCAAAATAAAAGAATGAAGTAACTCGGATGCTATTACATGTATTAATATCAGCAAAGTTGCCATGTACTTCAATCTACGAATACAAGTATAGGTTATTAACGCAAATTTAAGATGCGTGCAGTGCAATACAAAAATACACACATTCTAAAGCTTTTCGCCGTCACTGATAAACCACTCCACTTGAAACAAAATTTTCAGCAAGCGGAAATTCCTGCAGAAAATGCTAAAGCACATCCCTGGATTAAGGATGCGGCCTTTTAGCGGCAGCAGTATTAATAACATGGGGGTAATTTTGCCAGATTAGGATAATTTTGCGTGCCCCTGTCCGACATGACGTACTGATTACCCGTGGACTTCCGTTTGCACTTACCAAGGCGATGACATCTCGTGGCTAGCGTGGGGTTAAGATTGTATATTTCTCTTGATATATTTTTCACAAACTACTATGTAGAGTAGCACCTCCAATTATGACCACCTCTCTATTGAGACCACATCTATAGCAAGACCACCTCTATAATAAGACCACTTTTCATGACCCAAACGTTCATAAAGTTACCGAAATGAACCTCCGTATAGAGACCACCTCTCTATTGAGACCACTTAACACTGGTCCCAAAGGTGGTCTTATCAGAGAGGTTCTACAGTAGATGGTAACATTTAACGTTCACTGACCCTTTGTTCGTGTCGAGTAGTCTCCTAGAATGTTGTTTACTTTTGTTTTCCCGTTTAGTGCTATAGTAATTTCAATGTGCTGAATGTGTAGTTGAGACTAATAAAAACACGAATAACAAGCATGAAATGTGCTGAACAGAAGTGTCTTTAAAACACGTTTTTCACAACTTGCAACAAAACTGGTCAGTCCGGCAGATAAACCCTGAATTACAGCTGAACCTGGAAGTGTGAGTTAAAGTGTGAGTTAAAGTGTGTTTTTTTTCTCTCTGATGATTATTCGTGGTTATGACCCCTAAAATAATATTCAGGTGGGTGGCACTTTGCCACCCTTGGGCATTTTTCATAAAAATGGAATTCCCTTGAAGAAAAAAGAAGCTTCTTTCTTCCGGGTTTTATGTCCAAGAGCAGGTGTACACAACTTATTAATGGGAAATTAGTCATTTCTGCACATTTACAGGAGGTTCATGAGCTGTTTCCCCTCCGACATAGCATCAGTCACCTTGCAGCAGGAAGTAACAGTTGTCAAGTGTTTAATATGCAATGACCGTGTGGTAAGCTCTCATTGTGCGAGTGCCGCTCTTATACGTTCTAATAATTGTTGTCACTTACAGCCTTTTCCTTGAATGGGTGAACAATGTTGAAGCCCCTTTGAACTTTCAGGTGGGAATATTTTTTTCATGCTAATTGTTATTGCATTGTTTTGTAGGTGCTGTGTATATGATTTGTATTTTGTTTTTCGTATGGTAGTTGTTTTGTGTGCATTTTAATGTTTATTTTACATTTATTAGTTTGTTTAATAACGAAGTCAGTTTGTATGTATTGTGTTTATATAATTATGTGCACCAGCACTAGATTAAACTAATACTTGCAGAAAGTTAGTTAATTGCAAACATTGATAGATCTCAAATGAAATATAAGCTTAATTTCTACCTACTCTTCACCCGACATTTGTTTTATTTCCACCCACTTCCACCTCCTCGCCTATAATAAGTGGGCCGACTTCAACTTAGAAGGATGCTGTTTCCTTCTATTGAAAAATATAGTTTCCACGGTCTTGTTTTCATCATAGATACCATATAACGGTTTCGCAAATGAGTCAGCATTGAAGCCAGGAAGTTACACAAGTAAAACCTTCACCTTCTAAACAATGTCTCAAATCCAGTTACGTATGGATTACGTCTGCGCTTAATGGCCGGGCTTAGATGACCCAAAGCTGTACTCATTAGGGTGTTATTGGTGAGGATGCTCGTGGAAAGGTCAATAATGGGCCTAATAGGGATCGCTCTATGCAAGTCAGACTCATTTAAGAGAAGATGGCTCTTCTACTCGCCTTGGTGCGATGGTCAGACTGTCCTGAATATTGAAGCCGAAGCATCATATATAGTCATCATAGTCATTGATACTTGATGCATTGAGTGGTGTGTGTTTTTAAATGTAGATTCAGCTAACCTTTTCCCACGTGTATTTCTCAGCTCTTACTGCACAGTTGAAACGATTGGGAATGATCATTCGTGAATGTTGGACAGGAGCTTAAACTAAATAGGTGCAGTCAATAGTTACATATGTACCCATGTAATGATCTTAGAACGGTTCAATTCGGTACCCGCAGTGCAAACGGCCGTGGCTAGCAGCATGGGAAAATAGTTCACATTTTAAAAAGTGGTACAAGTGCATTACTTTTATAATGTGCTACATTATTACAGAGAAGCAACTAACCATTAAGTCAGATGTTACCATTTACGTAATTAAGATATTACTGAAATGAAATGACTTCTGACTCTTGGTGGTTGTGCGCATTGCAGTATTAAAACGAAAAATCTCTCCTATGTTTCATTCAAGTTATTCTCTTTTTCTTTTCTTTTTTTCATGTTCAAGATATAGCCACCATTCCAAAAATAATCTACCCCGAATCCGAGACTACCAGCATTGTTAAACCGTGGCCTGAAGGTGTTCAGTTGACGTTGCATTGCATCACGAGACATCCTTACGACTTAATGTTCTTCTGGTTTAAAGATGGTATACCCATTCAAAGCTCTAAGCATTACAGGTAATCGAATGGATTGCTTTATTTGAGATTTGTCAAGTAATATACTATCGTTTCATTTTAAGGTAAACAGACAAATATGTTTTTATATTATAGAATTGAAAGCTATGGATCGTTGACTATTTTCCGTCCATCTGGAGAACAATCTTCTGGACAGTACGAATGCCAATCTCATAACGCAAACGACCAAGATTGGATGAGATATGAGGTTTTAGTGCAAGGTAAAACCATTTGGATCCTGAAATAAATGAATATACTGTTTTATCTAAAATTTGTTTATATACACATGTTGTTGTTTGTCTTTCTGTTTCATCCTAGGAAGTGTAAATATCACCTCAGTACCTGTGCATTGGACCGGTAACGTGAATATAGTGTTTCCCTGCTCCCACACTGGGTACCCAACGCCCACTACTGAATGGTACCACGAAGATACAAGAATAGTCAATGGTAATGATTTTGTTTTAACAGACACAAAGTTTCAGCCCTTTTCGTCATATATTTCGGGTTGAACCATTCAAAGCCAATGCACTAATTTTGACAGACAATGAGAGTTCATTTCTTTATCTCTTATTCATTTTTATTTATTTTTTACTATTAATTACTATTAATCTTTTTCTTTTTAACTATTTTCCAACTGTGCAGCAGGTAGCCTACACATCTGAACAGGCTATAAAATACGAAATTTGCGTGGGGGGTACATAGCTACCTGCTTGCTATTAAATTCGTCTCCTCATTGTGCAAGTTATCTAGCATGAATTTCCCAAATTGAGAGACTTCTATTAAGTTCCATTATATTACATTTCTTTTCCATGCGTGCTTCATTCTAAAGCACATCATTTAGCAATAACATCAAACGTAATTAATATGCTTTATATACTTGTCCAATGTCCATTGATAAAAACTGTGCACGACCGAATATTTGTTTCAATTTCTATAACAGGACATTTGCCCGAGCTCTCCCATCTTCACATTCTGCCAAATGGAAGTTTGTGGATAAAAGCTGTCACTACGTCCTCTGAAGGAGGCCGCTATTCGTGCGTCGTTCGAAACCGTTATGGTTTTGCTCGTCTGCAGCACCAATTGACACTAGAAGGTTACTATACCACTTTAAGCCAATTATTATGAATATTAATAATTGCATTTCATTTGCCCAAATACCAATAATCTTATAAATAAGAAGTTACGTTGTTTATGCAATCCTATTCAATTGTCTAACGCATAGATATTGTTTACAGTAGATATCTACATATTACGTAAATGTAAATGCATGAAGATCGACATGTATGCGCCTGTATCATATACTAATCACAAACTGAATGTGTAAACCCTTTCGTCCGTCCGTCAATGTGTGCAGTTAATATCATAAAATAAATTCACCAATGGTGAGATACATATATCTTTCATATGCAGGTCCTGTCGTGATAGCTAACCGTGAAGAAAGTGAAGTTGCACTGTACGAAAAAACATTTATGCATCGATGTTTTGCTGGAGGGCCAGGAATACTGAGAATATCTTGGAAGCGCGATTTTGATGATGTTGATAATTCTTCTCGATTCCAGGTATTCATAAACATTGAGAAATTAGTGGATAGGTTTCCATGTATAAAATATTGTGTGTTATACTTCTCTGTCTAGCGGATTGTCTGTTATCAATCTAATCATACTATTACCATTTATTTTCGTGGCAGTCAATAACTATTTTCATAGATTAGAGATTTGATACTGATATTGAAATGAAAAGAAATGATCTATACTAATATCATTTTACCAATTCTTGATAGACATTTCCAAATGGAACCCTTGTCATCCACAATGTCAGCAGATCAGATGAAGGAAATTATACGTGTTTTGCCAGTGGGAAAAGTGGCATGCTTGATAGATGGACAATGGCTTTGGTTGTTTTAAGTAAGCTTAATGATTTCTACATCAGTTTATTTCAACACTGAATAGCATTTTGAGTTAATCTTATCAAAACTGCAAGAAGTTTTATCGCAGGTCTGTCCAGTCCAAGTGTCATTAATGATACTTAACTTTTAGTGTGCTAGATTTCTGTTGACTTCACACGAAACGTAGGTGCTATTTTATCAACCAAATAAATATTAGTAAATACGTAAATGCGATACAAAGTAAAAACCTTCCTCGGCGAGGGGGGGGGGGGGCGTTACCGTTTATTCGAATGAATTAATAGAATGAAAACTGAACTAGGCATGAGACTTACGGTGACATTTGAATGTTGTAAACTGCCTTTCAAATTTATGAATAGAGCATATTTGTGAGAACTTGGAAGGAAGGCCATTGATTCAAATCTGTATGCACGCGTCACACTCACACTCAACACTACAGTTGAGTATTTATGTGTTGATAATTCCAAGTGCATTTAATTTCATTGGGCCGATACTTGCCCCTGTCTACTCATACATGCCCATCTCATATTTTGACCTTACCACACCCACACACACGCATTCACGCGTGCGCGCGCACACACACACACGCACGCACGCACGCACACGCACACACAATACAAACAAAAAAACATGCAAACAAACACAGACACACAACCCAGTCAGAATTTAGATAACCATAATGTACCCAAACGGAAGGGGAGCACTACTCAATAACCCCTGCATTCCTGCTTCCCGCAGCCTTCCCGCACGGCGTCGTGACGCCAGCTCTCCAGAGCACGCGGCTCGGCGGCCCGGCCACGTTCCGCTGCGACCCGGCGGCCGTGGACCCCACACCGGCCGTGGCCTGGGCCGTGCCCAGCAGAGGGATCTTCAACGCCTCGGACGACAAGGCGGGCATCGTGGTAAACTGGGGCTTGTGTGCTTGTTTGTTTTCTCTGTAATGGTGTTTTTTCTCTGTTAGATGGTGGGACGTTGTTTTTGCTTCGACCATAGTTGTTTGGTGGAGTGGCGGATTTGGTAAAGCATGTTATACAGTCACATAATAAGATTGCGCAACGCCATTCATAATTTTAAAGATGTTCCATGTCATTCTGTTACGCAAACATCAAACTTGGTGATGTGTTTGGATATACTCTACTTTGGTAGTTACCCCATCATTTTAACTTAGTATAAACCATATATAAAAGACCCTACAAATTAAACCTTTACCTTACTTATCTGGCGTTGAACCTTTTTTTCTCTAGTTTTAATTTCTCTTTAACAAACCACCACTAAAGTGTTTCTAAACTTCCTTTAACCAGTGCTATTCTATTTCAATATAATTGATTTACAACTGTTTTCTCATATATTAGTACAACATTGATAATTTATAATTTTGGTCAACTGATATGTAAAGAGTCACGATCGTAAACATTTATCCTGTGTATGCACACTGACTGAACAATGGTCGTGTACACAGAATTTCCGGTATGAGGCTCACTGTGTAAAGTGAGCTTGGTCTGCACTTTCAATTTCCAATCAATCTTCATAAACGCCACACAATAGGTCTGGTGTCAGTAACAAAAGCTTAGTTAGTTATCACACAGATGTATACATCTTTTTGTACATTCTTGCCTTGGTATATAAAAATCATTCGTATGTAATTATAGGATCTTCAAATATATATATGGTTCCATATTACAATCTATAGTTCTCGAACTCTATTTAATCTTTCAAATGCTTCCATCGACTGTATCACGCCAAGTCAAAAACTACAGACAAGAGCCTATTATGTGACAGCCTTGCCTGGGACTCGTAACAGGAATCTTTTGCAACATGAAAACTACAATTAAGGAGCCGTGTATGTTAAAATGTTGAAAGAAATTATAAGAAAATTGTAATTTTAGGAGTTGAAATTTCAAATTTAAATTTCAAATTTGAAATTACCCATGAGAACTGTAAGCGTCATATTCATCCAAAAATATTTGTCTTACCTATTACCCTTCCCCTACAACATGTCTTTCCAATGGCCATAAAATCTAGTGTTAACTGAGTTAATGAAGTGCATTTTTGAACAATGAAACTGATTAACCATCTAGGTAAATGATCTGAACTCATCTGGGTCATCCCGGCTGATCGTCACGGGTGCTTTAGAGCGTGACGCGGGCGTCGTGTCGTGCGTTCTCACGAGCCGCGCGGGTCGCGCCGCAATCAACGCAACACTCATCGTGCGCGGTAGGGTCGCGTGTTGTGGAAATTAAGCCTTAAACTTTTTAAATGTTATATGAATACTATATAATCTTTTTGCAAAATAAGACCAATATAACGAACAGTTTAAATGTATACTTTACATGTGGACATATGTTTGCATGTATATAATGTTTGCATATACATGTATATCAGTATCTTGCATGTGTGCAGAGTAAATTGAACTTGCTTGAATCAACTGAAGAGGAACTAATGTTGACATTATGACTTCTAGATTTCTCCCTATCAAAATTATGACATACTCAAACTCCAATTATACCTGCACCGTTACATAATACTCACTCTATTTCCTCGACAAAAGTGCCGCCACGGTTCACCAATTCACCAAGAAATACGACTGTTTTGGAAAGCTGGCCGTTTCTTCTGGACTGGACAATTTATTCTGTTCCTGAAGCCAAGATTTATTGGACTAAAGACGGATTCCTGGTGTCGTCTGTTGGTCCAGGTTGTGCATTGTTTTCTATTGACTGTGCCTTGCCTCATAAAAACAGCCATCAATTTTCCAACAACTCAGACACTAAACTATTCACTAATCAGAGGCAATGACTGGCCTATCTCTAACTATATTTATTGTCTTAAGTAAGATGCATTGCATATAAAGCGTTTGTGCACGCCTAAAACACGTGTTCGCGTTCACGTTGATGATAATAATGTCTATTGTTTACTGTCAAGGTTATATATACAGCATATTGCTACTGCATTACAATCTTGTATAGGTTACAAAAAATGTGTTACATCCGTCTGATATTTGCAATTTCTACATTTTACGAGCTTCACCTATCAATGGCAATGCTGCCAAGATACATTAGTTCTAATATAATACTAACAGGATCTACAAGAATACATTGTTTCTATTCCAATACTAAAAGGATCCTTCTACTTGCACTATATCTCACTTTTAATTAATCTTGCATTCACTAATGAGTATTTATATCATGCTTCCAGATTTCATGGCAAGTGCAGACGGGCTATTGATTGAAAAGGTTACCATGGAATCAGAGGGGCTTTACAAGATAGATGCCCTTAACAGTGAGGGCAGGCTCGTGGGCGTTGCTATGGTTACAGTTTTACGTATGTTTCCATCATGTGATAAGCAAACTGTATCCAAAAATACACTTCTGTTGCGTGCCCGTGCTTTTTTAATTGCAATGTTATACCATGCTTTAACTTTGAATTAGAAGCTTATTAAAGAGATTTTCAAAAATGCTTCGACATTACCGTACTCAGGTGTTGTAAATATTTGAATGATATTTTATGATTTTTTTTAATGTGTCATATAAAAGTATGCTATAATATGGAAATAAACCGGTAATATTTCTACGTGACTAAAAAGATGAAGAATAAGAGGGTTTCACAATCTTTCTTGTGTATTTAATTCTAATACCCCTGTCCCATTCTATACCTAGCACCTTCTTGCAACTGTATATTTGTAGAAAAATTCTTGCTGTAGACAACTGAGAGGGATACTTGGAACTAGGGGAAATGAGCATTGTTGTACATATCTCTTAATCAACTATAAAAAACCCACCAAATCTAACACCATAAAACGCAAAAAAAGCCATCAGTCTGCAGTGTTAAAAAACATGTCACGTGTTTCAGCCTACTTGAAAGCGCCCTCTATTATCTCAACGACCAACGAGTCCCTCACAATTGACGTGACGTCATCCGTGACCTCCCTGGGGGCGGGGGCGGCGGCGGGTGTCGTCCAGATAAGGCTGAGCCGAGCCGAGATTAACGGCAGCTTCGCCCCGATCCGTGTTAATCCAGTGGAATTGCCGGACTGCGACTTGGCAGAGCCGCAGTGAGTGGATTAAAATGGTGTTCCTTTGGGTTTTAATTAGAACTTTCATTGATTGATTTGTCACATAACCACTTTTAATCTGTGAATAAAGATCGCGGTTTTTAGGACCCATGGCACTGTTCATATGCTAGATGCATAGGCAGATACAGGTTTTCAAAAAAAGGGGGGGGGGGCATACTGCTTCATAGACACGATCTATAGCAGACATGCCAAAAACAATGCAGTGTGAAAATAAGGTATTTTGGTGGGGGGGGGGGGAGGGGGCGCCCCCTGTACCCCCTGGATCAGCCTATTGTGTGAGCTACTTAGTCAAGAAATTATGACCTTGCTGACAAAGTATGACAAAGTTCTAAGTTCTATCCCAGACTGGGGTGGTTGCTTGTATTTAACTGTAAATGGCTGCATAGATCTACTCTTCCTGTGTTACCAAGTTTATATAAAATGTAGACTATAGGGCCTGCAATCCTCAAGCTGACAACCTCTATAATAAGACATTTCTCATAGTTTCAAACCGTCATAAAGAGACCATCAATGCCCCTTGTATGGAAACCACCTCTCTATTGAGACCACTTGAGGTCATTCTATGTGTTTTCTTCATAGAGATGTTCTACTGTATATAAAAGTCAAATTAGTAAACGTTAAAATTAGTGAACCCCACTTGGAACATCAAATGACTGATTACAGAACAATAAGTGAAAAATGAATACAAATGCAATTGATTAAAATGAATTCTATTACAATGTGTTTTTATCTTGCAGCTCTGACCAAGTGAATTGCTCGTATCTAGTCGCTGAGCTCTACAACAGAACAGACGTCATTACAATCTATCAACAAAAGGTGGAGGCCAATCTTTTTCTCGTAACTTCTGTCTTACAAAATAAACCTATGTTCTATACAGTGATTTTGATATACATATGGCGCCTGTCGGTTCTGTTATCTTAATAAAGTGTATTATGGATTCTGGGAAATCTTTACTACAGTAGGAATTTTTAAGCCCATGCAATCTGACAGTCATTGATATTATGCCCCGAATATGACCCGAATATTGAATATGTTGATAAATACGTGTGGCAAAAGGCAATCAATTGTTCAACAAAACTGCATGTCTGTGAAGTTATGTTTTGGTAAAGAGAAAGTTTGGTGAATCATGAGAACTGATCTGACTTCAAATATCGGGAAGGTTTGACACTGGCATGATATTCCTAATATTTCGGTCAACATTCAAAGGATATTTAGGCTTACGGCAAAATCTTCACCGACAGACAATATTCAAATACCAGTCAAATATTGACTTAATATTATCTTAATGTAATCTAATTGGATTATACATTATCAGACAATCGTGATAAACCCCTTTAGCGACATTATCGCTAAATCTATTAACTTAAATAAAGTAGTCCGAGCGTCTTAACGGCACTATATGTCACACTCGCGTAAGAATACCACGGGTAATGATTTTGCCACATAATTATCACTTTGCTACCTGTAAATCGCAATTAGTTCACACGAATTTATCAATTATCTTCTCAATACTTTTATTCTAGGGACAACAAAGCCAACTTCTGCGCCCGTACACGCACTATGCAATTTATGTGCTAGTTTTGGACTCGGACCTTGACTTGTTGGGTGTCTCCAGATATCTATACGCGTACACTGACTTTCCCGGTAGGTCGTAAATCTAAGTAGCAACTAAATTAGTAATATGCACATTTACCTTTTGTACCAGGACAGTTACTCTAAACAGTTAGTCATTATATCATAAACCTTTGAACCTTTTTTATTCCCACCTGCATAAAGCTGTTTCCCAAGCCTTCAATTACTGCACAAAGATAGAGCCTTTTTCTTTCATCTCATTTTGACGAACCATTTACCCTTTCATTGACAAATTATTACGCTATAAACCTGTGCATGTGAAAAATAACTTATATTGTAGGAATGTCAGTGATTCGACAGATGCGAAACACGCAATGCACAAATATATGGAGGTGGAGACATGTTTATCGAGCCAATATTATGTCAATTTACTACCACTTTTATTAGCTCATTTTGGGCGTGTCTTTCTCGCGTTTGAACGGTCAAGGTCTTAAGGTCAATAAAAACTTATCATGTCACGCACAGAGGTGATTATCTGGATTAGCAAACTAATTACTTTTATTATCGTTGAAGGCAAATGCACCCTGTTCATTGTCTCTTGCTTGTTTATCATTGTATTATATGCTAATTAATAATCATTGTTAAACATTTTGCACCTCCTTCCTACGTTCGATTTTAGATGATTGGATACTTAGTTAATTGTATTCTACTTTTGTAAGATTCTCTGCTTAGCCCATTCTTATATATTTCATTTCCACCTCATGTAGAGCTGTTTGTTCTACACGCGTTTACTAAAAATCCAGATCACTATGGATTGTAGACTATAGATCAACAGTCCTGCTGTTCAGACCCAACATACATGGTGTCCGAAAATACGTGCAGTGTTCCTATGTCCAATTAAATACATTCCAAGGATCACCTTTTTTATTCTGATGACCACAAAGAGAATTTTGCTTGTGGGACATGTCTAAAGATAGGAATTTTCAAGTGTACACACAAAAAATGGCCCCAAAACGACTGTTTCGCCGTGTTACTTTTAACCCATTTAGGGTCCGTTAGATCAACAGCTCCGTTAAACTGTGAGGAATCTATGAGTATGTCAGCGTTGCGCAACTGATCTCGTTAGCTCACAACTGGAATCCATACAAAGTGATGAAGAAAATAAACAGAACTGAAGACATTTCTTGTGACGACAGCCGACATTCGCGTCCGACACCTTTTCAATTATCTAGCATGTTGCACGTCCTGGCTGGTTTACTTTGAACACTGTTAAAATATGGACTCAATCATTTTGACCAATTTTGAGCTTCCATCAAGCTTCTGTTCACAGCTGTCTCACAAAATTTGAGGTTCAATAATGAATAACATGCACTACAACGCAGTGAAAAAGTGAACAATGGCGTTTTGTACTGTGTTGCTTTGTCTTTAATGTTATTTATTCAATTTTAAGTAAAAATATTATTACTCCATGTGTGTAAATATTGTTTTCACTCAGCTACACACATGACACCTAACCAATTATTTGCTCACGTGACACCTTTCAGAAGCGCGTGGTTACGTCTGGGTAGCGGCAGTCGTGGTGGTAATCGTCTTAGTCGGCTTAATCCTCTTCATCGCATGGTTCGCACGCATGAAGGGCATCTCAGTGCAGGCGGTCATCTTTTCTTATTGGACTACACTTCTTGCATTGGGGGGCAGCTGTAGGAGAGAGGAGAGCATCTATAACTTTGGCGAAGAAAGGTGACAGCAAGAAATTCTGATGTTATTAAAATACAACCGCTGACTACAGATACGGGATCCCTGTATCTCTAGTGGCAGTGGATATTGATACGGGTAAAATTACGTAATACTGATATACTCATGCATGCGTTGTTGAACAATTAACATTAAAATTAGTCTGGTTTGATTAGTATTTTACTTGTTATGGATCATAATTGAGCAAGAAAAAGAATAAACGGGTGTTAACTGTACTTACAACCATCATAGAATTGTCTTATTGGTAGACTTTGTGCATGTAATTCCATCAGTAAGAAAGTTAGTGGGCTACAGTAGTTCCATTCTATATTTAACTTGTTCATCTACAGCAAAACTCCAGAAGAACCAGAGGATGACAGTTCTGTGTACCAGTCACCTAGCACCCCGGACCACTACAGCAGCATAGATGAGACACTAGTCCACGTCCACAACACCAATGGTTGTTGTCCTCCTTTTTTAACATCAGCATGCTAACTTTTTATTCGTAATTGATATTACTTTCAATAATCTAAAGTCTGCAGTGTATTCAAATAGAATAGTATTGTTCTTAGATAGTATTTGACCATACAAAAATCAGATGATCTAGCCATATAGCATATCTATTTTTCCTTAGGCGTGGACAGTAGCACAGATAGTCAAAATGCAGAAGAAAATTTTGGTTATTCTAATAATATGTTTGAGAGTCCTGATGATGATAATATTACGTCACACGAGGTACAGTTTATTGTTTTACATATACTAGAAACATTTTTAAAATAATACTGTACATCTTGCAGTAATGTCATAATGTTTTAACATTATATACGTGCATAGATGAGATTGGAAGTTAACTGATGTACACATTTTGAAAATAGTACTGAATATCTTGTAGTAATATCGTTGTTATATTTTTTATATATAGCTTAAATTAGAAGTTACTTGATGTACACCCACATTGGCATATAAAGTGTGAACATTACATTCATATTCATTCAAAACCACTGGCCTATCCAGGTGTTCCAAAAAATTGGGAATACAACGTATGTATTCCATTGGTTTTGTACCCGGCCAGAAAGCTTGAGGAGGTGGCAACCCCCCATGAAAATGGCATTTCCTGATCATTGAAAACAATGATGATTTTTTATCGTTTCAGGACCCGTGTGTAGAAGAGAATTTCCAGCCAAATCTGGAAGAAATATTTAGTAACATCGGTCCATTCGATTCTGGCTTTGACAGCACGGATTTTTTCACTGTGGGCCATGCACGAAATAATGAAGATGACGAAATCGTAACACATTCGCAATATATTAGTGAAAATTCCGCATCGAACATTTCCTCATTCAACGAAACCCATGTTGAACAAAAATCAGACGACAATATCAAGAAACCAAAACCCCGAAATAAGAGGATTCAACGGCTTAAAAAGAGAGGGTCCGAAGTGATCTCTAAATTTAGACAGAAATTTGCAATACAGACCTTTGTTCTAGAGGACCACGTGGATGATTCTGAAGGTGACCTTCAGTACGTGTCCGATAGTGAAACCGCAAATGTCGTTTTGGTTAAGGAGGCATTTTCTAATAGTGTCGGGCATATTAGGTATCCCGGTGAAAATGGTGATGAAACGGCAAGTAGAAGACACCAACGTTATCCCGCTACTTTAGACGTAGCCGCGTTAGATGCTGAGCCACAATACGCTGACCCAGCTCGGGAGTGTCCTGGAAATTTGAAAATCTCCGTAGTCGAGCACCACAATCCAGCTTATGGACTCGACGAAGACTTTACTGAGGCAATTGAACATCCAGAAGGTGACAGTTTAAGCATAGACGTTAACACTTTTGAAAGCAGAGATCATAGAGAAAACAGTACTACTGAAGAGAGCTCATACTACTGCAGCATTGCTGACGACCAGCACGTGATGACAGATACTGTCCCAGAAAACAGTACACCATATCATACAGATACTGACATTGAGTATGCCCATGATGCTGATGACACTGACCAGACCGGTGACGCCCAATTAGCCCTGCAGTTTCTGGACAATATGCTTGATGAGGTGATGGTCAGCGTAGATAGTGCCGGCATGGAGCTGGCCAATGGCGAGGCTCCCCGTGGCCGTTGTGACAGCGACGTGCACGTGTACGTGGAGATAACAGACGATGACGTGGACCAGGCGCATGGTGACTTTGACCTGGAGGTGAGTCTGATGTGTGCCTTGTGTGTATCAGTGTGGGATTTTTGTAAACAGTCGGCTTCTTTTATCTACATATTTGTATCGTGCTATTGGATATCAAAGTTTAGGCCTATATATGTACGATACTTGTATTTGTTTTACTTGTTTGATCAGTGTTTATGGTAATCATTAGTTCCAGCATTTAGATATGAAATTCATTTTGTGGTACAAGTTGATTGGTCAAAATCTCATACCTAATGACTTCCAACGATACCCGTCAGTTCAATATAGACCTAATCATGTCGTTATGACCTGCTACTTTTCACTACAACAAATGCAATATCTGTACGTCTTCTTTTTTTTTTAGCCAAACGACAACTTCAAATCCCCTTCATCACCCAACAACTCCACACATTCGACCACGTCCCCAATACCACCACTCGTGCCACGGCTGCCGCCAAGAAGACACCACCCCCACCCAATCACCGCCAACATCACCCCCGACTCTACCAACAGTGCTTCACCATCGTCAGTGCGCCACATATACGCAAATGCCCCATTCATTCTCATCTCTGAACCACGCGGGGAGCCTGACGTCCCAAACGATACGGACCAGGATAAGCAGGGCGATGAAGATCGTGATAACACCCCGGACGGACGGCTCTCATCTGCTCCAGGCCAACAAGACACGAGCGCTGACGCGCAGAACAACATTAGTGTAACTATATCCGGGTTATCTGACGCCGATGAGCGAATCTCGTCTGCGCGTGACGACATCACGTGGTCCGTGCGTGGCGCGAGTTTTCGCGCCGATAACACCGATGATGTGACGATCATTGGCGAAAACTGTGAAAACGATGAAGCTGCTATTGGTGATGATGGGTGTGGTTATGAGAGTCGGTTGTAGTTGTAAATCGTTGGTGTACCAAGAAAACTTGTCATTTGAAAATATGTTATTTGTTTATTCATCGTTTGCTACGTGTGGAGTTTACTGTTTGTAGCTAGTGTATTCCTGTATTGGACTATTTACATATATTTGTTGTTTTCATTTAACTTTTCATTGATAAAATTGAAGAACCTGCGTGTAGTAATTATTTAAGACATGCACAAATTGCTTGTTGCTATATCATATTATGCACAGTGCTACAAAATATTTCTTTTTCAACAAATGGTTAAAACTGTTGTCTAAAAAAGTTATAAATGTAAAGTTTGCGTGATATACTCTTCTGTGTTGTTATTGTAGCCTATTCAAATGTTAACTGTTTGTCAATGCATTCCATAAATTTTTTAACAAGCTATTACGTCATGTTTAAAGTTGCTGTAGCTAGATAATTTTCTTCTCATACCCACATATACATACAAATTACGTATGTTTTGTGTGAGAATCTTATATAAAAAGAAAGTCATCTTATGGTTTTCTGATTTTATGCTACTGTAACTCGATTACCCTTTGTTGCTATTCAAAACAATTTATAATTGAATTAAATCGTCTATATATCTCACATATGCCATTATATGTGTTATGTAGCCCAGACGAGGTAAATTCTTTAGCAAGATATAAATAGAGGTTGTCATTTCTTAAGATCTTGTTGAAATTACTTTTAGATTGTTATTACTGATACGGTACTTGCTTGATTCTTATCATCAGGTGGTAATGTTAAATTGTACTGAGGTGAAACCATTAAGAATAGATGTGGTTTGTTCGAAATAATGAGATAGATTAATGGACCTACTTCTTTCTGGTTTTATAGTTTTATTTCAAACTACTTAAAGTGACGTACTCTATCTCTGTACTTGATGATGGTCATTAGATTTTAAACTTTATCGACTTAGGTCTATGTCAGCATACTGTGGGTATCTGTGTGGTATTTGAGATTGAAAACTGGTTATGTCTTCTCTCCATCTACTCTAGCTTACCGCTTAACCATCTCACTTTCTCTCTGCTCCATTCTTCCGTGATCTCTATGTGATTCCATCTTCAAAATAACACAAGTATACGTTCTAAATAAGCCTCAATAACCACGAAGAGCCATAAAACAATAAGCAAATAACATGCAGAAAAAAGTACAATTATATGATTCCAAACATACATTGCTAATGAATTCATCTATCACGGACACGTCACATGTACTTAGCTAATGAAATAGTGTCGCATAAACAGCACGTCGCCGCCTGCTCCCGTGCAGAGGTGCCCGACCACGTGACCCCAACAGTGGAGGCGCCGTGACCTCTCTAGGGTGTGCTGACACTTAGGGAAGCTCCACTAGTAGATTGACTACATAAATCAGTACATCTATCAAACATATTACATATTAATTAGATGTTGGTGACAGTATATCAAATATAGAAAAGGGTAGTTGATAGTAGATGGTTATATAAAAAGAAGCTTGGTAACTTGCAAGGCCAAGCCCTTATTTTCATCTTCTTTTGGCTTGCATGAATTGGATGTTAAATATGTAAGATCAGACCGATTAGAAATACTTCTTCGCCGCATTTCCCCCTTGAAAGTTGTACAATGGACAAGGTGCATGAACATAAACACAAAACATTGTGAATATCCCCTCACTGCGTGACCACGAATTCTCTCACCAGCTTTATTGCTTTATGCTTGTTGTATACGGCAATTTCACACACGTCAATTGCCAATAAACTGTAGCGAGCTGTCGTAAAATAAAAGAGATTTATAGCACACAGATATCATCCAGGAATAACAAAACTTGTCACAGGGCCTCGAATAAAGATATCATCGCCAGACGTCTGCGCACCGTGGAAAACCGAAGATTGCAGGCGACAGCCGGTCGAAAGTCACGGAAATGTCCGAACTCCCTCGTTCGTCATTCTCCGTGATTGAAGGGACCAGGTGTTGTTTGGAAAGGAGGAGCTAGGTTGGGTTAGAAGATCGTCTGGATACTTTAACTTCCCAGTGCTGATTCAATTTGAATTGTTAGCGGTTGTTTTATAACCAGTTTTGACAAATATGTTTTTTTAACTGAAGTCAAATTCACCCGTGGTTAGATTTGTGTATCTTCACGTTGGATTTTCTTTCATTTACAATTGAGTATAAAACCGTAATATACATTAGGCCTATGCATCTTAATAATCTACCGACAGCAAAAAATGCTTTACAACAACTTCCATCACTATAGTCGGTCGCTATGCAGTGACATACAAGAAACTTAAACACACGTAGATATGATATACACACAACTTTCCCATCATAACATGCATAACTGCTGAGTCGGGAGCATCCATATTCCCCGGACTTCATTCCTTGCCCACTAGCACGAGGTTATACAGGCAAACCTCTAACAAAGACCACCTCTCTATTGATCTCACCTCTATAACAAAACAATCGGACATGTTTCCCAACCTTCATAAAGAGACCAGCATGAACCTCTCTAAAGATACCACCTCTCGTTGTAGGCCACTTGAGGTCATTTACCCATAAGGTCGTTTTAGAGAGGTTGTACTATTGGTGATAAACGGCCAGGTGTCAAGACACTTCAAGTCCTCTCGTTTTTTGTCTGTTTGTTGAACGCTCCCTCTCATAACTCTAGCATCTGGTTAGGATTTTCCACACGGCTGTGCATTTGAAACATTATTGTGCATGTCTGTGAAATTGTGCAGTTTTCACATGTCACATTTGAGCAGATTGATTGGCACTGGCTACTTGAGCGATTGGACATGGCTGTGGTTGTTACATTCAGAGTTAATGGTGCATTGTTTTTGTATTCACTTATTTTGCAATAGATTATGGGCATGGTTAAGGACACTGCTATTCTAAATTTGTGTTTTGTGTTAGTTTAAAGTCTTTGCTTTTGTTATATAGAGAAGTAATAAAGGGTTCTGTTGGTTCCGTTTGTGTGTTTGAATTGCAAGTTTTTTTGCAATACACCTGAGACTATGACCTGTAAAAATGATCTAATCTCCTCTCAGAATGATAGTTTATCATTTGAATGAATTTTCATTCATAATTAGCAGGTATTTAGCATATTTAAATATGGCAAAGACAAAGAAAAAAAATCAAAAGTGAATATTTCACACACAGCAATTTTAATCATAAATCATGAACAGCTATAAATCAAACTGACGGGGCAAATTTGATCTTATAAAGCAGCTATGTATTTAAGATGCAAATTTTCAAACAATGAGTGTGAACCATCAAAAACCTATTAGACATCAATGTAATGCCCCTGGGGTGTTTGTTCAACAACCTGCACATATGTGTTCTATGGAACGAGATTCAGATGCCACATTTTAAGATGACAAAAATGCATCTATTTGTTCTTCAATAGACTGTGAAGTACAAATATTATCTTAGGTGTGACAGTAAATGATGTTTTGGTCAATACTTCTCCACTTTTCATGTATGTTGTTTAATGGTCTGAATGGATAGGGACTTTAATGCAAGTGGTCAACAATTGGTCGTGTCAAGCGCAGGTGATTATGGCCTATTGTTCACGGTCTCGGCAGGACGCCGTCTGCTTTGCTTGTCGCTTTTTGACACGCTCAATTAGAGGCGAACGGCGCCCCGAGAACACATGCATTTCAGACTTTAGACTTCTTCGCGTCCAGTGGCTTCTTATAAACAGTTTGCTTTCTTACCTGGTCATATTGAACTGTGTTCTTGGATATATTCAGTGAATTTAATGGATTAAAAGCTGGATAATACACGTGTATAAGGTTTTAGCTTGTAGGATTAGTCTTTGATAAGTGAATATCAACAGTACAAACGCTTGTTTTGAAAGTATATACATAACATTACAACTTAATACTTTTTATGGATTTCTTTCAAAAACATCTGCTATGCAGTCCTTAAAGGTAAGCTTTGTAATGCCTGTCACATGTGCTAATAGATACGGCGATAGGGTATTTAAATTTCAACAGAGAATAGATATCAAAAGCAGTGATCTTTTGCTTCTTGAATTTATGCCTATGAATTGCATGATATAAATCCATAAATGGACCTGGTCTTGGTGATTTATGATCAGATATGTTTGCCTTCTGTGTGTGCTTTAGTATTTTCGACTGTTTATCAAATGACTACGTCTAAACTGTATTCCAAATTCTTTTGGAGGAATGGCTTCGATCAACATGAGACAAGGGTTTCAGTTGACAAAAAGATACAGGCAAGTTCTGTGTATATTTACAAAGCCTTTGCTGGCCTGACCTTTCTTTCGATGGAATCTACATTCGGTACACAGACTTACAGAGGAAACGTGTATGTCTAGAAAAGTGACATTGAAAATTCTAATGCATAGCGCACGTCTTAGAACCTTCATTCAAGCTGAAATTCCCCCTGGAGGGAGTGTCAAAAAACGTGCTATATGCTTGAACAACATTGCCCAGACAAAAAAAAACTCATGCTTTTCATTCAAACAGTAATTGTTAGTTGAAACAGCGTTCAAGTTTAACTAATACTTCTTCAAAATCAATTATAGTCTGAACGATTTGACACAGGTTGGTCGCGTCGTAAACTGATGCAAAAAAGGTTGGATTTCAACTGTGCATGCGAATTTTATTTGTGCAAAAAAGCAGGGGGCAACAGATGGCACCATGATATAGTATCAGTGTAAGTTATGATTCCCTTTTAGCTTTCACATGCATATGGTGTGTGTTTGGGCAAAATGGCAACCTGAGGAGAAAATCACATCCGTATTCTAATGGTACTTGCCAAGAAAACAGACCAAATGTTTAGATAGATGACTTTTGTATTATGCTTGTGATAAGTCATCGAGTATATACGTTGTCCCCCTATCATAACTATTATTGATAAATACAAATGTGATAAGCATTATGAAATAATCATTTATACTCCAAAGAGCAATTTTCAATTGAAGGTTAATGTGATATACATAGCAGTACGTGTCCATCTATTGTTGGAAACGGTGTTGGTTTATAAACAAAATCAAGCAGTTATTCGGTGCATATTCTCTAGACCAGGTAAGAATTAAACACGAGAGATCTGTGCCAAAAGTCATGGCATCAGCTAAATATCATTAATTGGCGTGATTAATTACTACCGCGGTAATTTTCTAGCAACCTTTACATGAAATATTACGCTCATAGCATTCAGTATTACTTGTTTAATATGACAGCATCTGTTAATACCTCGATTTACCAAATATACATGAGAATACAGACGTAATGGTTGCATGCAATAAAATTTAATGTTATGATTTATGTTACCATTCTCCGGCGAAAGTTCGTTGACAGTTGGTCCCTTTAAATGTCCGGCAGTGTAATCGTGATAGTATTCAAAATTGCATGTGGGGCAATAAAACTGTCCACTGTTACTGTAAACTGAGATTTTTAGTATTAGCTGCAATAATCTATCAGTCGATTTACAGACCAATATATGGCTCATATAATATTGATTATATGAGTAATCCTGAGGTAATCTCATTCGCTATCCTTTGCAGTAATGCTATTAACTTTTCTCCCTCGGGTACTGCTACATGTACTTCATTACCATGTCCATTAACAAAGCATATGAGGTCAATTGTCCTATGATTAGTATTTTGGTGGTGCATTCACTATGAGTTTCAAGTCTAATTACTTGCTTTATGGCTAAGTAATGAGTGTGCTAAATATCATAACTGGTGCAATGAGACCATCAGTACTGGGGACACTTAAACGTTGTTAAAGTTTAACTTACATCGACTTACATGTAATTGTCTATTGACCGATTGTTGAGTGTTGAAATAATTAGCAACTGCATAATTGATCTTGGCTTATTATGCCAATCACAATCATTACTAGTTGACACTAGTCTAATTATAATCTAACACGTAGGCTGGCTCCTATTTAACCCACAACAGTCCCATTTTATGGTCTTTGGAATTATTACAAAAACTATTCATCTGAACAAAGTGGTACTTCAAATAGTAAGGGAAAAAATGCATGAACTCATGTCCATGACAAAGAACTTCTAATAAAAGTAACATTAAGTTTGCTTGTGAAACACTTAAGTACGAAACATCTATAGTAAATCCTCCTTCACAAACAACAGACTGGCTCACACAATAGAATTTGGTACCAATAATTGTTTATCTAGTGTTGTCTGACCTATTGAAACCCTAGCTCCAAGATAGTGTGATTACTTACCAATATTTACAAATAGCTATTACTATATGTGCAACAACCTCTAATAACTCCTATGCAAACCTTCTGTGTTAATTAAGGTAATTATCTGTTCTTTTGGCCACTCTAAGTGTCTGGGAACATTAATCAAATGTGTCCTGAATAAACAACAATATGACACACAAGTATGGTGGAGGTTCTCTATGTTTATATCTTCTTTCCTCACACTTATTAACTGCGAATCCAATTCCTGACACTTCAAAATTAATACTAATTGTCGGATTATTAATAAATAATACACTCTCAATACCTATTTACCTATTATATTTAATTTGTAAGTCCGTTTTTCTTTTTTTGTTATCAAATGAGATCTTTTAACTTTAAATGGATCATCAGGCCCGTCTGTATCAACTTAACGCGAATTAAATGCTTAATCACGTTATGAGTATTGTAAAGGCATTTAGTACCATAAAACCATTAAAGAATCAATGAATAACCCTAATCAATGGTTCAATTGACCGCAGTGGATTATAAAAATAAACGGTTATATGGCAAACTGTCGGTTGGTTTCGAGTGATTGAGTTTCCCCGCTGGGAGCGCTTTTGAACAGACCGACTGACCAATCACAAAACGCGGTAACGTCACGTCAGGTGGATTACGTCATCTAATTAACATATCACGCTGAGAGTTACTGGCTCACTCGTAACATGGGCATGATTAATGCTATGAAACCCGATTTACATACGTCAATATGTAAAGTTTTGCAAACATTTTTGCTAAAAGCTTTAACATGGCTCTTCATAACACTCGGAATTCTATATGCGTATTGAATATCATGTTATTGAGGGACGAACTAGACCCAGAACTTCAAAGTTTAAAAGATTTCAATGGGGGAACGTAATTATTGGGTAAGGGACTTTTTTAATACTGTACCCTGTCATTTTCTTTGTGTGTGACATGTTGTTATTTCCATGGCTTATCGATATAATCAATCATATGTCTGTGTGCTTAATCAGTTGAATACCGATTTTTCTGATTTCCTTGGAGTCCGTCTGATTTCATGTTATTTAATACCGCTCTGCATGCAAACTTTCTGACAATATATGATTGATTTTCGACACTTAAATACCTTTTCTACAATGGACACATACGCGCGTAGCCAACAAAGCCATATTTGTTTAACTTTAATGCATAATTAAAAGTTATTTTCATGCTATTCTATTCTATGATCGGATCATATCTATTTCATACAGAGAAAATCGTTTGTAATTTCACCTGTCCCCCTTATGCTCCTATTGGAAGTGCACAAGCTAACAATTTGTTACTAAAACATGCAGTGTAGCTTGTAACACTCATTGAACACTCAAAGACCTTCTAGAGAATGCTAACTAAATTACGTTTGTATCCTGTTTGCATGGTTAATTAATACTCCCTTAACTCCCTCAAACCACATTCCAAATCAACCCACATTACAATCATTATGATTGCTCCCATTAAACAAGCAGCTCAATTAAATCGGAGACATCTAAAGAGAATAAAAACAACTCGTCTGCCAAACTCAAGTAAACATTATTCCAAAGCTACGTGAGTTCCAAACCAAAAAGTGGTGTCCTACCGGGAGAGTTTCCCACAAGCCATCTGTTTCTTATCAAAGTTGTCTGTTGGTGAATTCTACCCGTGTACTCACTCAAATCAGCACGCCCCTCAATAATTAAACGCCGATCATGATCAGAGAGTATCAATACAGTATCTTACCAGCTCACCAGGAGGTATATTTCAAAGATAGTTGATAATTACAGACTACAAGTCCAGCTGCTTAATGGTGGTTGCAGACGACCGTTGGATGACACCACTTATTTGTTATGGGTTTTGAGGGGCGGAACCAAACGAACGTGCACGTGCCATTGTTTTCAGAAGTCATCTATGCGTGTTAATGCGATCACTCATGTTCACTTCTTCCTTTGGGAATGCACGTCTGCTGGTGAATAGGATAAGAGAATATTTTGGCTAAATACTTGTGTATATATTTTGCTTACTGAGTTACATTAGCTGCTCTACATAAAGGATGTTATTCCAGTCTAATAAACAGAGCGAATAGCATTGGAGGGTGTTGTTTAAAGTTCTTACTTTTCACAAACTGGTAAGTTGATCTATATATTAAGTTTATTGAATTCTAACTACCTCTATTACTGCACAAAGTGAACAAGCTCTGTGGAATTCCCGTTGATCGTAAAGATAATGTATCACGTAATGTTGTAAAATGCACATTAGCTGGTCGAGCAAATGGGCTCTATAGTAACAGCCCATAAAGAATTTAGAAACTTGACAACAATGGGCCATGGGTCTCTATTAGTCTTGACACATTATTCGGGGTCTGCATGCTTCATGAGTTTAACACTGAAAACCCCTATTTGTCCAACAAAACTCCGGGACACTGCTTAACTTATTCTTGTCAATTGGCCAGCTGACTTGGACCATATAAATTCCTCTCTAAGCAGGCGTTATCTGAAAAGAGAGATTCTGTAAAGAGCTTTTAATGACAGGTTTCTAGACACATCACACGGCATCGCAAGCCCTTTGGCCAATATGTAATTGATAGGGGCAGGGTGTAGGTTGCTATTAGAAATTCAAACTCACTTTCAAAACTCGTAGCACCTCATATAACAATAGATTTTGATTGGTCACCGGTTCCTCTGTTAAGTATTAATACTAGCAGGATGCTTCAAGTGTTATAAATGGCATGGTCAGTGGCCACCTTATTGGAAATCCTTAATCTGGGGACAGGTATGGTGTCAAAACTGCACCTTGCTTCTTGTTTGCCTCTATACTTAAAGTTGACGTTAAGTCTTTGATATCGTTTGACTTGTGATAAGCATAGAAATCTTAATGCCTGGCCATAGCTAACTGCAATAATTGCCGTTACATTTCCACGTTTTATTAGTTTTAGTTGGTGATAAGGATTTATTGATTCAAACGATGCCTTTGATACAGTGGAACGGTAAATAGCAATTGTACGTTTGCTGAGGGCATTATTGTGGGAACACAATACGTGTACTTGGGCATTTCTTAAAAGCTTTGCAAACATCGGCCCGTAGCTTCTAAAACCAGCATCTTTGTTTGCCATGGTCATTTGAACGTAGGTCTTCTCACAAAGCGCACATTAAGACCCGAGAGGACGGGAAACCTACACGCTGCATTAACCAGAGGTAGGAAACCTACGCCTAGGTGCATTGTTCATACAAGGGCTTATGTTAGGATGCAAAAAGCTAAATGCCCTCGATTGGGCGTAGAAATAACAAGCAGCTGTTTGAATTTCACTATTTGCACGGTTTACTATGTCCACAGAGTAAAGACACTTAATGTATGTCGACCTCAGATCTCTAGAATCAACACCGTTTTTTTTGTCATGCAAACCCATGTGATGATGTTATTTATATTGATGTAATCTGTGGGCTGTGTTTAGTTAAGCTTATGATGAGAATCTTAGATGCCAGAAGCTAAGTGTTTTTCTGGCTGACAGGTTTCAGATTTTATGCACGGTTCAGCTTTCAAATCCCTTTGTTACAATATCATAAGAAGGTTGTTTTTGTGAAACTCTGATAACTGTTGAAAAATGTTTTACTATGCCCTAGGTAAATATCCTAGCCGTCTGATAGTTGGATACATTGCTTTAAATTGTGTTTGGAAAGATACTTTGATTATTGTTTGTATTTCTTATCACATATACGTGAATTGTGGGATGTCAAGTGGTGTGATAGAAACTTCTGCTTGTTTATTGAAGATTTCTAAAGCTACCATCTGGCATCCAGTGTTTCATTTGAAAGTTCTGTTGATTAGGTATGTAGCATAGGGGTTCATGATATCTGTGTATTCACTGCTACTAGTCAAATCGAAATTTAAACATAATATTTTTAGAACTTTATTTAGATTTCGAGCTCATAGGCTCCTCATCAAAAAATCCGTTTTTTTTTTTCTTAATTTGGATTTGACTAGTAGCAGTGAATACAAATATAGGGCTTACCATGTTTCATTTGAGATGTTACTCTTGTGTGGATATCAAATCATATGCTCGTAAACAACAACAATTGAATAGGATATGATTCATATAAACAAAATAGTCCGTCTACTTTATCTGGTGCAAGTAAATACGAGTAGCTGTCTCTTCATCCTGATAGACCAGACTGCCCTCAAATCACCCCTCAGTGGTGTCCCACCCCACAACAATTCGTCACCAATGTGCTCTCTATCCCTTGTTGCAGAAACCCAAGTAGTCACCACCATCAACCCACCAGCCCTTAACCCTGGCACACACGACTATGTCCTGCAGTAGTCAGCCATTGCTCCAGCACCACCGGCCAGCCAACCACCACTACCAGCCGCCCCTGATCATGGACCACAGCAAGTCCCTGGACGTCATCATGGAGCACGGTGGACCGAGCACCAACAACATGCCCGAACACAACGCACTCATGGACCAGTACATGTCTCGTCTGTCTGCCGAGCGGCTCGCGAACATGGCGCGAATCTCGCAGATGCTCAAACAGAAGGGTGCCGGCGGCGGTGTTAGCGGCGGTGGCGGCTATCCGTCCCCCATGCTGCACGCTCGCTCAGCTCAATACCAGCATCACAACTGCAACAACAACCTGAGCATGAGCAGCGACTCGTCGCTGGACAGTCAGCAGGCGCTGCCCCCGCCGCATCTCTACGTGGCGTCCACGTGCCACCACAACGCCATCTACGACGAGCGCGGCGAGGACGGGGGCGTGAGTGGCGGGCCCGCCGTGGACGGGGACGCGGGCGGGGTGGCGGGCAGGATGGACGTGAGGCCCAAAACCACCTTGAACAGCAGACACAACCCGCACCAGCAGAATGGATATCACAGTAGCAACAGCTTGGACGACGATTTGGATACGTACGGTGGTGGTGGTGGTGTTTCGCGTGGTGTGAGTACGTTTAACGGCCATCATCAACGTCAGAATCAAGTTGAGGACAGTCCGTTCACCAAGTTCAGCCGGCACCGCGTCACTGTGCACGCCTTGGTGCACGAGGGGCTCGGGGGCCCGCCTCCGCTGCGGCATCGCACGCCGTCACCGGGGGTCGGTAGCAGGGGCAAGGAGAGCCTCGTGGTCGGCAAAGGTGAGTGGACGGCGTTCATTTGATTTGGGGATATATACCTTTTCATATAGAATATTTTCACATTGTCTTTGTAAACATTTAAGGGGCTGGGGAATTTGAATATGTGTCTTTTCTGCAGATTGTTTTGAATTATGTAAATTGAATTAAAAAAAAAAACTGTGTGTGTGTATGTGTAGGGGTTGTCTTATCAAAGTATATATGGACAGTCCCTTATGATTACCATGTAGAAATGTTCAATGTTTTGTAGTATGAGTAGATGGTGTATTTCTCTTCTCTCACGCACACCTTGCAATTTAAGTCCACATTTGATGATTACTTGACAATAACCACACCACCAGCCTCATGCCACCAACGCTCCACATTTGACGCTAATGTTTAGATTTTAAAGCATCCAGGTGACTCGCTATCATATTACTGTATCATACACACGCAGGGGCACATGGCACATGCGTCATGTCACCTTTCAGGAAACTGCACCCTTTTGTAGTAAGTAAACCCTCCAGAAGGGTGCTCAAAAGAAACCTGTTTTCACTTCGGCACAAGGACAGGTGCTACTCTGGTGGCGTTCTATTTCGTCTGCTCTTTGAGTGTTAACGAGCGTGCAATACAGAATAACAAACCTTGGCACACAGTGCTAAGGCGTGCGCACCCCATTAATCGTGATTTGTGGTACATTAGGGGAGGGGAGGAGTAATATAAAACAAGGACATTGAGATGAGAAGATCCATATGAGTCACCGGCCAGTTGTAAAGCCCTCCGCTCATTTATCATTGCCGCACTTTGCGTCTCTTCTCATTGGCCTTTCTCCTGACTCAATACATTTTGGGGTCATGCTCACTTATTCATGGTTTTCGAGCCTCTTTGATATTGATCATATCCTCGTAGCACCAGGTGCATTGTTAATTATATGTCATGGACTTGTTTTCGGCCTTTACTGTGTAAATGTTGCTTGTTATTTTGATTTTTGAAAAGATACGTGTGTATTATTAAGTTAGATTGTAATTGAAAATTAATGTTGTTCATAATATGGCTAATCTAATGCACATGATATATGTTGTAAATAGTATTGTATTTTTGTGAAGATGCAAAGTTTAACCATTTCTACATACTGATTACCGAATATGAAATCATATTTACCTGCTGCATGACCATAAAAGTTCTTACTACAAATACTCTCAAGTCTCTGCCACCACCAAGATGTTACAACACTGAGTATGGGTAAATATTGACACAGAAGACAATACAAAAGAGGAAAGCTATCCCATTTTCCCTTCAATACAGAACTTCAATGTCACATTTATTGTCTTGGTATTGCACTTCTGTAATGACCATGCGAAAGACATAGCCAATGATGCTTCTACCGAAATAGGATGCTCTTCGGAAATGTGAAGATAGCATGCCTCCATGCTATTCATGACAATACACCAAATTTTACACATGTACCATTTGCTAACACAAACCAGAATCGAGTGTGTAACAGTTGTCTTTAGATCAATGTTGTCACAATAATAAGCTGTTATATACATATTACCAGCAGCAGTTCATAAACTACAGCATCATTATGAGTCTTAATAGATTTTTAAACAACTTTTTCACATGACTTACCTCAAATCCTTTGGTCCATAAAATTGACATGTCTGACATGATTTATTGCCATACCAGTGGTGTTACAGCTAGTTATTCTCTTATTTATGGATTCTTTTTCATTTTTTGCAGCCATTTTGAAGCTCACCGCATATGTAAACAGTGGTGTCCTGACGGTACATGGTGAGTTTTTATATATATTTGTTTATTTAGTGAGTTTTTGTAATTACATTCTCGTTATCAATCATTCATATTTTTGTCAGATTATCGTAAATCTATGAGCAGATATTATGCCATTTGCTATGTGGATTACCATGTCAATCAGTACACGTGTTTCCATTAGCTTTATGCCCCTTTATGTGTGAATTACTCATGTGCATCAAATAAAACATCGTTGTTCACTGTTATGTCTGCCACCTGAATAATAAGCTAATGGTTGATTACACTACAATGTCAAAGTTCTATAAAAGTTAATGTTGTGAATGAAATATAATAGAAAAATGTTACTTTGTTTTCGAGGTACATATCTAAATTTGAATCTAGGCATTTGCTATACTGATACAAGGTTATCAAAGCAAAGTTCTCTGATACTCTAAAAATGATTTCAAACTTTGCACAGGCATATTTGTGTAATAAGCTAACATTTGTTTTTCATTTTTCAGTCCGCAGCGCTCAACATTTAGAGTCACAGTCATCTTCATCCTTGTGTAACAGTTATGTGGAGGTAAATAATGCTTGAGATCCTCTGTGCTTTGGAAATAAGTGAACAATGTTTTATTTGAGAGAGAACAACTTTTGATGTAAAATGATAGGGATTTTATTGGTGCAAATGGTAACAATAGTTGGCACATGTACCCTTATGTGGAATTGCATTATAATTCGAGTGCTTATTGATACGCTAACATTTTGTTAGGAACAACATTTGAGTGCTTAGTTTATATATTTTATAAACCAAATGTCACATGTAGTAGACACTTGACCTATAAAACATTGATAGGTTCAGCCCTATGTGCAAACACCCTGTCAACAATTGTTTATAACACAAATATAAAAAGTATGCATATCACAGTCAGATCTTCCCATTTTCTGAATTTCAAAGCTTTACAATGATGCATCTGATTACGAATACCATTAAAAGGGTTAGTTTTCAACTATTGTAGTTTTAAGTGCAGCCTTTCTATGTAGATATACATTCTTTCTTGACATAAATTGGCGTATTACTGTTCAAACAAGTCCTTCGTCCACAAAAGCTGATGTCTGCAGCGACAGCTGATTTCTATTTGCATGTCATGATCTCGAGTGGCATCTCAAAAATCGTACCTCGGGTATGATAATGGTAATTGAATACCCTCCAATGACAAAACCCTCATTAATGTTTTTAAAATGCCTAGGAGTGGGGCAATTTTTAATTCCTTTGAATCACTTTGTTTACAGTAAAACTTTTTGTGCTAGTACTCACATTTTATGTTGTATTTTACCACAGTTGGTACAGTATCACATTATGGTCATATTTGACATTCGAGTGCCATATTTCATGAAAGCTTTACACGAATTTCCTTTTAGCGAAGTGTTATCTGCTTCTGGAAGCAAATGAAAAGTTACTGAATTTGCAATCCATTAAAATCATCCTCTGTGTCATGTTACACTATGAAATAGTGAGTAAATGTACAAAACATGCAGCATATTAAGTGCTACAAGTACAATTTAAGTAATCGTACAAGGCCCAGTAAATGTCATTCGAGATACTCGCGTCTCTCAATCGTAGACCCCTCCAGCAAGATCATATAAACATGTATAATTATGGATATCATTTGTGAAACCTTTCTCCTATAAATCACTGTTACATGCGCATTACATACACTGCTTGTTTTGCTTTGTTGTTTTGACATATGCATTAATTGTACACTTAAATTTGGAGAGCCGTTGTTTCAATCCATAGACTGCTTTCAGCCACTACACAAGCCTAGGCAATTGCCCTTGTATGAGTTTGTGGGGACCATTGGCATATATATCATTGTTCTCTGTGGTTAGAGCTGACAGCACAGATGCGCACACACTGCCTATATTTACATTTTGCATTGCATCTAGAAATAGATGAAAACATTCATATGCCGCTTATATGTCTGATACCAGCTAACCTCAACATCATATTGAATCAATACATACCACTTAATGCTGTCCAACTGACCATCTACGCTTATTCATGACAAAAGACATGAAGGAGACTTACCTAAATAATGTTAACCTATAACACGCCCCCTACTGACTACTTTGTTCGGTGTCCTCAGCTTTTTGTAAAGCCACTTTCTTCAGTTTTCTTGATGCGAGGTTGATGCAAGGTTTATACACCATTTCCAGCAGTGACTACTGTTCCCTAATGATACCTTTTAGGGACATTACCATTGCCCACATTCATGAAGTCCACATTTGCTCGTTTCCTGGCAGTAATCGGGCAGCAAAAACTCATTTCAATATTTCTATTCTATTCACTATTTTGTAGGTGTCTCTATCGCCAGCTACAGGGGCCGAGAGGACATATTGTACAAAGTGCGAGAAAAACACCAACCACCCGCAGTTTAATGACAGGTTCGCCATGTAAGTATAATTGCTGACACTCGAGATATCATAATAGCTAGGTCCTTTGTGTGTTGATGGTGCTAGGTGTATGTTGGGGATAACGTTCCTTTTTACCTTGTACGCTGTCCAAAACAGTGATACAGTTCAAATGCTTATGTCCCAAATCTATCCTCATCGATTTGGGACTTATTGTATCATTCTGAATTTTTTGAAACCAAAGTTGTTGGAAGATATATTAACCCTGAATAAGTGTACCTTGTAAAAGGGATTCCCATGTATCAACGATGGTCCCATGTTCTCTGTGTAGGAAAGTTTTCATTGTACCTTTTGCGAAAGTAACTAAGGTTCATTTCTTAGCTATGCTATGGTAGTTTTTTCAAAGTTCTAAGATATTTTACATTTCTTACCAACTTAGCTTAGATTGGGTACTAGGCACCACATGTCCTTGATTAGGGTGTGTTGCTGAGGGTGTGTGGCAACTTAGAATTTACATTTCAATATCATGCCAATGAACTGTTCATGGTGCCTTATTAAAACAAACAGCTTTCAAACCCACTGGTACATGTATGTGGGGGATTTCTTGCACACTATAATTAACTATGTTAAAGTAATAATTATTGGCATATGTTATTTAGTATGCTTCATTGCTGTGGTTTTGTGAATAATTAAAGGATGATATTCATCTATGTTCAATACAGATAAAGGCATGTAGCAACTAGCTACTAATAAAGATACATGTACCAGTTAATTGAAGGTTAATAAATAATGTTTCGACACTTTCTTCCTTTAAGTATGCATAGTGCATTATAACATCAGATTTGGTAATCTCATGAATAGGTATCTTATCTGTCCCTGGTGATATCTTATAATACTAAGATGATCATCATAGCATGTAACAAACTCTCCCTGACATTCTTCTTGGTACTTAGAAGTTATGATTAGTCTATAGCTCGTTTTGTTGATATTTCTGTCTTGTTTTCTTGTTTGTTTTCATTTGTTGTTTTTCGTTTCTTCTCAAAATAAGCAGGCCCCTACTCTACATCTTCTATTAGTCACGGCCATTAAACCCACTTAACAGCCTCATACCTAACAATTCCAGCAATGCTCCCTTCCTTACTGCCAACCCCAAACATCTTAACCTGTTTATTGTTCTCTTCAAAGAGAAAGTCACCACATTCTTTGAGGTGCTCTTATTCTTAGTCTCTTTCTTTGTAGACACAATGCAATTAATCAGAAAAGTCTAGCATTACTGGCAATGCTGGACAGGGCGTGCCCTTTTAATGAGGGATAATTTATGACTGTGGAATCAAACTGGGGATTAGATAGATAATAGTTGTTGCTTCCATCTCAGATGATCACTTTGGGCTTCTAAATATCATTCTGAAATTTTCAAGACAGATTTTTTATCAATACCAAAGATACTTTGAATGACTAGGACTTGTTGATCGTGACATACTAAATTGTGATTAGCCATGATGTGATTTTGTATTATATTATTTTTTGTAAAGCAAGCGTCCACTATATCCAAGCTACAATTTCACACTATGATATATCAGTCATACAACTAACCAAACTGTTGAGTTCATTATATGTAGAACTGTCTATTATACATTAAACAATCCACAAGGTCAGTTTCCACAGTAGCTCCAGTAGAACCTCTCTATTAGGACCACCTTTGGGACCAGTGTTACGTGGTCTCAATGGAGAGGTTGTCTCTATACAGAGGTTCATTCTGGTAGCTTTATGAAGGTTTGGGACCATAAAAAGTGGTCTTATTATAGAGGTGGTCTCAATAGAGAGGTGGTCTCTATACAGAGGTTCATTCTGGTAGCTTTATGAAGGTTTGGGACTGTGAAAAGTGGTCTCAATAGAGAGGTGGTCTCTACACAGAGGTTCATTCTAGTAGCTTTATGAAGTTTGGGACTGTGAAAAATGATCTCACTATAGAGGTGGTCTTAGTGGGAGGTTCTTCTGTACTGACACATTCTCTCCTTTGTAGCGAGCTGACGGGCGAGGACATCCGCAAGCGGCTGCTCGTCTCTGTGTGGAATGTGCTGTCCACAGGTGGCAGTCAGGAGCTGCTCGGGTGTATGTCGTTTGGAGTGAAAAACGTTGCTGGCGGAAAGCGGGTGAGTTTACATTGTGGGCCCGGAAACTTTTTTTTTTCAATCTATAGAGCCAAATCATATAGGCTTGATCTAAAATGATCAGAATCTGAAGTGATGTGAATGTCCATTAGAACCTTTCTATTGGGACCACCTTTGGGACCAGTGTTAGGTAGTTGCATCAGAGAGGTGGTCTCTGTACAGAGGTTTGTTTTGGTAGCTTTATAAAGGTTTGGGAGCGTGAAAAGTGGTGGTTTCAATAGAGAGGTAGTCTTAATTTGAGGTTTACTGTACTCCTGGTAAAGCAAATGTGAAACTTTGGAGGGCAGGATTAGTCAAGTGGAAAGGAGGGGTATTTGAGGGAAGGGAAGGTGGCATGAGGGGTGTGGACGGATAGACATTATGGAAAAATAATGGACTGTAGGGATAATCGAGGGATAATGGCTGATCTGGGCTGAAAATGGTAGTGAGAAGGAAAGCTCATTAGAGTAACAAGAAAGCTGGGTGAGGGTGAATGAAACTTGTAACAATGTCCACTTTGACACCACGTTTTCATGATTCTGAATGTAGATGCATGTAGTATACCCATTTCTCTAGTCAGTGATATTTGAGATAGTGTTTTAGTATGCTGATTGGCAATTTGTAAATGTTATTTTCATGGTGAAGAATAAATGCTGCTATCCTTAGAATGAGTTTCATATGTGGACAAATTTTTTTATCATCGTGCAGATGTCTTGATTCATCTTTCCCCGCTAACTAGATCTATTAAATGCGATGTCACTATTGCTTATTAGATTCAAATATTGATACATGTGTCAATTTTCAGAGTATCGACGGCTGGTATTATTTACTCAAGGAAGATGTGGGCCAACGAAAACATCTCCAGGCGATAGGAAGGTCGAAAAGTCTTATGCGGGAGGCAACTGGATACTCATCAAGCAGATGAGGAATTCTATAAACATAATACTGTCAAATCAATAATCAAGGTGAAAAAGACACTGAACTGTTGTTGGTTTGGACAGAATTGTGTTGGTGAAAATGGACACCAAAGTGCTTCCGCAAAGAGGATAGATAGTATTGTAAAATGCTGTGTCCTTGATGATGTTGGTAGTGAAAATTTGGGACAATCATAAATGCCAAAGAATATTTTCCAAGATTACAGCATCTTACAGATAAGTTCTTGTCATAGACTTCGGAATTAGATAACTTTACAGTGGACAGAATCCAAAGTCAGAGGGACACACAAAATTGTGATATGTTTAACAGGCACTGTGGTAATATCTACTTTGATAAAGGAAACATTGAATTTGAAACCAGTCTTCACATAAATACAAACCTTTTTGACACAAATGTGTTCTAACTATATCACAATATGAATAAGAAATAAGGCTTCTCTCATAATCTTATAATTATTTAGAAATACATTTTTGATAATTGTATTTTGAAATCAAAGTCTTAAAAATGCCTTCCTCATAAATTTCATTTGATACTAATTATTATTATCTTGTGTGCCAGTGTTTGTCATTTGGAATACTATACCTACAAGTGTAGTATCAGTGGTGATATAATTGTAAATATATGTAGTGAGAATCGTAGTGGACTATTTTTGTACCATGAATAGAACATATTTTTGTTCCTATTGAAGCCTTTTTGTAACTAATTCAGCGTGACAAAAATTTCTTAAATTTGCAGATTACAGCACTATTTATACAATACACAGTATTGCAAATATTATGTGTATATGGATATTTTAGTAGTTTCATTTATAATACTTCATTTCCATTGTCATTTTTTGTCAATACCATCATGGTTCATGCATATTTTATACAATGTCCAGCTAAGAATTTTATATCGTTTAAACCTTGAAAATAAATGAATACGATAAATACCAATTAAATGTTTTGTTTATGCGTCTATCTATATATTACTGGTATCTCTTTCAACCGTACACCAGTTTATAAGAAATAGACATGTTAATATCGCATATTCAAATAGATTATGCTTTATTGATTCCATTGGTAGAATAAGCAAAGATCATATCTTATTTAATATTTGATGTGCAATGCATACATGACCAATTTCATGAAATAGAACTCTATTTGGCTGTCAAACCAAGCTTAAGGCCATTGATAACATATTATATATAACTCGCGTAGGGTATGATTTTATCATTCTGTTTCAAAGTTCACATTTACACATGTAAGCATATGATGTTGATATAAGCTCTCAAGTCAAACCTCCTAATTCATATTTATAGCCAACTTATGACAACTGAATAATTTGTTGTACATATGGCTTATAGCTACATACTTTTCATATTTAGATAATTTATTATAAGTTTGTAAGCATAAGTTTATGTTGTGGTATATGATATAATGCGTCAGTTATTAATACAAGACTTCCATATACCTTGCGGCCACTATCACTTCAAAGTACCATGTAAAGATGACATTATGTTAACTTCATAATAATCAATTTGAAGCAATTAGATTAGCATTACTAGTACAACAAAATTTGCTACACATTTAGAATAAATAGCAACACTACTCTAGAGAACTCTGTAATTCATACGTTATAAGTCGTATTCATTGTATTTAAGAGGTAGTGCAAGAAAACAAGGAATTTCAAACAATAAATGTGTATTATATATTACATGAACCTCACAACCATGTCGCTTTGATTAATTAATTTGTAGCAATTGTTGGATACAATAATTCGTGGCAAAGGTAAGGTGGATTATCTAGAACATAATAAGAGTTTAAATACATGTGTCATTGTAAATGGGATCTTAACTTTTCAAATTTTGAAATACATTTTCATTATATTAAACCCTGTACAACAATCGAAGATCGTTTAAATAATTACACACGATGTGGACTGACTACTCGTTAATCAGTGGCAGATCTGGCTTTTATTGGATCCGAATCCACCCGCATTTCCAAACGCTACGCCAATCTACCATAGACACCAAATGTGTAAAAAAAAATCCAGTTACAAGGTGCTACATCATGACCGTCAGTTAGAAACTTTTAATCCTAAGTCAGCAGCACTGTTTACGTTATGTCGTTGTCGGGCATCCGCTATAGCTACGCCAGGACAGTCAATAATCGTTGCCATCGTCTGGTAGAGGTTTATAAGGAGGCAAAATAGGCTGAAAAGGGCTAGAAAAGAAAGTGGAATGTGGTGTGGGGGAAGAGGGATATGATAACTCAATGATGAGATATGTGGGAAAAATAGGCCGAGACATTGTGGTGTATGTCGGAAAGAGAGAGATGTGGGATTTCTAGACGCGTACACAACTTTTCTCTCCACGTCACCGTGACAAGAACATATTTAAGCTGGATATGCCATCAATGTAGATGGGGACTATCGTGTTCATTTTAATCGTGCGTCGTTCACTGTATGTATTCTGTTACTTTATTACAGAGCTCGCTGAAGACACACCATGTCTGCTCCTCTCGTGACCCACGCGGGCGGCTGTCACTGCGGCGCCGTTCGCTTTGAGGTGGACGCACCGGCCACAGTCTACGTGTACGACTGCAAGTGCGTGGCAATTGGTGGACATAACACATTTCAAAGATTGCTATTTTCATCTATGCAATTCTACTGACCAGTGCTTGATACTAAAACCATAAGTGCAGTAGAACATCTCTATTATGACCACCTTTGGAACCAATGTAAGTTGGTCTAAATGGAAAGGCTCATTTTGTTAGCTTTAATAATATAATTAAGACGGTTTGAGCTGTGAAAAGTGGTCTTATTATAGAGGTGGTCTCAATAGAGAGGTGATCTCAATAGAGAGCTGGTCTTAATTGAAGGATTTAATGTAGTTACACATACATTGTACTTTATCATTGTTAGTATCCAGTGCTGTTATCTGGGAAACATAAGAATCTTTCACACATGGATTTGTGTTCACGTGTTTTCAGTATCCTCATATAACAAGCATTTGACGTGCGAATTCACGTGTAATCTTAAAAGTTATAATCATATACATTATAAATGAATACATTCAAGATTTAGCATATCTAGTGTCCTGGTTTAACGTATCATAATGTAACTATACTTTTTTAATTGACATTTTTTTTTTCACTTTAGCTGTAGCATCTGTGAAAAGAAGCAGAACCGGCATTTTATTGTGCCGGAGTCTAACTTTCGTCTGCTCAAAGGAGAAGAGAACCTGACAACGTACACGTTCAACACACATCAGGTAATATCATTTACTTTCTAGACGTCTCACTATGTTGGACACCGGGTTAATGGCAACCGTTTCCCGTCAATGACACCATTTCATTATTCCTGATGCTGTATGTTACTAAAATGCTTTTGAAAAAAATATGGAACATTATTCACTACCAGCACTACTCAATGTCTCTAGTGTAGATGATTTAAGTAAATGATAGCCCTTATATTATTTCAAGCTTTCTATGTGTTTCAAGCAATGCAACTTTTTTTTACAGAGAAGTATATTTCCTATTTTCTGTATATTGCAGGCAAAGCACATGTTTTGCAAGACATGTGGAGTACAGAGTTTTTACAGGCCCAGGACCAATCCGGATGGATACGGTAGGTCACATTCTCACGTACTTCGGGCTCAATCTGATTCACAAGCTATTAAAAATAACAGAATAAATATTGTACGACTGCTGTTAGGCAGTGTGAACGAGATTACCGTGAACCCACAATGGGCAGGTCACAGGAAAGAAATACACAGGAAACGCTGGTTTATAGGAAGTCATTATGTCTTTCAATCAATTTGTCACATCAGAAAGTTGGCAACTTAAGAATATTTGCATGGTAATGATGCAGAATAGGCATAGTCCAAGAAAGCAGTCTTTACATTTCACAGGGCTAGCTTACACCAATAAATATTTTTACTTAAAATGACTATTAAACATCGACCAGAGCTGGTTACAAAATATGTTCACTACTGGGGTAAATTTTATGCCTTCTGTTAAAATTCAACATGAAATCTAATGCCAGAAGAAAGGCCCGGGTGGTTCTTTATATGTTATATGCCACAGTAACGTAATCGGGCAATGCAGTTTGGTGAAACATCCGTTGGTCTGGACATTTGATTGGTGGTCATCTGGACAGTAACTTTACAACACTAGCCACATATTGGTCACCTACCACATTGTGATTGGATTGGCAGGTACTCGGCCAGAAAAGGGCATTGATGTCCGTGTACCATTTGGTCATCGATCAATTATCGGTTTGTACGAGGCCATGAAACCGCATAACCCTGTATTGTTCAAACTTCAATCAATTTTTTGATCAGCACCCTCTGATTACCGGCCGCTCGGACACTGCTTGATGTTAGATAAATAGTCACATATCATCCATTGTTTGTATCGCCAATACATGACCAATGAGTTAGGATGCGAAGCTGAGGTGGGTCATCAGTAGAAACACATCACACAATTCACCTATGGCTCCACGATGCACCACCAGTCTCCATCTGCCACCAGATGACCACCGATGTCCGGCCGGCAGATGGTAAAACACAATATCAATCACGCGCCGATTTAACGCATGTGCTGCCACCTTTTGTGTTTGTGTATAAAAAAGAGACTCCTTCCTTTCATTGTCATTGTCGTCTGCCGGGCAGGTGTGATGCCGCACTGCGTGGACTCGGGCACGGTGGCCGGCGTCACCACCGAGCCATACGACGGGCAGCGCTGGGAGGCCGCGCTGGAGGAGCAGACGACTCGGCCCGACGGCGGGATCGGCGCGCGCTCCCAGCAGGCGCAGCAGTGACGTCACAGCAGACATACTGAAGACTGACATAATCCTGTGCTGTATATAGTACTTGGTCGTATTTGGAGAGCGGCCTTTAGATTAGATTAGTTTTATTCAAGAAAACGTGTATAGTCAAAATATAAATAGAATTTATTGTATAATAGCATATGTAATCACAGATCATGCTTGTCACATGATTCTCCTTGGATAACGCATGAAAGCGTACATATAGTATTGCTTTTTTACAATGTGGTCCTTAAAAACATCACATGGTTGCCGGGTTTTTGCTGATTTAAATTGTTCTGTAGGTTGCATGGAAAATATCAGGAATAATATAATTATAGGGGAAGAGTCCCTCGTATCTTATTCCTAAACATATGTATATGTAATTGTTTGTATCCTAGTTCTAAGGCTTACAGTGTGGTTTTGTAAGAAATGTTGATTTTGAATTATTTATTTAATCAAGATATTTCTCTTAACTATGGATTATGTGGTCTATTTGTTCATTCAAATAAAAATGGGGGGGAATTGCACCTATTTCTATCACCCACTAGCTACCACTGCATGTAGGCATTAGGGACAAAAAATGCCCATGGGTAGGCCTTTTATCCCAGGATCGAATGGCCCTTACCCATCACAGCTACAATAGTATAATTATACAATTCACAATTATGAAGCACCAATGTCAGGTAGCACATCTAAATGTGTGATTCTGTTTTGGTCACACACTCGTTATGAAAATGTAGTTATGACAATAAAATACAGTACAACCTCCAATTAAGAAATCTGGTTAACTGTACCCTGCTGCGCACGTTAATCGGGTCAAGTAATTAAACTTACCCGGTTGCCCGGTGATAACCTGTTGCTGTGATTGGAAGATTGGCTATATTAATTCTTTAACTGTAACGTGGGAGCACTGCAGAAATAGAAATAAAACAACAAAATAATATACTAATGAAGTGACCAGTTCCTGCGAATACAAACTCAGTGTTACCCTCCCAATGCTCCCTAATACAAATTTTTTGCCATTGTGCAACTCACACAAACTTGTGCTCTCTTGGGTTAAACATATTTCATTTACAAAATGACAAAGGGTTTGGTGCGAAAAATGTTACTTCAGCCATCTCCACATGAACATATTTACACAATAAGAAAAAAGAGAGTTGTACATCACACATACTAACAAGTTATCACGAAAATTGTATCTCAGTACAATACAAAATTTAAATGATAATTCGTCATTATCACGGTTACATGTACATCTATGTTATTACATCAGTAGCTTGACGATCAAACATATATACGCATAGACAAACTGTAATCATTGTCTAAAATGGAAAGTTATCACAAATGAATAATTAAATTAAATATACACGTTTAATTATTCTGTAACTACAATTTCTATTAATTAAATCTACAAAAATGACACAATTTGTTCAATATCAAGTAAGGGTAGAATGTTGTGATAAACATATTGTTGTTTCTCCTGATCCATGTCCATAAAAAGGAATGTCTCGTAGAGGGAGGGGCATTGTGACTAAAAGCTGCAAATGTTAAGTCTGGCTTGTTAGTCTTATATAGGCTAATAGTCAAGTGGAGTTTGACAAAGAAATATTGCTCTAAAACCATAAGTTTAACATAAATTATTAAATTGTAATGTTTTTTTCTTATTGTGTTTTGTTATTTAGCAATGTAGCAGAATAAGAACACAAGTAGATATAGCTCTGTAATATATTCATTATTAGGTTTGTACATATGGAATGAAATGGAAAAACAGAATGTGAAAAAAGTGACTCATAAATCCACAGGTTAGGGTTTGGGAATACTTCATGATAATTTCAAGGATAAGAATTTACATTCAAATTAATTGTTTTATTGGTGTTGTAAACAGAGCCTTTTTAACAGTATTACATTAGAAAGAAAAAGGATTACAATGGAAAACCACAGTGATTTGCAGCAGCAAAAATTAATGTAGAAGGCGAAATTGGTCAGTGAAAGTGATGCTCTGAAATCACAAGACAAACCATACAAATGTACCGATTGTGGCAAGTGTTTTAGTGCGAGAAGTCACTTGAACAGGCACATGACAATCCACAATGGAGAGAAAGAACATCAGTGTTCAGTGTGTAAGAAACCATTCAGTCAAAGTGGAAATCTGACAATACATATGAGAATCCACACTGGAGAGAAAAAATATCAGTGTCAATTGTGTGAGAAATCATTCAGCCGAAGTGGAAATCTGAAAACACACATAAAAATCCACACTGGAGAGAAAGAATATCAGTGTTTAGTGTGTGAGAAATCGTTCAGTCGAAGTGAAAATCTGAAAACCCACATAAGAATCCACACTGGAGAGAAAAAATATCAGTGTTTAGTGTGTGAGAAATCATTTGGTCGAAGTGATAGTCTGAAAACCCATATGAGAACTCACACCAGTGAGAAACCCTATGGGTGTAGTGAATGTGGTAAGTGTTTTAGTGACCGTAGCGTCTTGACCAGCCATATGAGAATGCACACTGGAGCAAAGGCATATCAATGTACAGTGTGTGAGAAATCATTTATCTAAAATGGATATCTGTTAAAACATGTGAGAATTCATGCTGGAGAGAAGCCTTATGAGTGTAATCAATGTGGCAAGTGTTGTCGTACGAGAAGCAACTTGACCAGCCACATGAGAATCCACACCGGGGAGAAAGAATATCTGTGTTTAGTGTGTAAGAAATCATTCAGTCAAAGTGGAGATCTGAAAACCCACATAAGAATTCACACTGGGGAGAAAGAATATCAGTGCACAGTGTGTGAGGAATCATTCGGTCGAAGTGGAACTCTGAAATCCCACATGAGAATCCACACTAGGGAGACAAAATATCAGTGTACAGTGGGTGAGAAATCATTCAAGTTGTGATCTGATAAGACATATGAGAATCCACACTAGAGAGAAAGAATATCAGTGTAAGAAATCATTTAATCAAAGAAGAGATTTGAAAAGACACAAGAATCCACACTGGTGAGAAACCTTATAAGTGTAATTACTGTGGCTAGTTTTTCAGTGGCCATAGCCAATTGACCAGCCACATGAGAATCCACACAGGAGAGAAAGTATATCTGTGTACAGTGTGTGGAAAATCATTTGGTGAAAAGGGAAATCTGACAAAATGTATGAGAATTCATAGTGGAGAGGCCCTTATGAGTGTACTCGATGTGGCAAGTGTTCTCCACATAAACATATTTACACAAGAAAAAAAGAGTTGTACATCACACATACTAACAAATATCACGAAAAATTGTATCTCGAGATCCGTACAATAAATAATTTTAAATGATAATTCGTCATTATCACCGATACATGTACATAAATGTTATTACATCAGTAGCTTGACAATCAAACATCTCATATACGCATAGACAAACAGCAATCATTGTCTAAAATGGAAAATTATCACACATGAATAATTGAATTAAATATACATGTTTAAATATTCAGTTACTACAATTTCCATTAATTAAATCTACATAAATGACACAATTTTGTTCAATATCAATATCATCTCCCATGGGACTCCTCAGAGGCCTGTGTCAGAAGGTTGTTTAACCTAGGATCATGTTGTCACACTGAAGCAGCCACAGGGGCCAGCGCGGTGAGTAAACACATACACGCGCACGCACACACACGCGCCACACTCACACATGGGGTAAGTAATAAACCATTGGCGAACACATCTGCTCCTGGCACATCTTCGGTGAGTATTACTCTCACGCACACGCACATCATGTACCCAACTCGCATTGTTAAGCACAGCCCGCATTTTGTGCGGCCTGGCTGAGTATGACCTGGTGAGGGGTGACAAGCCAGATGTGTGGCTGGACTTAATTAATGGGGTGGACGCCAACAGTGTTTTGAGTGTTTTAACAGTGTTTTAAGATTGGCAATGATAACATTACACTACATTGTTAGCTGCTAGTGTAATGCGATACAACCAAATTTCTTCATCTGCATCATCTAATTATCAATTTAAAGAAAAAAACGACCACAGATCAATGCCACGTTGTTGTTGCAGTCTGACCTTGGGCGTGACGTACGCGCCTCCGCCTGCAGCCTGGATGACGTCACTGCTGCCGCCGCGGCACACTCACGGCGCCGCGCGCTACGCGCCCTATGACGTCATGGCTGACGTCATGAATGATGGACTCTCCAGCCAGCGTACAACCCACAAACGCTTTAGTGGCGCTCACTTCTTTATCGGGGACGTCAGATCGGCACAGATCATGTAGGTTGTGGGATAGTCACTGCCTGTCAAGGTATTACACAGGCAGATCCAGGTTTTCTGAAATGGGGGGATACAACCACAGAGGACTTCATGGGTTTCGTACGTACAAAGGGTTGCAGAGATGCAAAAAACAACAACACATAAGCATGAATTGTTTGGGCTGAAAAGGGATCTGCGTATGAAGTAGGGTTGAGGGCTGCAGACCGAACAGTCACACTCTCGCATTGAGATTGAAAGCTGTTTCACCACCAGCAACTCCAATGAACTCTGAGAGACATTCTTCTTGAAACTTGGGTATAACATGTGCAACATGTGCACTTATATACCGAGGTGCAAAAATCTCTATCCATTGTGGTATAGGAAACTATATAGATGGTAAAGACATGCATAATCTGGAAGGAGTTTGTGACATGCTGGGGAAGGTAATGAGAGCGGGCGGGTACAAACTTTGTCAACACTTGTAGACTTGCTAGTGACACGTCTGTCCCTCAATAGTGGCAGGGTTAGTGTCGCTGCAAGGAGCGTCCCAAGGCGGGACATGCTGACCAACTGGCTACTAGCACACGTAGTCTGAATATGTATGCATCAATTCAGGGTATCAAACGGATATTATGTTGTTCACAAAAGATTTTTATACTTTCTATGTGCGATTTGTGGCGTTGGTAGGCATTGATTGTAATTAGATTGTTATAATATGTGGATCACGAGTGTGGCAGTGCTAAACATTTTGTGTTTTTGAATGTTGATTCAATGCGTGTGTTATGAGAACGAACATGATTTGGGAATAATATTTGGTGTGTTTGTATAAAGAGAATAAGTTTGAAATAGAAACTCAAAGTTTTCAAAATCAAAATATGAAGTTACTTAACAAGACAGTGGCCATCCTGAAAAAATTGCCACTATTTTTTAAATTCCCCGTGGTCAGGACACATCAATGTCAAATTTCACGCTTCTATCTTCAAATGCAATTATCTGGCCAAATATTACACTGAGCTACTCTACTATGTAAACCTGTTTACAAACGTATTTGCAGAACTCGATGTTGTGGGTTGTAATTGAAAGGTCACCAGAGATGACAGACTTTTTGGTATTTTGATATCTAATTTCGTGTTTAGAAGTAATTTAATTAGAGTGGTAAGAGAGACATTGAAACTCAATATGTAGAATGAAAATAAAAATATTTGATTCTACTCTCTTTGTTCTATTTTCATATTTATATAAGAATAAAAATAAAACAAGTACATAATAAATATTGCCTTGGTATTCACTATTAGCAACATTTCATAACGTTAGTCAATCAATTAGCCAGTGCTGGCTCACATGACATTGCGGTCAGTGCTAATTAGTCTGGGATTAGCCCTGACATTGACCGTGCTGCACGGCGGGTGTCGTTCACCCGTCCAGTGACGTGCGTTCCCAGCAAACCCCCGTCAACTACAACCGCTAGCCTCAAAGTCACCCGGGTGACTGTTTAGGAAAACGTAGTGATGATAAACAGATAATGCACATACATTAATTTAAACCTCGTATATATAGCGCTAGCTGACCGTACTAAGGAGAGGCCTGATAGTGAAGTTTCACTGCATTAATTGTGTAGACCTCCCAAGCACGTGACCACGCCCACGTGACAGGTGCAGGTGCGCATGCGCATGGATCTACAGTATAAGGACGCGTTAGACCGGGCATGTGCGCATCTTTGCTGACATCTCAGAATATACACACTTCGTTACTTTGCTCAATCGATTGTTTTCAATTAGTAAATGGATTTGTCATTAAACTCGGTAAGATTTGTAATTTATTTCTTTAACACTGGCAAAAGTTTTGAAGAAAAACAGGTAGACGACTATGCAAGTAACAAGATAAGAGTATATCGTGACTGTGTTAAAAAAATATATGAATGAATTATTAATCAAATTAGAATAAAAGCAATCATTCAATAACATGAATATACCTTTTTAGATAAGTGACAGAACCAACATCTAACAGCAATTTAATTCTAATTTTGAAATATTCACAGAATCACTAAACGTTTATCTTTTGAATATTGGACCAGCATAAAATGTGACATGATTATTTAGAAAATAATATGATAGAGTATAAATGCCGACACCAAGGATAAGAATAATGCACTCCCCCTTTTCAACCCGCCCTCTCCCAATCACAGACAAATTAGAAATAGAAAAGAAAATAATATGATTAAAATAAAGAAAAAGATTTTAAAAAAAGGTTTAGTTACGTATGCCAATTTTGCATTATATTCTTAGGGTCACCTCAAGGTCGAAAATATTTAACTAAAATGTGAATCAGAGATGATGATTCTATCATTTATAAATCAGAAAAAAGAAAACGTATATTCATGTTGTTTGTTTTGTGTGTGTTTTTGTGTGAGTGTGTGTTTGTGTGTTTTTGTGTGTGTGTGTGTGTGTGTGTGTGTGTGTGTGTTTGTGTGTGTGTGTGTGTGTGTGTGTGTGTGTGTGTGTGTGTGTGTGTGTGTGTGTGTGTGTGTGTGTGTGTGTGTGTGTGTGTGTGTGTGTGTGTATGTGTATCTGTATCTCAGATTCAGTATCTGTATTTGTATCTGTATACGTATCTGTATCTGCATCTGCATCTGTATATGTATCGGTATGGTACTCCGCAAATTCCAATTGGACATCGCGCGGAAGTGACATCATGATCTAGTTCCGGACTGGGAGGTCCATGTCAGGGTGTAGGTGCATGTGTAGGCGGCATGACAGTCTCAGCTAGGAGCAGATTCCACTGAGGGATTTTTCTTGGAAAGAACGAGTATTTATATACGCTTCAGTTTTTGCTTGAATATGGTGAAATTTATATTAGTGTTTTGAACGGGTGCGATTGTCAGAACAGATTAGGGTATCGTTAGTAAGTACGTCCACCAGACCTAGCCTTTCACGCGGCCTTTGAATGATCTCACATTAGAGCTAGAGGCTGTCACAATTGTACTTACTTTTCATCTTTCCCCTTGATATATGGTTGACAACAAGAGTGGGTTTTTGTAATAATAGAAATAAAACTATTAGAAATAAGGTCTTTTGAAAGACAAACCAGACCATGTACCGCTTTACACAGCATTTTCAATCGGAGGTCCCGTCTTCTGTCCTCGAGAGATAGCCAGCTCAGCGCGCTCCACATTTCTGTCACACCGCTTGCACTTGAAGGGTGATTCGACAGGAAGCGTGCAGCGCGTCATTGGACTGCCTCCAGAGAGTTTACATCTCTCTTAATGTAGTCGGCGATACGGAGTTGCTGGTCAGTACGCGGTCCGCGAGTCCCAATATTGACACCGAGACATGTGCACCTTATATTACGGCGACTGCCGGTGGTTGTGTCCTTATAAACAGTGGCACTCAGTGGTCAACAGTACGGTAACCAAACACAGTGTATGTCCTAGTAAAAGTTCATAGAATTACAGTTTTATTGTTACTAAATCAGAACTGAATCAAAATAACCGATGAGGAATAATACGCTATTCACAATCCATAAAATAACAAAGTGAACACTTAAAGGCTTTAAGTTAAAAGCGTCACATTTTCATTTTATCATCGTTTCAGTTCAGATAAAATGAACAGCGCACCAATCGCATGAAGTCAGTTTTTACGTCTCTGACCATTTTTGTCAGTTATATCAGAAAAAGTAACTGGGCGAGTTTGATGAAACATGTCTGTAGATGTAACGCAGTGCAAGGCTAAAAAGGGCACGAGTACACCAATAATTGATGCTGGGGTATTGATAGCGGATAATCCAGTCACCGTGGGTTATGTAGCAGGCGCTGTGAGCTGTAGGCCAGGTTTCCTGCGTTTAGGTGTCTTTGTTGCTGTCATTGTTTCAAACGTTTTCTAACCACAATACTACATTTATTTTAATAATTTATTTTATTAATCTGGAAAGTATTTTCGATTCTCAAGAATCCTTTTCAGTCATAAACTAAAAAACCGAATGACAATATAATAATCTACTTGTAATATAGTACACTCGACAATACACTATTATGAGGGATTAATTTGTGGTTAAGGGTAAGGAACATTGCTATTGTTTATTGTTACTCTGCCTATTGCTGGTTGAAAATTGTCAAATCTGGAGTTCATTTGTATATCTGATTTCATGTTTATTATTTTCACACATTCTGCAATTTTTCTCTCAAAAGCTCTGAACAATGTTGACGGTAAACAAATATGCAGCATATGCAGCATTGTCCCGCATACACCACATTTTCCTTTCTGCAATCTCCCTTCCCTCCATTTATATGCACTATGCAGTCATAGACACATGCAGTAGGAATCGTGTTTCAAGTGTGTACATAGGGGACACAGTCTAGTCATAGACACATGCAGTAGGAATGGCGTTTCTAGTGTGTACATAAGGAAAACCAGTCGCAGCACATACGTCAGAGACAGACAGCACTTAACGTCAATCCAGCAACCATTGCAAAATAGTCACAATGCATTTTCCAAACATTTGATTGAACACCGCCCCAACCAACCAGGAGAATTATATATATATATATTCAGTATTACTTATTTTTCTTTGCTATTTCTTTACTGTCCAATCCACGCAATTCCCTTACAGCCATGGACCTGCCCATGTTACTTTCTATCCCCCGGATCTGCCATACAAAATGTCTGCGCTGCTTCCAGTTGCTGCTGTTGGCGCGTCTCCTGCTGCTCCTCCAACTCACCGAGCCATCAGCCGCGACTTCGTCGCCAGCGGTCTCCCCTCACAGCCACCGGCACCACCCCAACACTACCGCCCCGTTCCGTCAGCACCGCCACCCCAACGCCATCCCGGAACACGCAGGGGACGAGAGCCACCGTGACGGCAATGAGGTCCACACCATCGCTCGGCAGTCAGTGCAAGACAGTGACCTCGGCGTGGAAGCCAAAAGCGCCGTGGAGAGCGATGTTTATTTCAAACGATCACACAAGTCGAACTCTAATACTATCAAAAGGTCCTCTGTGAGGCCAGAGTCGAAAAACTCCAACAATGTTGTAGCGGGCAGCTTACAAATGCCACGTCAACATCAATCTTCACATCATAAAATCTCAAAATTCGTACCTTCCCTGGATGTGAACTTTGACCTGCTGTTCGCGTCCAACCTGGAGACATACGAGAACGAGGCTGTTACTGTGAGCGGCGCCCCGCTGCCGGCCTGGCTGCGCGGCGTCTATGTGAGTCCTCATTTTACTGTAAATATTTTGACACCTTGAAATTTCAACATAAGACATATTTGGCCAATTTTAATGATAGCCTCGGGATTAGTATTAAAATGGCGTTTATGCTATATAAGTAGGTTTGAATGGTTTGCAAATTGCAATGCGCGAAAGCTTGCAGAGATTCCCAACCATCCTTGATAAGGACATTATCTGCGGAGAATGGGGAGTACACCCTCCTAGAGCTGTCAATGTCAATATCACTTTGCCACCCCCAGATCCGTAACGGCATGGGCGCGTTCGAGCTGGGTCCGCGGCACATGCAGCACGCATTCGACGCGTTCGCCAAACTCGTCAGCTTCCGCTTCAACGGATCCGCACACAACGTCCTCTTCTCTCACCGCATGGTCGACACAAACTTCTACACCAGGTAATGGCGTATATGCACTACCACCCGTTTATCTAAAAAAAATGGAAATTTTGAGTAAGCAAAACGTTCCTTCTTACTCTAATACTTGCTATTTCGAAAAATTCAAATAATGCAAACTCTTTATTTCTTCCCTTTGAGTCTGAATGATAGAGTTCTAAATTTTCTCTGTTTCATTCCACCCGTGTCTCCTCTGGCATGATCTCAGCATGCTTGCGGGTCCCATAACATTGGTGGCTGCCATGTGCCTGGCTGCCTGCTGCAGCCCACGCAGCCAGCCCTTTCACTATTTCATTAAGTCTAACACTGCCTCCGTTGCTCCAGCTCCGTCTCCTCTGGCACGATCGCGCCGTACCTGCTGTTCTCGGCACCGGCGCCGCCCTTCTCTCTCGCCGAGCGGGCCATGGCACTCGTCCACGGCATCGACAACACAAACATCAACGTGCTGAGGGTGAAAAAACAGGTAGGCAAAATAGTGGATGATACACAGCTTCTATAACATTAAGAACATATAACAATGGCAGATCCAAGTGTTTGGAAAGGTGGGGGGCGAACTTAAGAAAAAGCGGGGCGGGGGGGGGCTTTAAGGGATTTAATGAATAACCCTATGAAAATGAAGTATTTTGGTGGGGAAAAGGGGGGCGCCCCTGCGCAGCCCCTGGATCTTCCTATGAATGTAGGTTGGTGTGGGTTTGGGTAACTGAGGTTATTTGAGTGCGTGAGCACACATACAGTCTAATACAGTGTGTAGACAAGGTAAACCGAAATGTGCAGGCCAAAACAGGTGTATCCAGTGCTGCTGTCAATACGTATTATCCATACAGCAAAGGAGCGTATTAAACAATAAATATAAATTTTATTGTTTTAATATACGACCGTCTATAAAAATATGAATAACTGTACCAGTAAGGACAATTATCGTCCTATTGCTTTAACGTGTATCAGCTCCAAAATCTTTGAAATGTTGATCCTTATTAGGTATAAAGATCTATTTGAAACCTCTCCCAATCAATTTAGTTTTAAACGTAAACATGGTACATAAAACGTCTATAAAAAACTATGAATAACTCTAGTCCTATATACATGTGTTTTTTTAGATGCCTCGTACACATGTAGTAAAATGGAAGATGTCTAATTGTTCAGCTTATGTATTGGTTTAATAACAGTTTGTTGCAGGGTGCCATACGTTTGCTGTAGCAGTAATGGCTTACGGCAAGGGGTATTCTTTCGCCTATTTACTTCAATGTTTTTATGGATGGTCTTAGTGCCTTATTAAATCAGACTAAAATTGGCTGTACAGATCAAATACTTGTTGTAATCATATTTTTTCTATGCAGATGACTCTGTACTCCTAGCACCTTCGCCGTAACTCCAATATCTTATTTCGGTATGTGAAAAAGCGCTTTAGGGGATGGGGTTTTCAACAAGAAGGGTATGTCCATTTTTACCTAAAAAGGGGTTCCGAATATGATATTGGAAGGTCAAATTTTAAAATGGGTATCAGGACAAAAATATCTTGGTGTATTTATCTCAAATGGTGATGATCGTGATATTATGCGTGAGGTTAGATCTATATACAGTAGAGGTAACATGATCATTAGCAAATTTAGGAAATGTACAGAGGATTTAAGTTAGCAAATCGTTTTGTACATCCCTCTACTGTAGTTCATTATGGTCAATTTCAAGAAAGTATCCTTGATGAAGTTAAAAGTTGCATACAATAATATTTTTAGAGCACTCATGGGCATTGATAGAAGATTATATCTCAATGTTATGTAAAATATGGAGTAGATAGTTTTAATGAATTGTATAGAAAATATGTCCATAGCTTTCAAGAGCGGCTACACGACAGTGAGAATAGTCAGTCAAGATCAATATTTTTAATAGCTATTTTATTTATAAAAAGTCCAATGAATCTGAATTGGTTTAATGTATTATATATTATATGATTACATACTCTCGCATCGTAATTGTATATAGTGTATATATATTTTTTATTGTTTGTATGAACTTTTAGTTTGAAAAATAAAAGTGTCATTGTCATTGTCATTGTATATACATGTACACATGTAGTAAAATGGAAGATGTCTCTTCAGCTATGTCAATACAGTGGCAGGAGTTTGCTTGGCAGAGCAGTGAGAGTGGAACTGTCTATTAAAATAATCCTATGAACTAAGAGCATGGAATCTGACAACACCAAAACGATGAGCAATTATCAGATTGATAAAGCGCGGGGATGGGGTGGGGGGCGGGGGGCAGCATTGGGCAGGAGTAGTACTTGTTGGCGAATAGAAATTGTGTCATCACATGGGGGGGAGTGGGATAAGGGGAAAAGGGTTAAAAAAGAGGAATAATGGGAAGAGTAAAAAAAAGAGGGATAAGGGATCTCCAATTAGTGGGATAAGGGAAAAAAGAGCCAAAAAAGAGGGATATGGGAAAAAGGACAAAAAGAGGGATAAGGGAAAAAAGGGCCAAAAAGGAGGGACATGGGATTTCTAGACCCCTTATCCCACACACACACACACACACACACACACACACACACACACACACACACACACACACACACACACACACACACACACACACACACACACACACACACACACACACACACACACACACACACACACACACACACACACACACACACACACACACACACACACACACACACACACACACACACACACACACACACACACACACACATCGATGAATAGGTCCTCACCGCTTGTTGCAGGCTGCGCCGGGCCACAGCTACCTGGCCGTGTCCGACTTCTGGCAGGCGTACGAGTTTGATGCCGACACACTGAGGACGCTCCGCCGCCTCGACCCTGAGCTTGCCATCAGAGGCCCTGACTTCATCCCCCTGCCCTCCACCGCACACCCCGTTAGGGTACGTTCCATATGGCCATATTGTGGTCGATGTTTCTACCCTTGACCAGCTGAAAGCATCCGGGAGCTTGTTTAGGGTCGCGGCCGGTTTTCCTGGCTGGGTGTGTGGAAGGGGCTTGGTAGGTGAGTAAGAGAGATGGGTGAGTGTAAAGGGGTTTTATGGATGTTTGAGTGAGAGGGCTCCACTTCATCCTATTGATGTTCTCGGCAGATCCTTTCAGGGTAAAATGACAGAATGTGACTCAGGAGGTGAACGGCTGTAGGTGTGACAGTGACTGGGTGTGTTAATGAGCGAGTGTTTCCCACTTTTTCTAATGTGACCTACATTTCTGCCTTGACCTACGTTTTCAGGAATACGGCACCAGCAATTACATCAGCTACGTGTCTGTGTTTGACCTCCGCTTTTGGGGTCAGCACACCATCAATGTCATCCGCATCTACAGCGACACCCAGCGTGATGTCATAGCAACCATCCCCGTGCCACAGGTAACCATAGTAACCATCCCCGTGCCACGGGTAACCGTAGCAACCATCCCCATGTCACAGGTAGCTATAGCAACCATCCCCGTGCCACAGGTAACTATAGCAACCATCACCATCATATTAAGTACGCATAACCAGAGTAAATACAAATTGTCCAAATACTCATAAACATACAGTAACAAATGCAGCATAGCCACTCACCAGCAGACACTATAGTAGATATAACATTTTTACAAGGGAGAAGGTGCAAAAAGAAATCTTAAGAGTACGTACGGGGATCAAAACATACGGGGGATTGGCCAAAAAATCATGAAATTGAATATTTTTGTGACAAAGGGCCCTGCCTCTGACAAACACAGATGTTCCATACGTACTTACAGGTGCCGTACATGCACTCTCTGGCGGTGACGCAGCGCCACGCAGTCATCGTCGCTCACCCGCTCTACGTCAACGTGTGGCGCATGGTGCGCACCGCCAACCCCGCCGACAGCCTCGACTGGCACCCGCACAAACACACACAGGTAAGGGCAAAACTCCACCTCTCCCAAGTCAAAACAGAAATAACTGTTAAGGAGAGGACCTTGTGCAGGTGGTGAACATGAAATTTGAAGTTAAAGTTTGAAGTTTATCTTATTGGCTTTACAGAATTTGTTGTAAACATGACCAAGAAGTTATGTTTGAGGCAGCTACTGAGCAGCGCCCTGCTTGATGTCGCCACCGTCTAGTTGTATACTGTACTGTGGCGACACACTGTGTGGAGATCGGCAGTACAGTGGCAGTCTTACGACGTAAAGTATTTGGCGACACTAAGTCTGCCATGGCGGGGCCGCGAACTCACAACGCATGCACATCACGTTTGAGGTCGTACGCTCTGAGCACTACACCAATGAGGACCACATACGCACAGCATCCGCATGTACTGTGAAACTTTTCCGCCAAGGGGCAGCTTACTGCTAGTACACTTTTCATTCTCCGGTTCATTGAATAGTGTTACCTAAAATGTTTCACGGATGGGACACCTCTCATCAGCAATGCGACTCTTTCTCTACACCCACCTTATAACGAGGTATCACTGTAAATGTACATCAGGTACCATCAGAAAATAAGACATGAGTGCACTCAAACAGTTACTGCAACACTGTTACTGAATACTATTTTATATGAAAATAAATAGAACATATTTGCTATGACCCATATACCATCACATTACCAATAACCACTCTGAGTATCAGATGTCAAAATATGACCTCTGAAGCATAAATTTTGCTCATTAAAAATATGAATCAATCATAGACATTTTGATTCAGGATTTTAATAAAGTCAAGTGATCAATCCAAGCATTGCTAAAGATTTGAAGACTGCCAGTTTTCACTTCTCTATGCTTGTAACACAATTAGAAGTACATGTATCCATCCTGCTGGTTTGAATAGTCTAAGTATAAAAAATCACGAATATAAAGGTTAAATAAAGAATTAGCTCACATAAATGAATAAATTATGATAATCCAATCTCTTGTGAAAGATTGCAGAGGTCAATTTGACATCTGATACTCCGAGTGCCAATAACATGATAATACCTGCACCTGCTAGCTGTACGTGGTGGACCTGCTAACTGGGGCTGTGAGCGCGGTCCGCACCCGCCTGCCCGCTCTCTTCCACATGCACCACGTGAACTCCTACCAGCCAGACGCCCGCACCATCATAGTGGACTACATCACCTACCCGGACACAGGTGCGATGTTGACACTTGTTTTCATTGGTTATTTGCAGGCTCGAAAACTATATATGATATTTATTTATTGTTTTCCACCATACTGGCCAATACAAGTATATGACATAACAATAAAACAATGTAATGATAATAACAATAATAGAATAAAATGATAATAATAAAACAAAAATAATTATTAATTAAAAATAAGATAATAGAAGTCAATTAAAAATGATGATAATAAAGAGATAAGATAACAATAATGCCATGTGCTTCCCAATGAGTTGAGAGAGATATAGTGTGATAAGGATGCCAATGACCTGGTGTAGATGTAAAGTCGCTAAAAAGCTGTAAATTGTGACTGCAAATAAGCACATTTACATTTACAATAAATTTATTACTTCACAATTCAAAAGATTGTATAGCACTGCCTAGTATTTGATATAGAACAAGCGTATATCTAGAGATAAACTCAAAACTAAGTAACACACCACTTTTTAGATATTTGGGAGCATTTATATAAACAACAAAGGGGATGGACAACATGTAGTCTATGTAAAAATGATATTTTCTAATCTGTTGAACTCTTATTTTGACTGTCCAAATATTAAAATGTGCCCAGTAAAATTTTCTTTTACTGTATTTTTTATATTACCGAAAAGTATTTGGATTTATTTTTGCAGAACATAAATTGTGCCCTTCCAGTTTTATTAGTTAATGATGACAATATGTATAATATATATTTACTGAATTTTATCACAATATATGTATTTCATAAATAAATGCTCTTGCATTGAGCTGAACTACTTACACCACCACATTCGATAATCCCATACCAAGACACAGGGCATAGCTAGGGGTTTATTCTATATTTATTAAGATACAGGTAGCAGGTCTTTTCTTTGTGTATTCTTCTTTGGCATACATTTTCAAAGGCTATCTAGCTCTAGAACCTCTTCGGACTGTTTCCAGCATACAATGTGTATATATCGTGTCCCATGATTACATCTTTATTGAGTTTATCAACTACTATCACCCTACATTCTAGTGAGAGGTGACAAAGTTTTATAAAAGTCCTGTTATAGACCATCTTGAATTTCACATTGTTCTGTTAGGTCTGTTTTGGTATATCTATGATATGTTGTGGAGGAAGTTATAAGCTTTCAACCGATCTATGACTAGATAATATTGGAATAAGTATGTGTCATATCACCAAATGACTAGAGTATATGGTTAGATAACATTGCAATCAATATGGGCCATATCACCAAATTACTGGACTATATGATCAGATAATGTTGCAATAAGTACAGGCAATACCACCAATTGACTGGAATATATGATTAGATAATATTACAATAAGGGATCATTCAGTATTGCAAAATAATTGGTAACCCCCCCCCCCCTCAATTTCATGTGATGAAAATTGATGACCCACTCCCCCCCCCCCCATCTCCAACCCCCACCCCATCCCCAACCCCCCACTCCATGGTCCGCCATGAAATTCTCCTACCCCGCCTGAATGGTCCCTAAGTACGGGCCATACCATCAATTGACTGGACTATATGATTAGATAACATTGCAATTAATATGGCCCATTTCACCAATTTATAGAACTACATGATTAGATAATATTGCAATAAGTATGGGTCATACCACCAAATGAATGGACCACATGATTAGATAATGTTGCAATAAATACAGGCCATATCACCAATTGACTGGACTATATGATGAGATAGCATTGCAATAAGTACGGGCCATACCACCAATTGACAGGACTATATGATTAGATAACATTGCAATAAGTACGGGCAGTATCACGAATCAACTGGACTATATGATTAGATATTATTGCAATAAGTACCGGCCATACCACCAATTGACTGGACTAGATCTATATGATTAAATAACATTGCAATAAGTATGGGCCGTATCACGAATTGACTGGACTACATGATTAGATATCATTGCAATAAGTACAGGCCATATCACGAATTGACTGGACTATATAATTAGATAACATTTCAACAAGTACAAGCCGTATCACGAATTGACTGGACTACATGATAAGATAATATTGCAATAAGTATGGGCCATACCACCAATTGACTGGACTATATTATTAGATATTATTGCAATAAATACTGACCATATCACGAATTGACTGGACTATATGATTAGATAACATTGTGATAAGTACGGGCCATACCACCAATTGACTGGACTACATGTATATAACTAGATATTATTGCAATAAATACTGACCATATCACGAATGGACTGTTGTAGGTTTCATGAAGGCGCTGGAGCTGGGCGTGATGCGGGACCCGGCAAGGAGGAACCTGATCGACCCCAAAGCCACGCTCATCAGGTAGCAAGATAGAACGGCTTTTTATATTCAAAATGGGAAGTTAAAATCCTTTTGCTTAATATTTTTGTCCCTGAAATTTGTGTATCCGTGTGCTATCTTGAAATTACATTTATACAAAGAACTCAATCTTCAAAACAGAAAGCTTTTTCATATAATGATAGCGCGTATGTCCGTATTGCTAATCAATTATATAAAAGTGGTTGCAATCAAATATTATTCTACATAACACTGGTTCCTCGTGAACACTTAGTAGTCATATCCCAGCTGAGTTGCTGTATGCTAGAGTGTTAACCATATGGCAGTGGCTTTTGCACTTAAAATCTATCAACATCAAATTGCATAAAAGTCAAAACTCTTCAACCAAATGGTAACAAGTTGCGTCATTGAAAAAAGCTTATTAATTGTGGATGTGCCTCATAATATATGATTGAAAATGTTACAGAAAATCTATATCATATATTTGACAATGGACTACCTAGATTTCAGCGATAGAAGTTTTTTTTATTCCATAGCAGAATGCTTACATGTTTTCTCCTGTGGGTAGGTACACTATCGACCTGGTGACCAAGACCGCCTCCAGTCGCACCTTCCACTCTACTTCCGGATACGAGTTTGTCAGCACCATGGACATGCCAGCCATCAATGAGGACTACAGGTATGGGTGTCTGCAGACTCTTATCTCTGTGACCACCATCAACCTGCATTATAAATTGTATTGGAGCTTTCACGTTGGAGTGGTTTTTCACCACTCATTATCCTCAATTTGGCTTATTTGGAGTCATTGGACAGTTTGTGGATAAAAAAAGATGCGAGGGGTAAAAAGTGGTGAAAAATCCAATTTCCGATTTACCACTTCAATTTACAATTTCACTCAAATGTTTCACATTTTTACCACTTCAATGTAAAGCACCAATACAAATTACAATGCAGCTTGATGCTGGTATCTCCGTGCTAAAGGGCAGGAAAGTAGTGCGTTTACTAACTGCCCTCACGGAGAAAGAAGGACGTCTCACTTCTAGAATATGTTTATAATTGTAGCCACTACACATGTGTATGATAAATTTTGTGTGAGAACGGTGTTTTAGTTATACTTCAAATTTCTCAATATGAAATGTTTGTCAATTATCAGTCAGTGTCTTGGTAAAGGTAGATTTACGGTAAGTTAAATGTTTGCATTTAAGATGTGTTTTGACAATAGGGACAGAATGTCGCACATAAAAAGCACATGCTGGAAATGGCTCCATAATCGGTGGTTGCAGGTTTCGTAAGCACTGTTACGTGTACGGCGTGACGTTCAAGTCGGATGGTGTGTGGATGGCGAATACGTCACTCGTGAAGAAGGACGTGTGTAGTGAAGGCGCCGACATGGCCTGGTTCACTACCGCACACTACGTCAGCGAGCCATGGTAAGTACACACAGGATACTGGGGTTTAAACATAGACACTTAAGCATAGATCCTTATTGCTTGCCAGCTTGCCTACTTCCCATGACATTTTGTATTCCATTTATACGAAAAGTGAGCTGCTTTGGATGTAACAGAAGCAACATCATAATCAGGGCCGTAGCAGGCAGGGGAGGGGGAGCCGGGGGACCATGAAATTATGCAATCACCTCCTCCAATTAGATCCGTTTGGTTACAAACATGTGGATAAAACATGGCATCAAGAGTCTGGTTGATCACAACTACCATAAAAAATCTTCTCATATCAGCTATTGAGGTTGCAAAACCCCTGAGATCCTTTAAGTGTAACTAAATCTGCTACTAGTGGCTTGCACTTTGCAGGTTTGTGCCTGCTCCAAACGGCATCGTTGAGGATGAAGGGGTTTTACTGAGTCTCATTCTGGACGGTACGAAGAGCATCTCCTACCTGGCTGTTATTGATCCCCAAACCATGAAGCTACAGGTGAGCGATGTCTCGTGTCAGAATCTGTCAAAACTACGAGGCCTGCTACATGCACTTTAGAGCAACAATTTATTTAAAATTTTATTAGCAACGTCTGGTCCGATTCTGTGTAGTATGTTGAATATTTATGTGCAAGAGACGAGTTTTAATCCATAACTAACAAAACATTTCCAGATATAAGTTGTAATAGTAAAATTGTAGTAGTTATTTCTATATATAATAACGTTTTTGTTGGCAGAGCCGCGTGGATCTGCCCACGGCTGTGCCATTCACTCTGCATGGAAACTTCTTCGCCGATGACGACAACGACGAAGGATATCACTAGAAACGTGGCCATCAACCACAGCAACGTTACCTTGACATTGCGCATCCCACGTTTCATGGATTACGTTCATGCACCTGCCACGTTCGAATGATTGGAATCGTTACCACAACATTGAAAACAAACCAGGCCATGTATACGTGAATGTTTTATGCCAAATGCTGCGTTTCTATTGTTTCGGGTAATATGCTGCACATTTAAGAGAGTTTTCTGGTAATGATGCACAATTGTCAGACAAATAGAAAAATTTGCATACAAGGAATCTCATGCTGCAGGAATATATATTGTATGGTGTAGAAATAAGGTGGAAATTCGCAAAATGATAGCCAAATGCTTTTGGCAAGTCTTTGAAGAATGCTCCTTTACCAAGTTTGTCGTAGTTTTGTGCAATGTTTACATTTACATACCCTTAATGCAAACCCTCGGCCTCGAAAACAACGGTAGAAAAAGTTTAATGGCTGATGTATGACGAGTGGACTACTGGGTATTAACCAAGTACCGTAGAACCTCCAATTAAGACCATCTCTATAAAGAGACCCCTCTATCATAACATCACTTGTCACTGTCGAAATCCTTTATGTCGAGACCGTTGTGAACTTCTATAACGGGACCACCTGTCTATTAGACCACTTGAGGTCAGGCCACTGCATGGTCTTAACAGAGAGGTTCTACTGTACATGTTTTGTGGGCCAATATAAGGTCTTTGGAGCCCAAACAAACACTTTTCTGTCCGTTTGCAGTATCATATTAAAAAGACAATGGATTACAATGGGAAACCACAGTGATAAACAGCAACAGAAATCAATGTTGAAATTGGTCAGCGGAAGTGATGCTCTGAAATCACAAGACAAACCATATAAATGTACTGATTGGGGCAAGTGTTTTAGTACAAGAAGCCACTTGACCGGGCATATGGCAATCCACAATGGAGAGAAAGTTCAAAGAGCATCAGTGTTCAGTGTGTAAGAAATCATTCAGTCAAAGTGGAGCTCTGATGCCACATATGAGAATCCACACTTGGAAGAAAAAATATCAGTGTTTAGTGTGTGAGAAATCATTCAGTCGAAGTGGATATCTGACAGAACATATGAGAATCCACACTGGTGAACAACCTTATAAGTGTAGCCAATGTGGGAAGTGTTTTAGTTTTAATAGCTCCTTGATCAGCCACATGAGAATCCACACCGGGGAGAAAAATATCAGTGTTTAATGTGTAAAAAATCATTCAGTCGAAGTGGAGATCTGAAAACCCACATACGAATGAGAGAAAGAATAGCGTGTTTGTAATATAATTGGAAAATATGAGTATATATAGAAATTTTACTAATAAAACATCCTTTCATAACTATTTTGCAAGTTTCATTCATTTTTCCCCGCGGATTTCACTTGAGCAGTCATCATTTCTACTGCATAACAATCTATCATAATTATTTTCGGTTGCCTTTCATCGAGACCAATATCCAACCTGAACTGCTAAGAGATTAAATGAAAATATATAAAAAATACATGTAAATGTTATATGTGTGGTCACTTGACAAGTTCAAAAATATTGATTGTAAGCCTGCGATCGCAGAAAGAGAAATGTTCATACATGTATATGCGTATACGCATTATAACTGAACTGCTATAGATGATAGCCGAATACTATCTCTTTTAACCGGACACAGTGCCCGATTAACTGGGGCGGGGCCTGAGCGAAAGTCTAATAATAAAGGGCTGGCCCCAAGTTATATTAAATCTGGTAAACACCCCCAAAGCAAGGGGCCTTAGTAAACATTATTATGGGGCTTTATGTCAGATAAATAGTCACCTATGATCGATTGTGTGTATAGTCCTATTCACTTGGTGGAAGGGGGGGTGGTCTTGATCAGAAATGGGTACGGACGTGCCACAAGCAGGTTGAAAACGGCACCCACCAATATACTTATTTTTTTAGAAAAAGTGACCCACAACATACAATTTTAATTTTGTGTTGAAATTCGCCAATGTTTCCACTGCTGTGCACTATGTCCGACCGGCAGATGGTAAACATAGCCTATCTCAAGGCCTTTAAATGATCTGACATTAAGGCCTATTCTAAAAAAAACCTCTGTATGACGTCAATTTTGCAAAGAGTTTTGCTAAAGTGACGTCATTTACTAAAAGCACATGGCTTCTATTTTAGAAACAGCAGTCCAGCTGTAGTTGGGTATTTTTCGGTAAGCACGTGGTACTGTTTATTTGTGATGTGGTTCTGGTTCATTAATTCACAAATAAGCCAGCCCCAGTTAGTAATGGGAAGTTTTAGCATGTGGTACTGTTTATTTATATTGGCGAATGTTTGATGAAGTTCTGTTTTTGTAATATTTTGTATATTTGATACTCTATTGTTATCTGATCATGGATAATGAAACAATTAGACATAGCTTGCAAAAGATTGAATATGAACATTTTCAAATAGTTTTACTTTTATCAAATGATTCTAAGTTTTCTTTGTCACACAACAAGCACTTATAGTAGGTAGTAGGTTGAAGTCTGACATTCTTATTTGGTTTTATTGGTGTACTGTAGTTAACTTTTGGGGGACTATTATTTGCAGGTGTATCCATTTTGGTAAAAAAACTAAGTCATATATGTACAAGTAACTGAGAAACACATCAGGATTACATACTTAATATCTTGGCTGACCCTTACTTGATCACACATGCATATATGTTCTGCTGCTTCTGCAGCTGTTGCTAGTGATTTCTCTGGTTTTAAAGGCTATAACAGGGCAGGATGTTTGAGGCTGCATATTTAATATCAGGGGAATTCCTAGGGTTCTGTAAAAAGACCTAGGAGGCCGTCACAATTGTACTTGCTCGTTGACACGAGTGGTTTATGTAATAATAGAAATAAAAAAACTATTAGATATAAGGTCTTTTGAAAGACTAGGTAAAACACACAACATGTATTGCAGCTCGCACACCGCTACACCAAGCCTGTAAAGCAGACATCCTATGGGCCTCGTGTGTTTCCGTAGATTCAATATTTGTATCATCATGCGCATATACAATACATAATATGCCCATATAATACATTTGAAACAGCCTGTAGTCAACAGTGTCGACGCCATTTTTTTCACGGGATTTAATGTAAGCTACTTGAGCGGGAGGCATAAGATGGGGTCTCAATAAAAGAACACCATCTGCTGCCACCTTTTGTGACGGCATCGGCGCGCGCTCCCAACGGTCGAAACAGGGCCATCACAGCAGACTTAAGGGGGAAGCCCAGAACATTTTTTTTACTTTTCTAATTTTTAGTTAATATAGATGATTTTCATAATCATTGGTATAATATGATTTAAGAATTTTCTCAATTTTTTTTTCAAAAGTGAAAAAAAAAAAAAAAATGTTTTTGAAAGGCATTTTTTGTGAAATAATGACCACATGTTTAGGTACATATACTGAACCACTGATAGTGTGTCATTAGATAGAAACACATCTCTTGTACAGAGGAGATATTTCTTTAAATCGTCCCAGCCTTAGAATTTTTGAAATATATCCTTTTAATGCAAAAATAGTAATTTCAAATATGACTCTAGCTTTTATGACAGATATTACAAAATGGCCATTCCCAGCTCATTAGTAGTTCATTATGTGTGTGAATATTCATGAAGGAGATTAGGACTACTTTTGGTAGGCTCCAGAAAAAACATCACATCATACTGATAAAAATATAGCAAAATTATATACATCATGATAAGTTGATTCAAGGAATAAGCACATATCTTTAACTTTGTTTAGCATATAAAGAGCAATAAAAAATTGGAGGATGATAATTATCAAACCCAACAAACCAATATGTGATTCATTGAAATGTTGGTAGCCTCACATGAGACTTTATTAATGCCTCACTGGACTTTTGTTGTGGTTTTTCTGTATTATTCAGGTGAAATAGTCTGGGGGATTATGAAAGCCATTAAGTAGTACAATGAAATACAGTAGAACCTATCCCATGTGGAGACCTTTGTAAAAAATGAAAATTGTCCATGTAAGGCAGATGTCCTGAACAGAGGGGTTTTTAATATGGCATTGAAGTAATTGAAGAAGAGAAATGTTTCCATACAATACGGGTCTCCTAAATATAAAGGTGCCTACATAGACAGGTTTCACTGTACCTTGACCTTATTTCAGCATTTCAGCAAGTACTACTACTGCGTATTAATTTCATAATATGAGATTTCAAGAAATTGCATAAATAGTTTTCTGTTGAATTAACATTTTATAAAGAGAGGTTGTAGATACAGTTATCATCCAATCAATGGAATAAACATCTTTGTTGTGTCAACACTTTAAAAATGGATTGACAACATTGGATTATGGCATAAACTTGGTAAAATCTTGTACCTATTGTAATATCGTTCATGACAGAAGAAAACACAATCTCAAATATGGATGTTAGAAAATTTTCATCAATTGCTTGAATACAAGGTCACAAAATGAAAAAAGAAGGCTGGGGCGACGTTGATAAATAATCTAAGATAGAACCACAGAATTTACAGAAGTGACGCGTGGCTGACGGTTTCTATTTATGTACCTAAAGATATGCCTATATTTCTGAACATTTTGTGTTTAAAAATATTTAAAAAAATTTTTTTTGAAAAATAAAATTGTTTATGTGGTGGGGCTATTTTTTGTAAATGAGTGATGTAAAAATCATGACTCTGAGAATTTTTTCCTAATTGATGAAAATGTATTAGGCTTCCCTCTTAACTGAATACTGACATAATCCTAAACTGTATAGTACTGGATCGAGAGGAATATTATATAGAGCTGTGCTCCAGAAGTTGTTCGAGGTAATCACTGGCAATGGTCCAATGAATGAGCATAAAAATAGCTGAGGTTGGACAAAATTGTTGACAAACTTGAGTTTTAAAGATTGAAATGGAGTGCTCAAGTTTGCCGTGGGGAAGTTTTCAATATATTAATAAATAGCTGCTAAGCTGATTTTTCTAATCATCATGATCGGAAAACACAAATCATCATATAATACTGTAGAATGCATCATTTTCTAACTACATTAGGCATGCTGAACTCACTTATGATGTTAAGGGGACTGTGAACTCTTTTCTTACGATTTTATTAAACTTTGATTTTCTCACTCATTATTGCTTCAATTCTTACAAATTACACCTTATTTTGTAGATAATTATCTAATCTAATGACACAACATGTTTTGAATTGTATAGATTGATGAAATCTTGTTTTATAAAGCAATTAGTGAAAAAATTTACAATTCTACCTGTAAAGCATATAACTGATAGTAAAACATCAAAATGACCAAAATCACTATTCAGTTACAAAATTTGTATATTTATCTAGAAAGACTTGCCTCAAATTTTTTATATATTTCCCCTTTATCATTTTACATGCATTTTAAGTTTTAATACCACTTTAGTACTCAACAAACCACTTGTTTTCCGAATTTTCTTGCAAATCAATACAAAAACGTTCATAATTCATCAACGAAATAAAGAAAATCAAAACCCCTAGTAAGGTTTTCTTCAGAATGCATATATCTTCAAATATATACACGTTTGTGAAAATTTGATTTCACGGCTAGAGAGAAATATAAAAAGAAAAATTCATCCACTATGCAAACTTAGTTTTGAGAAAATGGACTTTAAACATGGCCAATCAATATACATTGATAGTAGTTGCTGTCTATAAAATGTATCATATAAGGAAAACTATTGATGATAAAAGGTTCATTTTGAAAAGATGTTTTTCTTTATCATTTATAGCATACAAAACAATGAAAATGTAAAAATTTAATTTTTAGCTGTTATAACCTTATAAGCCTGCAAAGAATGAGTAATTGTTTTTCACTCCGGGTTGGTCTTCACGAAATGGGCTGTAATGGGAAGACTATTGAAGATAAAAGATTCATTTCATAACATGTTGTTCTTCATAGTTTACAGTATAATAAATATCAAAAAGCTGAAAATAGAATAATTTTCCCTTAAAGAGTTCATAGTACCTTAAATTTATATTTTGACATAATCCAAGATGGTCACTAAGATGTTTGCTCTTGGCATATGCCTATTGTTCATTACAGAATATGCAATTGAATATGAGAATAATATTTTAAGATTCTATTTATATTGTAAAAGCTGTATGGTTTGAGTCCTTTTAGTTCTTTGAATTCTTGCATCATTGTAACGTGTACCACTGTCCTTAATTTTCAGAACACTGGATTTTTCTATTTAGCCAGATACCATAGGAATAGTCTGCATTGTAGACGTCTTTATTCGTGTCGAAGCAAACAGCAGCTGCCCGGTCACACTCGCACAGGCTCTGGGCACAGCTGCCTGGCTCGTTAGCTACAATGGTAAAACAATACTCGGTCAATGATGGGGGCGGGAGGGGGCGGGGCCACGGTGTGTGGGTACGTGTTAGTTACTCACAAGTCTAGACGGGTTTTTTTCTTCCTTTTTTGTGCCGTGGACACCGGCAGCTTCCTGGCTGTCAGCTGATCTAGGGGGTGGGGAACACCGCCAGGACATCGGTGCGAGCCCCGATGGCATTGTAAGTAATGGCCTGTGATTGCATACAGCGAAAAGATCAACAATACATTCACAAGCCCTTAGCTTTCCATTCACTGTAGTGTCGCCTTTGATATTCGAGTATCGGAGTAATTGGCACACAAAAATACTCTACCACACAATATGTGGAGCAGAGTACATTTCTTTAAACTCTATGACAACCAAAACGTTTTGCTGTAAGAGTATTAAACAGTACTGTCACGATAGCTGTATAATGTACAACTATTCCATCTCTTGAATATTTGTGGCTTTTGGCTATTATTGAATAAACCATAAAAAAGGTTTAATCAAGGCCTAATAAGCTCAAGGTCCTCACATCGAGGAAAATCACTGTATGCTTGGAATAGACTGTATGCTTGGAAAATCCATGCTGTCCAGGCGCATGCCCTAAGTACTTTGACCTATTTGAACTAAATCTGGAATGTAACTGCCCCTATAGGAGGCGTGAGCATAAGGGGTAACCTATTCCTACGCCTAATTAGGGTGAATACTACACGGGGGGGGGGGGGACTTCCATAGTCGTCCTATACGGCATGTGCCACTGATCGGGGTCACCTTTTTCAACCCCGCAGTTTCACTATATAGGGATCACCTTTTCCACCACTCAGTTTCACTAGGGGTCATGATTTCAACATTCCAGCCAGTTTCAATAAGGGAGGTTCAATCTCGAGGTTCAATATGTTTCAGCATCCGCAATCCCTCACCTACTTTGGGCTCATTATTCAAATCACTCGTTATTGAAAATAACAGCTAACACCAAGACCCATATTTTCACGGATGTTCACTATTCACGGTCTAAGACAATGACAACATGACGAAATATTTACCCCAGCCACGTTAAAACTAGGCAGATGTAGGGGCGCAGGATGCACGCACCTCCTACCCCCTTTCCCACCAAAATACTTTATTTTTGTAGTTGTTTTTGTTTTCCTTTTTTTTTTGGGGGGTTCTGCATGTCTGCCATCGATACAAAACCAATAGAATCTCTTAAGTGCCCCCCCCCACACACACACACACTCCAAAAACCTGGATCAGCCAGTGAAATAAGAAAACTTGTTATTGATCTTAATTGCGCATACATTTACTTTTAGTGTGTAAGTCTACCGCAAATCCTTCCACACGAGGAGATCTTGCAACTGTATTGTGTACAGTGTAAAAATAGAGATTAAAATATACCGACAATGCATTTGCGACAACGGTCTCAATTCCAGGCACATGCGTAAGGAAAAAACACGGGTTTATGGAACTCAGTCACGCCTGCAAACCAAAATGTTTGAAAAGACCCGCTCATGCGAGTAATTGGGGCTGTGTAAATGTAAATGTAGTGGTTTATAGTCCCAATGAACAGCTCATGCCGTTTTCGAGCGACTTTACATCTACACCAGGTCAGTGGCATCATTTTCACACGACATATATCTTTCTCAACTCCCTGGGGAGCATACAACACTGGCTGCATACGGCATTGCTGCTATTGCGCACACGTGCTTATTACCCACATTTGCGACCTGTACCTATTTAACGTGTAGATACCACGGAGCAGTGTGCAACCTGTTAGAGGTAGGTTTGCTCAACACTTACCATCAGACCCGACCGGGAATCGAACCCACGACCTTCTGGTCACGTGTCCAACTCCCTATCCACTCGGCCACGGAAGCACATGTGTATGGGATTCCTTTGCAGTATCAACCTTAAACCACAGATTTTATTACAACGTACAAACGACATGCTCTATTAATGAAACCCCAATAAGTATGGCTCATGTAAATACGGCGTAAACACTGTTGACTACAGGCCGTTTCAAATGTATTATATAGGCATATTATGTATTGCATGTGCGCATGATGCTAAAAATATTGAACATTCTATAGAAATCTACAGAAACACACGAGGCCCATACGAGGTCTGCTTGGGACAGTTGGAACTAGAAGTATGTTAAGGATTTCAGTAGATAACGTCAAATGCGGTGTCTGCTACAGTGGAATCATTATAACATACACAAGTTGCTCATTTGCGAGTCTATTTGCAATCCATTATCACTCCGTGTATGACGCACAGTCCCGAGTTTGGTTACCTAGAGCACAAGGTCACAAAGTGAATTTGTTTGCCGTGTACATGTAAGTAATACTAGACAATACGATGCATATACACGTACATGCGTAAAGAATATTACCTCCATACGACTTGTGCCTCCCTGGCACCTCCGAACTTTACAAGTGTCGGTCGCCGTGGAGGGGGGCGTGCATGTGCACAGTCACTACCAGTCTCGGCCAACCCCACAACGTATCGCATGTATAGGCAACATATGTATACGTACATAGCCGTGCGGTGGTCAGGCGGAGGCTTGCGGAGGCTTGCATGGCCTTTGCCGATCATTGCAGAGGCGCGTGGACAGGTGTGCGGATCAGTGCGTATCTTTGCAAAACTATGCACTGCTCTTTGTGGTCCGCTTGATCCTTGGTGCGCACTTTGTTATTGCCCCCAAACCCCTATGAAAGTGGGGGAACTGCAGGTTTCTCACCACATTCCATACAGTTCTATTCTTTAAGTAATTTTGAGTACATATTTGTGTCTCCGAAGCTATAAAATGGTCATCTGGAGCCGTTCCTTTTTAAATACCGGTGGAACGAATCGTGACGAATGATGATACGGGTGAATAGTTGCTACCACTCCTCGTTGACTTAGTCAATGTCTGCCAGACCCTGCCCCAGACCTGGGAGTTTACACTGGTGGTGGCGGCGAATCCTATACCGGGTATGGGTTGCTCTAATAAGGAGAGGCAGGTGCGGTATACGTATATATATATATAGAGAGCATATTGTTGTTGTTGTTGCTATATATATATATATATATATATATATATATATATATATATATATATATATATATATATGTTATATATATATACAGCAGCATAGCATATTACATATATATATACGTCATCAAGAATTTATCCAAAATTTGTGCCTCCCTCCTCGAACCCAAATTGGGGGTGGTGGAGGGGCGCATATTACGGTAAAAAGTTCACCCCCCCCGTATCGTAGTTGGCCAATGGGGTACATGGGGTGGCGGGGGACTTCCGGGGTTTTATGGTTTCCCTCATTAAGGGGGGGGAGGTGGGGGACAGTGCGTATTTTAAAAACATATGTTTTGTGTGCTTATTTTATTTTTTTTAAATATAAATTAAATTTTAAATTTCCCAGCCTTTTCTTTAAAATTTTATATATTTTTTAAATAAAATTATTATTTAATGGAGAAGAGATATTAATAGGCACCATTTTATTATAATTTAATTAAATTTAATTGGGGGGGGGGGGAATATATAATTTTTAAAAAAAAATATATATATATATGCACGTATTATGTTAGCTAGCTCGCCAACGAGTGAGATAAGATTTGCGCCCCCACCCAGTTTCAATGAGGTGACACTCCACGTGGTCTGTCGCGTTGAGACCCCGCACCATGAGAGCACCTTGCTCGATGACAGGCCAAGGACATAAACAATTGACGACAAACAACGACGAGAAAAATATGTAACAACAAACATAGCACGCGGAACGCCCTAACCATGGGCCGGCCTTGACCAGATTTTTCCGTTTGCTAAGCTAATTCCCACAGATATGGATTCTGCAATCCATCCATGCCGGGCTGACTTCGTCAGAAAGTCACAACTGTGGATTTAAAAGGGTTTCTACATGCATGAAAACAGAGAGCAGCCGGATGCTAGAAATGTCGCTTTACAGTCACATATTTGTATTGTCATTAAACTGCCTAATGTTAATTTGCCAATCCGTCAGTTTTTTATACTCAGGTTATTACAAGCTATATTTTACATTGGATTAATTTATCTTCTGTGTCTAAAATCAATTCAATCAGTTTTCCATGCACATTAAAATGTATGCAGAACGTTAATGTACAGCCCACTAATAGGCATGTGCATACAGCCTTTGATATGTGTGGAATAAGAGCCGATCCATGTACACTAATCACCCAGTGTCTGTCCTTTACGTCTACTTGTTGGCCCTGCCCACTGCCCTGACTGTCTTTGTTGTCCTTGTTGCCCCCCACCCCCCACCCCCACCCCCACCCCATTTCTGCCGGCGTCGGTATAAGACTCTGTGACAGCGACCTCGCCGCCACCAATGGCACATCAAAGTCAACCCATAGACTGCATCATCATAGTGACTGCAATACACACTTTGGACGGATTATTCATTAATGTTTCAAATGAGAGACTGTGTGTAGTAGTAAAAGGCACCCGCGTGTAGGTGGAGCCTGCTGCTGCTACTGTTGCTGCGTCTAGTGGTGGCATGTAAAGCAGCTCCGTGCACATTCTTGGACTAAGACGTCTGATGACACGGTAATCCGCGATGGCGATTGTGGGCTCACAACACTTAATACGACTGACCTCTCACGATTAACCAGGTTGACCCGCATTGGGACTGGGTAACAACCAACTCACGACGTTCCCGACCTCTCCGCTGTGGGAGGCACACTGAGGGAACTCTATCTTGCATGATAACAAAATCACAGACATCAGCGATGACGTGCTTATTGATCTAACAGCCTTAGATGTTCTGTATCCCCAACAACCTGAACCTCAGACGCTTTCCACATGCTGTCCTAGGACTGAGAAAAAGCTAGTTATCTCAATACGGTTAACACTGGTATCTCTCACCTGCCACCCCCCCGACCTGTTCCGAGAATATTGCTAATTTGAGTTTGTCCATAGACAGTAGTGTGGATGTTTGGTAAGTGTGAAAATGCTTGGCTGAAACAGGAAGGTCCCAACATGGATGATTTCTCTTATGATGATACTGTTTTGTGATGGCCAGCTGTGGTCTATCATGACCACAAGACATGCTAGCCAAATGTGTACAACAGAGAACACCAGAAACCATACGGGTCACAGAAGCCAGACAAGTGCCAACAAAATGTCACTGTCACCATTCCTTTTGCATTCTTATGAAAGTGGACTAAATGAAATGCTTTGTGCCATGAAATGCTTAGATACCCCTCTGGATGTCTCCTACTGGCACCATTCACCATGCGGGGTTGGTGACTGTGTCCTCATCGCTCCCGGGCAGCATCAATGTATCGTCAGTGCCTGAGGGAAACCTCCCGTCTGGACATATTATGCCCTTACATGAGTCAGCTCATGCTAGATGAAAATTTGTAATTCATGAAAATTGACATGAAATGAAAATTGGTATGAATATGTTATAGCATGTATAACAGTGAAGGTACACACTAAAATCCTATGCCAAAACTTGACGTAACCAAGCCGTGACCTACCTGTGACTACAGAGGTGACCTAATTTGTGAACTCATCCACAGAAATCTGTAACTATATGCCAGTTATAACAAGACTATAACAAGACTATTAACTTTTCAAAATGCCTCAAATTTTATCTTCACACATGGCCAACTATAGCAATATATTTTCATTAGGTCATTGCGGTTTTGCACTCTGTTTAATATGGAGCCAAGCTCTAAAGCAAATCGTTAAAACTTTTACAAAACCATTAGAGACAAGTCCCGGAGGGTATTGAGATACTTGGAATGAAAGCAGATGTAGTGATGAACTCTAAACTAGATCACTATAAACCAGCAGTAAGACGGGTGGTGTTTACAGACATTTTAGAAGAATTGGAATTAAATTTAAATTTGAATTAGATTTACAATGGGAGTAATGGAAATTATTGTTCTAATATGGATAGGGTGTGCATTATGGCACAATCTAATATTATGAAGCCTATTAGTGTGTTTTATTGTGGTATAATCTATTAATGCGTAATTTATAATCCTTTATGAGTAATACTTTGGAGTAATGATGTTGTCATATTTCTGAATAGTTCTTAATATTTTATATATCGTGTTCTATATAGTACTGTCATGGTAGTGTATAACATCAACATTTGTATATGAGAAGGAGTCTGTTGACTCGGAACATGTAATAAAGATATGTATTTGGAATTTTATTTTTGAAGGAATGGTGTAGATATAGTAAATTTATAAAGAAATTGAAAAGGTCTCTAAAGAGATGAAAAGTTTTTGTGAAATAAATAAATTTTAAAATTTTACATATTATATGTTAAAAAACTAATGTGGTAGAAAAAGACTATACATGAAATGAAATGAGACCTACTGCCACGTACATATTACATAGAATAGCTTTTATACAAACATATGTAAAGAAAAGTTTTGATCATTTTAGAATAGTGAACAGCAGGTAAATGAAAGAGGCAAACTAACATGAATCCATATGCTGTTTACCAAGTTACTAGAATACTTTATACATTCTAAAACAATCTGACAACACCCTGTCCTGTCCAAGCTCTAAAATTTTCTATAATATTATGTTTTGGGGCCAACCTTGATGTTTTGAGCCAGTTCTTCATCCATTAGAAATAAAGGCTCAAGACCTGGATGGATGTATAATATATTTTAAATATGCACAGTATTCACCAACGTGCAGAGATAGAATCGTCTGACAAAGATCATGTGAAAGTCAGAAGATATTTCAAGAACTCTCCAGTTTCCAGCTCAAATAATCCACCAGAATGTGTTCACGGTTGTGTAGTTTCAAGCACCCATACTTTTGTTAAAACGGACCATGATAAAGACGAAATTTCTTTCTGTGGATGGTGACTAAATATTGCAATAACATTTCGTATGATATATCACAAGTCATGTAATTTCAAAAGGTATATTGATATTACAATATGCAATTTTTTGGACCACTTCACTATATGAGAAATTTCATAGGTGTGGTTTCATTGTTTTGTTATTGCATTTTTCGTCCTACACTATTCTAAGGTATCTCTCTACTAGCTATAGTGCTCTTTACAGCTGAAAAGCTTTAATAGTTTTAATTTTCACGACTGTGACATCTTTAATAGAATAGAAAGAAAACAAAATAATAAAAAAAGGACTATTTCATTGTTGTAAATATGACATATACCATATACCCAGTGTGATCTTAGACAGTGTTTAATGTGTGTAATGTATATATCATATACTAGAATCTCTGCCACGTCAGAACAGTATGATGTTGATGTAAAATGTAACAATTTCTAAATGTATATTAACTCTTAACGAGATCGGTATGAGAAGAGACAGTCATAAACATGAAATCATGTAGTAGCAACTAATAGCTATACAATAATATAAAATTCAATGTGATGTCAAGAGAAAATAACAACAGACTTTTTCATTGCAGAGATCTCTTGTAACACTGGATTTGTGAATACGTAGAAGTAGTTTAGCACATTGGAAATATAAGATGTGTCATGTGAATATTCAAATATGCATGGCGAAAATACTGGTACAATATATATGCAGCTTAATCACGGATTTTTTAGTGTATGTAACGATGTATGTTTGTGATGTTAATATTTTCATATCTAGTGTGGTTTGTATTGTAATATTTAATATTCATATGCACAGATTTATATTGAATTTAATTATGTAATGTAGTATGTGATACTTATATTTTCAGATCTAGTGTGGTCTATATTGCAATATTTGATGTTTTCATTAAATTATACTGTACTGGTGTAACCTTTAACTGCATTGAATTATGAATTTGGGTGCTTTTGTAACAGCCTTTTTGCACATCTTCATTTTCAATATAGGCTTGTAGGAGTAGATTTATGAAGGTGTACCCACCCTCCTAAAATTGTTAAAAGAAGGTCCGATCAACATCGCTATATCACAGTTCAAGCACAAGCATTTAAGTGGGCAAACGGGTATGAAATCTTTCAATGAATATCAAAATACAGTATTTAAAACTACATAAATAAGATGATGCAGTGACCATTAAGTGAGTATTCATAAATGAAGATGAGCTGTAACAAGAATTGAAATTCAAAAATAAAATAATTTGAAAGAGTTTTGGTTAAACCTTTGAATATTATTACCTTCAAGTCAATTTCACACAAGACATCCCAACTCAGTGTTTGTGTTAGAAAATTAAATGCTACTCTACACACATGCTGCTAATTGTCCATAGGCACATGAAAATGTCTTCTGCTAATATGATCAAAAATAAACTGACAACTAAAGGGTTGATTGAACAACCTAGATTGGGATTTCTAACAATGCACAAGCAATTAAATGTGTGTAATTCAGTTAATTTCATGAATAAGCAAACTTTAAGTAGGGTACCATATGGTGAACGTAGTCATTAGCTGGTGGTGCTATGCGTTATATTCCTTAGTTTGATAGAGAGCCTGTATTGATATAAGTTAATCCCAATTTATATTATTATGGACAAAGTTTGTAATCTGCTGCAGTTACTAGGAAATATGTGCAAATATTCCACGAAGAAACATTTTGATGATTGAAATGGTGGCATCCTTTTAATCTTACAACCTTGGTGTCGTGAGTTCAAGTCCCTCTTAGGCCATTTGCCATTTTCAAATTATTTCTTCGGGTCGTTAAATACAGCCTTCAACTATATCTATCAGTTAAAATAATATGCTTGCTAGAAATACGGTATAGACTTGGAACATCTTTGTTCAAGGAAATTATTATGAGCACGGTGTAATGTTTAAGATGTGTCCATGTGCAGGCCTTGCCCTTGCCCGAGATGGCACAAGCTGTAATCGTATTCAGTAATTTGCTGTTGAAAAGATTTCGGACACACGAGGTGCTGAATTCTGGCCCCGGTCCAAGCTGGTGGTGTTCGTGTTCAACGAATGCGTGACTAAGGAGTAACACATGTACACATCTTGTAATGAAACTAGTTCTTACCATAGTTAGACCTCCAGTGCGCGAGATTGCAGCAATCCCGCAGAATATAGGCGAGAGCCGTGGACTATTCAAGGTCAGAGGTCGAACACAATATTAAAGCTGCTTACTACGGGTAATCAATGTCATTTTCTTACCTATTTATCATATCAAATGTCGATGAATTAGGTGCTATAGCAAACTGCATTAGATCAAGTATACGATTGTTGGAATTGGTGTGAACAAAATAACTCAATAAATATAGTCATCTCTTCATTGAGACCACCTATATAATAAGATAATATTGAGAGGCTCCACTGTACAAATTAAGCCACCGGTTTATCAAAGAGACAAAGACCCAGCCAACGTGACAATTTAGACTTGCTGGGTTTCTTTTATGCACATGTCATTTGCTGGCTGTTGTGAAAACTTTGAGAAACATTTGGGAACCCAATGTTTTTTTTGTTAAGAAATTTTTGTAAATTGTGCAAAGGGTACACACAAACTTCAGATGGGTAATAAAGCACACATGCATCTAAAACACGTCTTTTGGCAGTCTTAATCTTTCAAAATTATCACAATGATTACCCCCATGTAGAGACCACCTCTCTAATGAGACCACTTGACATTGGTCCCCTGGGTGGTCTTAATAGAAAGGTCCTACTGTATTTGAATAGTGATCAATTTACTTTACATTCACACCATTTCGTTGGGATCTTAATAAACTCCATCTTATCATGACAAACTACATGTATCAGCATCAATAATAAACTATTGATAGACTTATTACTATAAAAAGTGTCCATAGAAGACAGGTGTTTTTCTAGGTCAGAGATTTTAATTAATCCTTCATGCATCACTGTGATCAGTCATATTGGCTACTTCAAATATATATGTTAGATAAGGATGTGTGTTTGTATCACCCACACTTGTCAAAAATTCATTGTGTCGGCGTTTAAAAAAAGCCAATTTGCCCTTTGAACCATCCTGTGAAATGTGGAGAGACGAGCTAAAACCATGTATGCAATGTGGTCATTAATTGTCACCTCCGATAAGATAGCCATGGCATATGTTGAGAAACTGACTGATATCACAGCAGCAGGACACCAGCACCACAAAATGGCATACTTGTGGATAAACAGGAGAAATGAATGTACAATGTATATCCAACCACTTGACATGGCCGTGTAATTGCATGGCCGGTGTGGATAATTAAGATCAGAGGTTGCGGTTTACACATGATAATCACCAATGATGACTGCTTGTCCATGTGTGTTATGTGTGATCTCACCACGCACGGTAGCTATTTAATTACACGCTTGAGCCAAAGCTAAGGAGCCAGCAAAATCAAATATTTCAACGTCTTATCTTGCCTAAATGAGAAAAGCATGCACACACTTTGATATCAATATCTTTGTATGAAACAAAAAGAAAGTCGATGTATTAAGATCTAATTAGAGATTTTCGTGCACACAGATTTGATTAGATTAGATTTATTTTGTTTATCACGGGTGAATTTACAACACAAATAAGCAAATAAAAGATTGCAGATAAGTTAAAAAATATATAAATTATAAAAAAATATTTAATTAAAGTAAATTATCATTGATTGACTTTCGAGTTGAGTATATAACATATACCCTAATACACATTTAATTCATGCATTTATATCTTTAATCAACAACTATCACAATTCTAATAAATAAACTCAATATTTTGATAACGTTGGTTTGTCTGTTTATTAAAATTGTGATAGCTGCTGATTAAAGAAATAAATGTTTTGATCAGAGAAACACAGCTCATGAACTTATTCAACAACATTTAATTCAATATTCAATAACGTGCATTACGATAAATGCAAATATTGATATACAAGCATGTGTTCAGTTATGAAAATAGAAAGCAATAGCCACAAAATATGCCCCAGTAAAGCAAGGTATCCTAATTTTAGAAGTGGTGTTCACACTGAAAGTAGACCAGGTGTGCAAGGAGGTGTAACCGGCACTAACCGGCCGCTCCCAAGGAGATGGGAAAACTCCCAAGGGTGTTAGCATGCATGTCTGAGGAACAGGATGGAGAGATTAGATTGTCCTTTATAGTGGCAATTTCAATCTCTATAATAAGACAACCTCTCAATAAAGGGAGGTTTAGTAGGGAGGTTCTCCTGTAGAACCTCCAATTAAGACAGCCTCTATATTGAGATGACCTTTATAATACGACCATATTTTGCTGTCACAAGCTTTAATAAATAGACCAATTTGAACCTCAATTATAAGACCACCTTTCAATTTAGACATTGAAAGTACTTCCCAGGTGATAGTAATAGGTTGTTTCTATTGTAGAACCTCCAATTAAGAACACTTGATGTCATTCTAAAGGTGGTCTTAATAAAGAGCTGTTACTATAGCAAAATCCAATAATGACCACCTTCCTCTTAAGACCACCTCAATACTAAGAACATTTTACCATCTTAGTGTTTATTAAAAGGCCAATTTGAACCTCAATAATAAGACCACCTCACCATTGAAAACACTAGAGGTAAGTCCCAAAGATGGTCTTAATTGAGAGGTGCTTGTGTAGAACCTTCAATGTAGACCACCTTTATTGCGACCATCTCTATAACAGGAACATGTTTTGCAGTGAAAGCGTTTATCAAGAGGCCTAATTGAACCACTTCTATTGAGACCACCTTACAACATTTTATGCCGTCAAAAAAGCTTTTATGCAGGGGCCAATTTGATCCTCAACTGAGGTGGTCTTAATAGAGAGGTTTTTACTGTAGAATCTCCAATTAAGACCATCTCGCTCTATTGAAACCACTTCTAAAATAAGACCATTTCTGGCAGTCACAAGCTTTTTTTTAAAAAAGGCCCATTTGAGCATCCATAATAAGACCACCTCTCAATTCAGGTGTTCTTAATTGAGAGGTTCTACTGTAGAGTCTCCAATTGATATTTCTTATTTTAATTCATATTTTCTATAAATAAGAGCAATGTTTATAGAGTATATGGAATATGTACACCCCCACTTCCCATCTAACAATGCTGGTGCCCATTACCAAAGCCTGTGCAAAGTAGTCCGGCATCTCCTTTATGAATTATGTCTGCATGAAACAAGCATGGTTAAGATCCAAAAATATAAACATTTTAGTGCCTATAAACCTAGATAGTGAGCAAAATTAAAAATTTTCATATTTCTGTGTCCGCCATTTTGGAATCCAAGATGGCTGCCATTACAAAAATATTCATAATCATATGTGAATAATGTCTACATAAAACAAGCATGATTATGATCCAAAAAGACAAGCATTTTGGTGCCTATAAACCAAGGTGGTAAGCCAAGAGGTTAATATGGCTGCCATTTTGAATTTTTGATGATAACACCAAAAAGCTACCAAGTCTGCAATGCTATCACATATTTTCCATCTCTAGGGATGTAGACCTTGCTGAAAATCACAATGAGAACCCAATCTTTTAGATGGTACTACACCACCCCAGGCTCATAGCCTATATCCAGTAAAAATGCTTTTTGCTCAATTTTGTTCAAAAACATGAATTCAATAAAATGTGAAATAAAGCAATCACAATGCTCTCAAAAGTGGAACAAAGTAGGCATATTCCAAAATGTAATCAAGTCTCAAATTATACTCAGCGATTTAAGTCAAGTCTTTTAATATGTCAAGTCTTTTAATAATTACTTAATCTGCTACCACACTGCATCATATGTACTGCATGGAAATATTAGACTGACAAGTGTTAATTATTCCACATCTGGTATACTAGTAATATGTCGACCCCTGGTTAACATCTTGATAACAGGTTTGTTAACAACTTAACAGGTTGTTAACAGGTTGTTAACAACCTGTTTACAATGGAGTTTACAAGCCTTGTAAACACGTTGTTAACAGTTTGGTAACAACATAACAGGTTGTTAACAGGTTGTAAACAC
>CM032660.1:15088758-15128280 GCA_019095985.1 Streblospio benedicti
ATTGGTGTTCCTTGAGTGACGTGTTGAAATTTTCTGCCTGAATCACCAATGTACAAACTTGGGCTGTTGAGAATAACAGCCTTGTATATCGTCTATGGTAGTGTATCTGTTTGCTAGCTTTAATTTTTTTGAGCTGCAGCAGGTCCGCTCATACTTATATAAAAAAACAATGATAATTCTTTCTACCTGCTTTAATGTCTTCAGGTATTTTGAAACAGTTTGGACACTTTGGACATTATAGCAGTTAGAAAGAATTGTCATTGTGTTGATTTATATTAAATAGGTATTTTATATGCACAAAATATGCTGCAAAATGGTATATTGGTATATTTGTTTGACGGATTGCACTGCAATGACGTTTGGAGAGAACAGGGAGGGGGCGCTCAATTTTCGTTGAAACCACACAAGCTCCATGTGTGCTTTAGGGTGGGTTGGGGGGATGTGGGGTTCTCTTTCATAGTTTCTCTTCACATTACTCTTCTTTATTTACTAAACATGAACTAGTATCCATGGACATCCCACTAATGGTTCATTTTTAACCTGATATAAATGTTCAGTGTACTACAATTATTCAGGTATACACGAAGCCAATTTCACTGGAAGATGCTGCAAAGATGATTAGCAGGAACTCATAGAATTCTTGAAATAGAATAAAAAATATGTCAAAATTCTGCTTTCAAATATTTTATGTCAAAGCTATGTTGGAAAATATTGATATGAACAATACATAATCAGTGTTTCGGTAATTTTTTGTCTGCAGACATTTTGCGTTTGTGTCAAAAACCAACCCTTACTCAATCATGAACGTAACCTTTGGCCTTGCTAGTCACATCCAATCATCAAAATTACATTAGAATTGGATTTTATCAGGCCAAATTCAGTGCAAAAAGTGGTATTGCATGTTATTCTAGACCTAATAGTAAAATAGTTACGTATTAGCTATGTACCGGCAGCCATCTTGGCAGCCATCTTAGATTTTGGGAGGAACCAACTGTCTGGGAGCGTGGTTCCCGATATTTTTGGAACCAGCGTACCTTAAAACCCCTCTATGCAAAGTTTAATGCTTTCTGCCAGAAGTGAACATGTAGGCATGTATTTGTCACATATCCGCACCACTAATCATAACAATCATAACGGCACTTACAGACACGAACGCAGTAAAAATTTGTCGTTACAAAAATAGGCTACCACAAAAATAGTGTGATATTTTATAGATCACAGTAAGGTAAGCCACCAAATTTTTGTTTAGACAACTTTACTTAATTACATTGACCACCACCCTTAAAAGCTATCATTTAAATTAGATTGCTGGCGTTTGCTGAACTATACTCTACCACACAACTGTCTATAATACAGAGTTTGCGTATTAACAATCTAGGTCTATAGGACATGTCGATAACTGCATGACGAAAGAAACCATCTAAATGGCCATGAACAAATGGTTGTTCAATTAGAATACCTACAGCATGCAATCACACCAGAGGCCGGGTCACAGTTGTAGCGGTAACTATCGGCATACACCTCAAGCCCAATGCCAAGGGGCTCGGTACAAACTGCCGAATCCTGCAGACGGCCGTAACAATTGTCGTGGTGGTAACAACATCTACAACAATCAAAATGGCCACTTCTTAATTGTTAAACATACTAAAGCTGGTGTTTAAATGGTGGGTGGGTGCTAATAACATTATCTGTTCAGACACACAGATAATTTTATGGGGAAAAAATCAGAGAACACATTACCTGTCCAAGTCATCTCTTATTGGGCCGCTGCCGCCAAAACCACAGTAACAGCCATAGTTGTTAATTTTAAACAAATCCGTAAAGCTTAACAGGCATGAAGTCATGTCACCAAAATTAAACAGGTTACGAATTCGGGCATGAGTGTTCTCATCACGAGCCTCTGTAATGTAGATAAGAAGTTTCCTTTGGTTGATGCCGACCAGTCATGAAATAGCATATGCAGAATTGCAATCTAATTCATACACATATATTAAAGATACGATGCAACATGTAGTGGGAAGAAAGAACATAAACTTTTACATTTTCAAGTGTTTGATCGCGAGTTGTGCCACCGATAGCAGATCCAGTTTTTTTTAAACGAGGGGGCACTTTTAAGGCATCGCAGTAGTTTCTTGCATGCGACTAATTTCCAATATTTGGAAATACCGTGACAATACGCCACCTGGACCTGCCTATGCATTCCAAATAGGTAAGGTCAATAATACAGTTTTCTCAACCATTTTCTTACATTTGTAGACTATGTTTTGAAAATTTGTCGATATAGTGATTTTTATAGTTTTTACTATGAGGTTTACCAGTTGTCCCAGCTATAAGCACGACCAGAAGAATCAGTATCACTTTCATCATCTTGTTCTACAAATCCAAAGCCCATGTGTTATTACAAATTTTAAATGGCTTGAAAAGTGAGTTTAAGTGTGCATACGAGTACTGCTCAGGTGAAAAGTTTGCACCCACACCCACCCCGCACATTTAATGTAGAATCGGCACCCAAGCACGCACCACCATATTTAATAAAAAATGGAGAACCCATCCACAAATATCAATATACAACCCGCACAAAATCTGCAAAAAGCTCGCACTAAACCCACATTTTCTATAAATATTTAGTTATGTTAGCATATGGTGAATGAACTACCAATATCAATGTGAGGATCAAGGAATGTTTCTTAAGGAGATTCTGTCAAGGAAACATAAGTGCCTATGATCTTGTGTGAATGATAAAGTATTTCAAATTTGAATACATCCAGATGGACTGTGACTATAGTGACCATAAAGCCAATCATATTCCTGTTTGCAACATTAATATAATGGAGCATATCTACTGCACCACTTTAAAGGAAGAGCTACACATACAATTACAATTTGTAAAGCTTGAAAATATCTACATCTTTAATAGGAAATATATGAAGATAATATTTTCCTGTTATACTATATTCAATGTTTTGGCTACATTATACTAGTAGACAACTACTTATTACACATATATGATATTTGCGTAAAGCATTAAAGATGGCTAATTTGAGTAGGCCTCACAAATTTCTTTCGATGAAATTGTACTTAGTACAATGTAAATGTCAGAAGTATTCATATAATTGAAATCCAGCATTTTTGTGTATAAGCTTACCACTTTAACAAGAAATATATAAAGAATAGTATCCAGTTATCCTATATTGAATGATTTAGTTACATCATATTGATTACATGTATGTTTAAGATATATGCACAAAACAATGATTTTTTTTCATAATTGCTGGTAAAGGATGGTAAGTCAGCCTGATTTAAGTATTTATTCCCAAACATTTCTTTCAATAGAATTGTACTTAATCTGAAGTAGCCATATAATTGAATTCAAGCACTGTGCATACATCGTTATTTTATCCACTGCACCTAATACCAGTATCAGTTTTAGTAGCAGTAGCAGTAGAAGTTGCACCTTTTTTCAAGAGGACAAGATCATTGATCTAAATAATATGAAGCGATAATAATACCAATGAAAGAAAATAAACATATCAACCAACAAAGTGAACACCATATATCAGAAACAAATCAAGCTAAGAGGCCACAAATAAGAACAATGTATGGTATGTGGTGGTTTTAATTGATCTATTCAATCAAAAGATTTATCTCCACTATGAGTTCTGTCATCTATTTGTTCAAAGCAAGAATGGATTGCTGCCAATACAAAGGAAAAGGTGCAGCCACCGTTCATTTCATTGTCTTTTTTCATCTTATAAAAAGTGCAGAAGATGAGATTCTAAATTCCTGTCCCTCACTCTTGTTATCCCTTCATACTGACGAGCCTAAAAAACAGAGCATTAGAACATTTTAAACACAAAACATATAAAAGTAATACATAATCAATTGTATAAGAAATATCAAGTATTTCTGACAATATCAATGAATTGACCTAACCTGGAGATGAGTTTGTTCTCTTTTGAGCAACCCTCGGTCACGTGCAAACACTATGAGATGTTTCATGAAGCCTCTATTGAGCAAGGCTACTTTTCTGGACTGCTTCAGCTGCTTGGTTGCCTTGAGAAGTGAAGTTCCTTTTCTGACGAGGTAGCTCAGAGCTATTGCGCCACTCCTTCAAATGATTAACGCAAATGTTTAACATAATTGAGATGTTACTTATTTGGACAACAGTAAGGAGTACATACATATACTACAATTCAAAGGCATAAATTATCTCAATATTGACCAATTAATTCACTTGTTCATTTAACATACTTCATTGCAAATTTGTACAAGTGCCTGAATCGAGATCAGTCACCTGACAAACATATCAATCAATATCCTTTGTTAACTTAATACTATCATAGAAGGCGACTATAATCCCATTCCCCATCATCATTATCACTTGCCCTCAAACTCTTTACCCATTTGACCATCGCCTATATGTAGTAGCAATTAATGAGACGTGGAAAATACAGATGGCAAATTGAAGGCGTATAACTGCATACATAAAGGTGCTAGAGTGAGACCAGCTCCAGCTTCCCCCACCCTCCACCCCACCTTAACGTCGCCACATGGGTAGTATTTTACACTATAGCAAAATAACCTTCCCAAAGTCAACCACTATCACACTCTCATCAGGCCCGTTACCTGTTGACATCAGGACAGTATATGAGCACCCGCCCCCGCGCACGCGCGTGGTCAATGAACTGGTGTGCTTTGAGAAAGTGTCGGCTGATGTCGTACGTCTCGCCGTCCTCGGCAGAAATCTCCTCGTAGCCCTCGATGCCGTGCTCTGGCCGGTACCGGGTCTCACGCTCGTAGCGAATCACCGGGATACCTGCAGTTGAGATTTTGCTTTATGTTTGTATTGCCTGTTTATGTAACTTATTTTAACGCAATTGCAACTATAATTTTACAAATAAAGGCAACATATAAAACCTAGTTGTGAAAAATTGTTTGGGCATGCGCATTGAGATGAAATATTTGTCGCGTGATATCATTAAACGTACATTTGAAGTTTACGACATAACTTTAAAGTAATATTATTGTTGCGTAGAGAAATTTTTAAAAATTCGTGACGAATCATAACCACAATGTTTTGAAATACAGTTGCTCACCTGCACAATTGAGAATATACTTGATGTTGTTTCTACGAAGTAACCGTATGTCTTCTGCGTTTGCTGCAGTACCTAAGTACACATTGTCATAGATGAGTGACGGCTCGGGTGGCACTCCGTACGTTGGTGGTGACTCCAGTATCCGTCTCATCTCAGAGAGGTAAGTATCCACGTCCTCATTTTGTACTGGGGCTAGGTACGTGGTATCTGCAAATGTTACACAAAAACTTCTGGCATACAAATACATATATTTCCTGTGAACACGAACTGTACATTTCGATTTTCATCTGAATTTAAAATTATGCAATTTTGGTGACTACCGCAATTATATGTTTTGATAAATCATTATTATTTTAAAACTACATGTTCAATGGGGCTCTAAACATTCCACGGTATATTGGACACGGACACGTGACTGGTATGTTGAGGGTGTGTAGATGTCCTCTCACTCTTGTCAAAAATGTTGTTATGATAGTATATGTTAACCTAAATCCTATTTCATCACTCTCTTGTTTTCAATTCGACGGTTGGGAAGTCTTCCCATTGAATGTGTAGTTTCAAAACAATAATGATTGATTAAAACATATATGGTAGTCACCAAAATTGAATAAGTATAAATTCAGATGAAAATCGAAATATTTTGCGACACTTTTCCAACAGCGTCCTTTTAATAATAGCTTGCTTCTGTGAACAAAAGCTCACAAACATCCAACATACTATATTCTTTATGATACTCAATTAAGAGCACCCAAAGGCTGACAAAACATTCAAGTAACTCTTGTGATTATCGTGGAAAACTGAATAAACTCACCTTTCAATGCAGACCTTGCATCAAAATCCAACTTTCTATCAAGATACGTTGTATACAACGGCATGCTGGCCACACAAAATTATTTATTGTAATTAATGTTTATATAAAAATTGTGTGTACAAAACAATATTGTACACAAACACCGGACCGTTCAGAGAGCTAAACAGCAAGATTGTCACACCGGGAGGCACATGGGTAAACCCTCAAAATACTGAACAACTGCTACTATTTTCTTTCTACCAACCAGTTTTTCAACAAGTATTCCTTAATAATCAACACCATTTACATTCATGATATGTCAGTTATAATGTGTTGTGTAAAACGTCAGAAACAAATATCCGGGTTCCTCAATACAAAGCAATGGGTTTTGAGTAAATATTGTGGCCCACTCATGTCCCATACATCCCCTGAGTCGTGGACCGGTCAAAAATAACCACGCTGTTGATGTCATTGAGGCAGCTGCTCAATCGCTCTGCTCAAAATTAATAGGACTGGTTTCTACTCACATGTTCTTTGGTCTCTGATTTTGTGTCAACCATTTATTGTATTACCAGAACGCTTTTTTGAATACCCACTTATTTTTCCAAAAAGCTCTAATAAAATATCTGTAGTAAATAATACAGCGCCGTAGCTTGCTAGAGCTATTGCAACTTCCATTGTATTCTACCCAGGGAGTTGATAAAGAAAATGTTGAGAAAGAAAATGAATGCTCCATATAATAATAGATGTAGTCTAAATGGCGATTTTGTTGATACACCATACCTTTGAACTCGCCTATCTGTACACCGCCAATCAAGCGCTGTGATCAGTGACCTAGTCCACGGTGTATTTTTACAGCCCGTGACAATGAGATGAGAAGATGACAGAGCCCGGGGAGGCACCCCGAGCATTGGTAGGGATGTGTCCCAAACGTCTCCCATCCTGCATTTTCATCTGTGCAAAAGTTGAACGCTTTATCTGGAACCTTTTGCACGTTTAGGTGATCGCTATGACCTCTTCTTATCATAATCCTGTAGGAGGGCATTTTAATTCCGTATACATGTATATTAGACTACAGTAAAGACCACCTCTATAATAATACCACTGTTCACATAAAGCTACCAAAATGAACCTCTGTATAGAGACCACCTCTATATTGAGACCTAACGCTGGTCCCAAAGGTGGTCAATAATAGATAAGAGAGTCTACTGTATATGTTTTAAAATGACCACTTATATAGACGTACAGCAGGTCATCTTGCAGCACCCGTAATGCAACTTTGGCCTGACTGTAGAAGTGATCTGTGGCTATACAGACTATACAGACACCAAACTTTCGCTTTGATGGTTTTCAATGCAATTACATTATTCATAAGTGAATTCCAATACTAGTTGGCCAGTAAAGCTAACCATTTCATATATAAATCATTTTCAATCAAAATATTTCTTCAACCGTTGGTCTATCAATTATCAACGAAAAGGGTAGATAAGAAAGAGGAAAATACAACTTGGCGGGGGGGGGGGGAGCATCCAAGAAATGCTTAGCGCACCACCCCGAGTTTTCGCGGACATTAAACTAGTCGGCTGTCCACACATATTGTTAGGGTACAATAGCTCTTTTTTCCTCGTGTGTGATTGAATATACTACAGTTGTAAGAGGATATTTTAGTTGTGTAGCCATTATCCAACTTTAGGATTATATGCAATATACATTTTTCGAACAGTAAGTAATATATATTATTTTTATTAGTAATTTGTTGTGTACAAAAGAGTATTACTTTTGCAATACGCCACACTTTGCTTTGTACATGCTTAGGGCCGATATTTTAACGTTTGTCTGGATGATAAAGACGGTTAGGCCAGAGTAAGTCACACAGTTCCGAATGTTGAAGTCGAATAACTCGGGTTATTGGTGGTTGTCTTGTTGTTTCGCCATATAGGAACAGAATATCCTTCTCCCCTACCGCAACCTAACACCAACAGCTATCCAATCTAGATCTATTTCTCATTTCTTACCGCACAATAGAATTTCGTTATAGTTGAATGAACATTTGTGGCCTTCCTGCAAACACTCTTCACAAATCTTTTAACCACACACACCCATTTGCCCAAATTAGAAATAGGTATGTTTACAGAGGGGGAAATATGCCTATTTTGAGTTGTGAGAATGGCCCTTGAATTTTTATGAGAAATGAAAATGGGGGGTCCATTTTCTTTTAGAATTGTTAGAAATTGGGAAACTGTGAAACTGTGAATGAGAATGGTTAGAAAATTACTGAGAATGGCCCTGGACTTTTGCTGAGATTTGAGAATGGGTGGGGTATATTTATCCCTTTTTATACAATAAATACGTAATCATTCAAGTTCAAAGTTAATTTGTTTAAACTATACAATTGCAATAATAACATATTCAATTTTTAAAACAAATTCTATTTGAAATTTAATGAAAAAACTATGAAGATACACATATGCACTAAATTGTTAAAGAAACAATTTTGTACTACAAACTGATGGATCTTAAAATTAATTATATTGATAGATTATATTATGACTTATGTCACTATATATATTTACTACGCTTGTATATAATTATCACATTTTACTGACTTTATCATGCCATATAATTCTATGTAAGTAATTGGATAGAAGTTATAAATAAATTAAAATAAGAAAAAGGCATCTTATATATTCACTAAGCTTCACACCGGTCCCTGGCAAAGATCGGTAACGATTAAAACTTAACCACAAACTGATAATATTTTACTTTAGATAACATACATACATATAGGCATCTGGCTGTTGTGAATATGTAATACTCATCTAATAAGCTTCGTTTCATTGCTATGGAGTCTAAAAATTAAAAACTCATATTGTTTTGCAGACGAAAACGACGTTGAACATTAAACTTGCATGGTCAATTGGTCATGATGGGGTTCACGATGGGATATTCAGTCTAGTCACATTAGAAGTTGCTTGAAATAATAGCTATATAATTAACCAAAAATGGCAATACTGTAACCATTGCATCTTTATAGAAAAGATTTATTATGTGTTTGTATGAATTCACCATATGAATTAGGGGTTCACATTATCCCGATCATTTTACGGACTTCAGCCCATCACAACATTTATATTTTATTTACAATTTCAGAATGTTTGCTCTAATATTGGCCTATTTTGTCATTTTTTTAAAATAGAAAAGTACTTTTCCTAAACAAAATATTATTCTAATTATCACACAAGAACTTATAAGCCTTACCTGAGCATTATTTATGTACTATTATAGTAATAGGAAAGTCCTCAAAATATTTAGAAAATATATAGAAATCAACATAATGTACTAAAAGAAGTAGCAACTGACATTATAAATCTTTACTAAAGTCCCATTAATACATCATTCATGCATGTCATTACACGCATGAGCGGTTCTTTTCTAGGTTCGTGTCGGGGTGGTACGTTCAGTGAATAGCAGTCTTTATAATGTATGAAGTTCTGAAGTACGCTTCAGTGAATACATTAATCGTGGTCTCATTAGGAAAATGCCACATCAGCTTAATGGTGTTTTATTTAGTTTCTGACATGAAATTATCTCTAGCACTCTTATTTTTTGAGTCAATACTCATCTACTAAAAACGGTAAAAACACACTGTTAGAGTGGGTGTAAACCATAGGCAGATCCAGTTTTTTGGAAAAGGGGGGGGGCGCACTTAAGGAAAAAGGGGGGCGCACTTTGGGATTTCATGAAAAACCCTATCAAAAGGCGCCCCGCGCCCCCTGGATCTGCCTATGTGTAAACATAATGCAACCCTTCACTATTCATAACCACCTTAAATAAACATAGATTTAAAAACCCAGCACAAAGTCTCAAATGAACAAAGAAAATAGCACCTCATATAATGTTAAAAGTATATAGACTACGTGCCACCTCCCCTATCACATGAATCCTTAATTCCTAATTCCCCATCGGTTTCCAGTGCGCGGGGAACACATACTGTCTCCAGTGTTCGTTACGGTATTCCAATTCGCCACCAAACTGCTTGTCAAAATACACAACATCCCTGAAATGGAGCCAGGCGGCCCAGTAGGCGAACGAGCCCCAACTGACGATGATATGTTCACATAACGTCAACGTGGCAAAATCCGTGTTCCGGTCGTGCGTCGAAATGGTTGCGTCTGTGACGTTACGAAATGTCTTCTTGCACCAGGCCACGTCGTTGGAAACCACAATAAAGTGCACGTGGCCGTAGTTCTGGCGGAAGTAGTCCATTGCCTTCCGGAAGAAGCTCACTTCCGGTACCATGTACCGCTGGTTGGTGTTCACAGATTTCATAATGTCCCCACGACGAACGTGGACGGCAACGAATAGGGGACGTTGTAGTTTAGCTGCCAGACCCGAGAGGTAGGCGCTAGCTCGCGTATTGATGTCTTCCTTTACTGTGAACATCCGCCTTAGCACGCCCTTGATGCCCTCAAGGAAGTCCCTGCACTGCAGATAGCCTTGGATCTGTAGAGGTTTGTTGGGCAAGTTGAAGAACATCTGATTGGTCCGATCAGGGCACGTGACCAGCTCCTTTTCCACGTGCGTATGTGACGGTGGTTTCCCAACGTGATAGATGCCCTTGTTCTCAAAAGTGAATATGTTCCTCAAGTTTTTCTCAACCTCTGGAAGGATGTACAGAGGCCGCTTGGTGTGCAAAGAGATGGAAAGGCCGGCGGCAAACTCCCACATCTGGTTACCCAACCGTCCTGACTTCCACATGTAAATTGGCGGGGACTTTGCGAATTGTTCAGTTTTTATCACATCGATAACGTCTTCAAAGTTTGTGTGGAACGATTCATCGTTTGCGTGACCCGTCACGTTTGCATTTGCTTGGCTAGAAACATTGTTTAGTAGCTTAGTTAGAGTCGAGGTAGAGAATATCTTTGGCTGCGTGATTCTGGTTTGGGCTATACAGTCCTGGGATAATCCACAGTCTATATTTAAAAGGGCGAATCCACAAAATAGTGCAATGGCTATTATCACTGCCACCAAATGTCTGTTATTTACCAATCCACTACTTTTATTCGTATCCAAATTCATGATTTACACTTGACAGATTATTTGATTGGTTGTTGTATGATATGCTTACAAGTAAAAGCACTAAACCTTTTCCTTCATATAATCATACCACCACTTAATGTGTGTTTAATAAACCTGACATCAATACAGTAATTTTACCCATATTTGAATTCATGTTTTTATACAGTTGAGTTGACTTGAATTCCTTAAATCTCTATTTTTTGTTTATTATCCTGATTCAATCAACCCCAATGGCTTAAAACTCATTCTTTAAACTTCAGTGCACGCGATTCTGCGCATGCAAATATATTCACATTTCATTGTGTGTGCCCATAATCCAGTAATCCAGTAACTTTCCCATGATAATCACTCACTGCATTGGCGCGGTGCCTGATTCTATCTCTTTTAGACAGCCAATATCCAAAAAAGTACGCATTTCTACCTGCACTCATAAAAATAATCAATTATGGAGAGCACTGCATGGCAATTGGAGACATCACAGCTCTACGAGAGAATGATTGTTGTTTTGTTTTGTTTCTTTGTTTTTTGTTTGTTTGTTTTTTTGTGAATAATATTTTGTATTGTTGTATTTGATAATTTATTTATTAGAATTAAAAAGATACGCGCAGCAAGTGGATTTCGCAGCCCTTTTAACCTGTAAAGGTGGCATCTAGCTACAAAAACTTTTTACATACATGAGATCCGATGATATTACATGAACCTTTTAGATTGTCTTAGAAATGGACGCACAGATTCGGTGCCACTTATTTCGGAACCCCTTTTAAGGTTAGGACCACTGGTAATTGGTATTGAATGTAGCATGCGGGTGTCACATTATGAAAGCCGTTTGGCAAGTCTCATTTTTAGCCAATAGGCGCGGATCAATCCTGCGCATGCGAATCTCTATATCAAGCATATTTCTACTACGAGAGATACAACTGATGGCAGGTTTCATGATTCTAAGCCTCCGTATAACTACGTCAAATGGCACCAATCCGCACCATTATCACCCGTTATCATATTTTGAATTTGCAACATCTGCTGACTACTATAGGGAGTCTTTTTACCCATCGGCTGTAGTATTATGGAACAGCCTGCCAGTGGAAATGGCCACTGCGCCCTCTTTAGAGGCCGTCAAGGCTACGAGCCTTGTCACGGCCCTTTTCTAATCTTTATCTCTATCCTTGTTTTTAACCTGCACTACATACACCTGCTTTAATCTTTACTTGAATTTGAGGAGGAAACTTCAGAATGAATTTACCGTTTCAAAGCTCAAAAATCAATATTACTCAACACAGTGCAATGAAGATTATACATGTATATACACGTGTACAATAAAAGGTTATTGAAAACCTCTAATAGATTGCAAAGCCCACTTTAATTATGAAGTGCCCAAAATCGAATCACTTCGGTGTCCTCTCATACCTCATAGTTGTGTAAAGTTTGAACAAAATCGGTTCATCGGTAAGCCCTCTAGCTTGTCCGGAGACATACATAATTAGAAACGAAACAATCACTAGGCTTTCACTTCTTCAGCTGCTGAAGCGACGCAACTATCACTTCTGGTTGGGCTATCCCAGACTGACAGGCGCCATGTTGGAGGACTACGGCTACCACTTCCCAGGCACGGACGACTACTACTTGCCCGGTCTCAACAGGAAGAAGGAGGAGGATGTGATCTTCACGCGCATGCAGAACATCCTGGCAGGACACCCATACCTGGGTGTGCCCAGGGAACCCAGCAAGGTATGGTCAGAAGGAGGCCAGCTCCCTGGAAAGGTGTGGGGGGGGGGCTGCTTTGGAAGTAACAAAGACAAGAACACGCGTGCATGTACTGATCCCGTGATATATGACTAGGTGCTCAAATACAATGGCAGTAAATATAAATGACAGAGTAGCAAGAAAATATTCTTTACGCAGCTCTACATTCAACATGGATGTATCAACACAGTATACTGCAATGGTATGAACGGAAATATTGTGAAACTGCTGTAAGTATTTTACTGTCCATAACACCACGTGACTAGGCTGTTACAACAAGCCTAAAAATGGCAAAGTCATAGATGGTAAAGTATTTTATATTAGAGATGACAGTGAGGATTCTCATCGGCTCTCCTGTAGGCCCTAACTGGCATGACTGTTATTGGTTCTAATAAACAAAAAAAACTATTAGATGTAACAAACTTTGAACGTCTACCACGTGTCTCGCTCAGATCGCACGTGGCATCTACGTGGGCACGACGGCGGACGCGGAGAACGTGTCGCTTCTCAAGCGCATCGGTGTCACGCACCTGCTCAACTGTTCGGGAGGCGCCGGGAGCGGAGCCAGGCGCCGCGGCAACGCCTGCCCTAGGTTGGTGCGGTCACAGGCTTGTGAGAGGGATTTGATAAGCAGGGGGTTCTAATATTTCCACATTAGTGCAACTGCTCCTTTTCTTTTTGCTGTGCAGGATGCCAGTTGTTTTTATGTACTTTGGATCATTTTCATTATTCACTTTTGCATTGTCGCATATCGAGCTAGTGTTAAGAGGCTAACCGAGATGGGTCTCGTTAATTTTGACAAACTTACCATATTATTTCAGCTTTTTTGTCACAATCAGTTATTTTTACAGGGCCAGTATCGTTCTTGATAACTTTGGTGTGGCATGGATGTCTAGTCTTGGCGATCATTCAGATACTGATCAGAAACAGTAGAGCCACCAGAAATAGCACACATGTTAATTTCCCAAACAACTTCATCTTGGACGTTTAGAAGTAATTGATCAGTTTTTTCCAAACCTCTAAATCCCTCGCGATATGTATCCTACTCATTCATGGAGCTATTTCCACCCCATCATTGTCGTCTGCCCCACAGAGTGTCGTTCACGCGTGACCACGGGCTGCGCTACATGGAGATCCTGGCCGAGGACGGCGAGGACTTCGCCATCAACGCCCACTTTCGCATGGCCAACAACTACATCTGGCAGGCCCGCAAGGACGGCGGTGAGGTACTGTAGGCAAACCTCCACTCATTGGTGAAACATAAATTACTGTAGAACCTCTCAATTAGGACCAACCTTGGGACCAGAGTTAGCCGGTGTCGATATAGAGGTTCGTTTTGGAAGGTTTGGGGTTATGAAAAGTGGTCTTATTATAGAGGTGGTCTCAATAGACAGGTGGTCTTAATTGGAGGTTCTACTGTAGTGCCAAAATACCACAAGGCAGATTTGTGAGAGAAAGTGTCACGAGTGTTGCGGCAAGACGCATTGAAAGAGAAGTTTCTATGTTCAATCAATACGGGAGTCAGTCATTGCGGTTATGTTTGCGTTGTGTCGTACGGACAGTCGTTACGTTAAGTTCTCTTGTGACTCTTAAAATTAGAGCGACAACTCTATAATATGCGTCAGCCGTGCGTATGACTGTTACTGTTGAATATTACAAATGTTAAATACACTATTATATATTATTACATGATAATCTAATCAAAGCATATTGCTATAAAATGTCGCATGCAGGTGCTAATCTACAGCGAGGGCGTCAGTCGGTCCGGCGCCATCTGTCTGGCCTACCTGCTGCACAGCAGGCTTTTTCCATTTGCAAATAAAGTTCAATTGATGGATGACAAGACATCAACCCAATTGAATAAACAAGGTTTTATATCATTTGCAAATAAATGTACAATTGATGGATGACAAATTTAATATATACACTGAACCTTTGAATAAAGTAGGTTTAACCAAGATTTGTTTTGTAATTATCAAACCTACTTGCCTTACTACTATTTCAATGTTCCCATAATCACTGTGCGTTTGAAAATTTTGAAAACTGCTTCGTAAATGTCAGTCGACAACGGCTTGCGCCGCCATATTGGGTGTCTGCGTAGCGTTCGTAAAAACGACTGTCCCGATAATGTACATAAACACGAAATTTGTATGTTGATTATATATTTGTTGTAAACTCTATTTCGCCACCTTGAATTCATTTCTACTTTTTTCACTATTGATGCGTTCATTAAAATTTATTGTCCATTGAAGTATTGATCATCATGATTTTTGTTTTTTTTTTTTATGTTAAAATGTTGTGGTCATGGCATATGTATTTGAATAGAGAACCATTTTTATTTACTTATTTTTGCTTTAGAAGCATTTGTTTTTTGTGCTCCTATTATTTTTTTTTTATAGTGCTTTTGTACTTCACCAACATTATATATCACTGATGACAATAATAAAATGTTTGTAAATTGATCATGCTATTTACTTCTTTCATAGTAGCAATACTGTTATAAATTGATGGACTATCCAGCCAGTCTTCCATAATGCTAGTACATTGTGTTAGGCTTTTTTCCACACTTCAAATAGCAGGCATAGATGATTAGCCAGCCAGTAATGCTAGCTTTGTTGATAGCCATCCAGTTTTGGTAGCTTTGTCTCTAGCCACCCAGTAATGCCAGCTTTGCTGCAAGCCAGCCAGTAATGCTAGCTTTATTACTAGCCAGCCAGTAATGTTAGCTTTGTTGCTAGCCAGCCAGTAATGCTAGCATTTGTTGCTAGCCAGCCAGTAATGCTAGCTGTGTCATTGGCCACCCAGTAATGCTAACTTTGTAGCTAGCCGTTCAGTAATGCTAGCTTTATTGCCAGCCAGCCAGTAAGGGACTATTCAGTATTTTTGACATGGTGGGGTAGGAGGATTTTCCAAAAATACTGTGAAAAAATAATACCCCCCCCCCTCAAATATCTGTGAAAAAATTGGTAACCCCCCTTTATTTCATGTGACAGAAATTGATGACCCCCCCCCCCTCTTACAATTTAAGCACTCATTGTAAGCTAACTCAAATCCTATTTGGTTGATATCCATAATATAAAGAAATAGTACAAAATCTCAAAAATAGGGGTAAATGTTCTGTGAAAAAATTGATAGCCCCCCCCAAAATTGTGTGAAAAAATTGATAGCCCCCCCCCCCCCTCAAAACATTGTGACAAAAGTTCATGGCCCGCCCTAAAATCCTCCTACCCCACCCTGTCGTAAATACTGAATGGTCCCTAATGCTAGCTTGTTACAGGCGACCCGGCTGCTGAAGGACGCGCGCCGCACGGCTCTGTGTAACCCCGGCTTCATGCGCCAGCTCATCCGCTACGCCCAGGAGCAGTCACTCATCGACCCCGAGCCCGGAAAGGTATAGGACGTCTAGAGCGGGGAGGTTTCTTGCAATTGCTGATTTTACTTTGTAATTTTAGGCACTTATCACCAGATACACATGCAGTAGAACCTCTCTATTAAGACCACTTGTGTGACAGACTTAAAGTGGTCTCAATGAAGATGTGGTTTTCATATTGAGGTTCCCATTGAAATCATTTTGAATGATTGAGACTGAATAAAGTTGTCTTATTATAGAGGTGGTCTCATTATAGAGGTGGTCTTACTTGGAGGTTCTACTGTACATAGAACAGAAACATAGTTTTTATACTGAGGGTCACCTAGGTTAATCTTGATGGCAGTGGTTATCGGTAAGATGTGTGTGGCGGATTATTCTACCATTGGATTACACGTCTGTGGTGAGATAGTAAATAAATGTGATTGTTTTTATAGTCGCAACGAACAGCTTTTGCCGTTTTCTAGCGACTTTACATCTACACCAGGTCATTGGCAGCATTGTCACACTATAAACTGTATCTTTCTCAACTCCCTGGGGAGCATACAGCACCGGCTGCATACAGCATTGCTGCTGTTGCCCACACGTGCTTATCACCCTCATTTGCGACTTGTACCTATTTAACGTGTAGATACCACGGAGCAGTGTGCAACCTGTTAGCATTAAGTTTGCCCAGCACTTACCATCAGACCCGACTGGGAATCAAACCCACGACCTTCTGGTCACGAGTCCAACTCCCAATCCATTCGGTCACGGAAGCACAATTGGGATAGCAATGGGTACAATATCACTACTAATTTGATTCTCTGACACCAAGCTTGAATCGAGTATGTTTGTTAAGTTTACTCGGGAACAATATCTACTAAGTGATTGATTGATTTGATTTGATTTGATTGATTTATTTATTATTGTGACATAGTATTATTACAATCCCAAAGAAAACTGATACAATGTAAGAATGAATACCCAGCCCTAATTGGGCTTATAAGTCACCATATAAAAGACAATTAATATGAGAATTGAATGCGACTATTTTACACATCACTCACTAAGTATACTACAAAATACTCATGACATGATTCTCATTATTCTCTCCCAAGCACGTGGTTCAACACTGGTTCATACTTATACGAGTATGAGCTAGAACTCTGCCTAATATAAACTTGAAAACCTTAACAAAACCAACATATTAGGTATTACACTTGTATCAAACAATACAGTTGAACATGTGGGACTGAGCTGAGGTGATCTCAATAGAGAAGTAGTCTTTATAAAGAGGTTCGTTTAAGTTTTTGATCGCTTTATGAATTTCAGGCGCATGAAAAATGGTCCTATTACAGCGATGGTCTCAATATAGAGGTGCTCTCAATTGGAGGCTCTACTGTACTAATGAATTTCTGTATCTCGGCAGGTGCACGGGCAGCATGACCTCCACGAGGCGGGCTTTGACAAGGCCCGCGTCCGCGCCGCCTACCTCACGGACGTCTCCCTCACGGACGTGTGGTGGCGCCCGGAGGCCAAGATACAGAACCCCCGCGCAAAACGCGACCAGTACTAGGTCACAGCAGGACCAGTGCCACTGTAATGGTCACCCACCCGCAGATGTGACGGGGCGTGCAGTCCTGGACCGCCCTCTCCACCCACTTACACCCACACACCCAGGCGACACCCAAAAATAATTGACACTTTTGTGTTTTGTCTTGACACATATATCACAAGCGATTGCGTGTATGGGACCTATTAAATCCATTATTAGGTGTGCCTCCTGCATTTTACGTCAACCCGGATATGCCAGTGTGATGATGTTTAGAAAGAAGAGTAATGACTTGTTAACAGTAGAGGAGTGGGTGTGCACACGCAAAAAAGGCACATGCACGGCAACACACATAGGTAGGACCATAGTCAATGTGATGGAAAAGTGGCCTGATTCTACTACTTCTTAGGATCAATATAGGGCAGGGCTGTTCTTTTAGGGAATCTGCTTTTGTGTAAGAATTCGTGCGGTCACCAGCTTGCGTGAAAGCGGTGTGGAATCGTACTTTTAAAGCAATAAAGTGATTAAAACGTGTGATTTTGTGCCAGTTTACACTTGCACGTTGTCACCAACACATTTCAATTCTGAATGAACTGTACATAGATTAAATTTGCTCAAGGTAGTTGAATATAGTGCGCTGAATTTGAATGGTAAACGTTTTGTTTGATACTTTTTTATATTTCCTTTCTTAAGCTGTCTGCGTTTTGCTCTTTGGTATACATATTTGGTAATATATACAGCTTATAGTTACATCTAGTATACACATTGTGATTGACACAAATTTAAACTGGTTGACGTTTTGGTGGTAATTCGGTCGTTCAAAATGTTTCACTTATAATAATACTGAAAATAAATTAAAATATTGTCTTATTGCACTATAGGATTGTCTATGTCTGATTAACCAGCAACAATTAACTATTTTCGCATCAAAAACTTTAAAAGAACATCGGCATGCAGTCGACATTTGATATGTGGTTTATGGGTGTGTGAGACATGGACATGTGGGTGGTTGGTGGGGCCTCTTTTCTTATAGACTAGTTATTTTGTACATTGAAATGCACATTTTGAATGTTTTAAAAAAGTTATTGTTTTTATTTTCTTTCTGCTATGTCTCTGGAATGAGGGGAAACATGTCCCAATATTCTACTGGAGCAGAAGTTGATTTTGTGCAATTTTCAAAATGGCCGCCAAAGTTTACATATTATTACACATGACCTTTATGTATTAGTCTTATGCATATTATTTACTCATGTATTGATAAGGAAACACAGTAAATTGTAGTTATCTTTAGAATAATAAATGTGAATGTTTTTTTTCATGTCTTATATTTTTAATTGCTACATTAACTTCATCATGAGGATACACCCCACACATCCCGTTTTCAATCACTCTACCCCATAATCAATATACCAAAAGGCCTTAACAATTGTTTATAATGACTTTGTTGCACAAATAAACAAAAACACGCGGCATCAAGTCTCGTAACTAGTCATTATGACAGCAACCATGAAAACAAAGCAGGCACTCAGTCGGGTGTGACTGAATGCAAAATGTTGGGTTGTTGCATTATTGATAAACTGCCTCTACCCTGAAAAGCATTTGCCCGCCTGGCCTCGATGATATTCAGGCTGTGATATAATGAACTACCCCTGCCAATCAATATAAAGTGTTATCAACTCAATGCTCCTCGTGTGAAAACTTAAGCTTAGCAACTCAGGCGCCATCTTGTTTTCGCAGTTCTTCAATACTGCTTGGAACTGTTGTCGTCTGCACATTTTATTCAAGCTGTATCAATGGTATTAGATTGGTTTGAAGTTGAACTTGTAATGGATTCTTAGTAGCTGGTCAATGGGTGAGTGATCGTTTGTTTTATTGACTCTTATTTTGTTTATTGGGCTGTGTGTGGCCAATAAATTGAAGATATGTACATGCACTTTAATGTAAACCAATTTCAAATGTGCATCACTTTCAAATGCCACATTGATTGAAAGAAACGTATATACAAGGAAATTGAAATTCATGTACACATATGAACGCTTAAAATCAATTTTGTTTACATGCAGTGACCAATCTAGGGGACTGCAGTCAGGGGATTCAAATATATTGGGGAGCCATGTTTATATAACAAAATACGCTGTAATGTTAAAACCTATACAACATTCGGTTTTCAGGAGCCTCACGCCTTCCTACATACAGCATGATAAATGATTATAAAGTATACCTACGATTTCCTGCAGGGGCCCAATTATTGTATCATTTATACACCGTGCAATTGTCATGGACCCAAGTCAAATTAGAACTCATTATCACCTTCTTTAGATGCATCTTGACCCAATTAACACTTTGCAAATAGCACATATAATACACATAAAGGATATTGCAGTGATTCACCTGGACCATTACATAGGCAGACCCAGGGGGAGCCTGCACCTATTTTTTCTCACAAACATCGTTTTCATAGGGTTCTTGAACAGACCTCTCCCACCACCCCCAACCTCACCCCCAACCCCACTTAATAGCGCACCATACCTTTTTCTGGAATAGGAAGTGCGTTCAGAAGTCCAAGTCTGCTTTGGATGGTCAGGTGTGTGGTTTTGCAACAACAGTGCCCACTAGAGACCCTTCTAGAGTATGAAATAATTGATGAAATACACCCACACTTGAATCCACAGCATCACTTCGAGACTTCACACTATCTTTGGGCATCTATTGATCATTAAGAGTATATTGACATGAAGATATTTCTATAAAAATCTTATTTTATGTACTGATATGTGTAATTTATATCATTGAGTCTGGTAATACCCCTGACGACAGTGATGCGCATCATATATTATCACAGCATTTAATAAGAAAGCATTACTATATGATAGCATATGATGTTTACAACGAACATTTTTATTTGTATAGGCTTTGTTTTGTATATTCACCATGGGGACACATAAATAAGGTAAATAGATATGTAGCAAATGTGTATTTTTCCATTGCCTATTAGCGTATACCCAAGCACACGTTTTACTCATAAATAACTGACATATTGCCCTATAGCGTGGCCACCAATACGGCTCATTCACAAACATTTTTATGACAAATCCATAATCATGTATGGTATGTGCATGACATTAGCGTGTTTATAAACTGCTCTTAAGAGCAATAACTGCTCTACTATTGCACGCTATGTATTCATGCATACCATGGGACATCCTTGAGAACCATGCATTAATTAGTGAATGATCTTTGGAAACTGTTAATATCGTGGATCAACATGTTTAAAAGGTGTTAAAAGGTGTTTTGTCTGTACTAATCCTAGCATTCTATTGCTAGTAATTATTCATCATTTTCCCTGGACCATGCTGGACCATTCTTGCAATCAAATAACTGTTTATTTATGGGGATTGTCACCAGATATTTCTAGAAGTTCCATAGTTTTCTCTCAAACAATTGCCTGCGTTTTTGTAAATGAAGGTTGTAAATAACTTGTGTTAACAATTATGCTGTAATGAAACCAGTCATTTTTTATTTGTTTTAACAAATGATTTCCATGAAAAAGTAATGGAATTGTGTATGGGGTATGCATATTTGAAACTTTAAACACTTCATTTAAACTTTCTAGGTAGGTCTAATTTTAAAAAATAGATGTCATGATAGAAGTAGTTTAAAGTAAATGCTTCAGACTATTTCTATTTCTATAATGGGTTTAAACAACACATAGCAACTGACAAATTCATGACATACACACATCTGTCTCCACTTAATAACACTCTCAGCTAGGCCTTTCTTTTTTTAAAGTCTGATAAAAAAACATGCTCTTTTAATATAATTGCATGCATAGTTGAATTATATATTAAAAGTAGTCGCAATATTGATGTAGGTTGTGAAGCCATATTTAATCTCAATCAATTGATCATGACTAAAACTGCAAGATAGAACTCGGTATAATCAAACACAGTTTTGCCAACTCGGTAATGAGCTTCATTGATCAGCACCTTGTTTGAAACCTCCAGTTGAGTCAATACACCCACTAATGTAGCTTTTTCTAAAGATAATATGTATAATATATGTAATTTGGAAAATGGTAAACATTTGATACATCCGTCTGTGGGAACAGTTTTGTGCCGTTGGTTGTATCATATTAGCATTGTGCAATAGTAATTTACATTTAAGAGAAGAGAAAGTGACTCAAACTACTATTACATGTTTACGTTGGTGATTATAGGATCCTAAATGTGTAGAATATTGATGGCTATGCTGTCAAGTTAGATATACGTTTCTATTACGTCGACAAAGGTTGGTGGTTTTTAACTGAGCCAATGTACTGCAATAAAATCTGTTATTGTTTGAAAATGTATCTACATGAAGACAGTTGTGACTGTCTGTTTGATTGTTTTTTATAACAGCTAATCAAAACAATGACTTTATGGGAAAGGCTGCTAAAGAAGCAGCATAAAACAATGTATTCAATTACTCAATCACAATCCACGAATCCCACCGTGTACCCCACCAATGCACAAAATCTCCCTCGCGATGTCAGTCTTACGCCTCTCTATTTTCAGCTGACAACGCCACCACGCTGGCACCCACCTCCAGGACACCACCTCCTCCTTCCAACACACCCGCTCCCACATCGCCCCCCTCCACCCCCAATGCGGGAGGGAGCTTGCAATGCCCGTCCCCAGAAGAGATCGTGCAGGGCTACATCTCGAGCTACACGGAGGAGCGCCTCGTGTACGAGTGTCACGTGGGTCATGACCCCGAGGCAGGAGACTTCGTGCGGGAGTGCGTGGATGGGGCGTGGTCGGGCACGCACCCGAGGTGCACAAATGATGGTGGGTTTGCTCTTTTTCGTGCTACTGTGTCGTCTTGTATATGTAATGGTGCTAACATTGGACTGTTTTGTCTAGCAAAGTCGCCAAACGAACATAGAGAGAACATTCTTTATTTAGCACTCCATATTTTCAAAAGAATGTATTGCTGTTCTATTCTAAACAAATTTAGATTACTCTAAAAATGCTGTAAACACCGTTTTCAACAACATTTTCATGGGCCTGCGATCAATTTGTTAACAAAAGCATATGGGAAACCTATATTATGGTCTACCAGGTGATAAAGGTTTCTGCATACGGTTTCCGTATCGTATATATGATAACTTGTGGGATATGTAGTCTTTGGGTGCTAACGCGGTATATGTGACGATCAAATGATTTCAATACAGCTTATCTTATATCATTCTTTTCTTTTTTTCCTATGCCTAATATTTCCTTTTCTTTGACTTGTCTTTCATTTCTTTTCCCCTTCACTGTCTTACTAATTCTGTTTCATTTTCCATGTTTCAACTTTTTCATCAAAGTTTACAACTTGATGAGAAATGGGGATCAAAAATATTTACGCAGAGCATGTTGGTGTTAAATTGCTAAATTAACAACTGCATTCATTCTCTTTCTAGTTGAATCTTATTAGTATATGTTATCATACTATGGGATCGTTCACAAATGACATCACCACAATTTTGCATCGTTTATACTCCTCACCCCACCCACCCAACAAGGGGTCTCTGCTCCAAAATCATAATTTTTCACTTTAACCCTCCACCTACCCACTCGCCTACATACCTACACCCATCATCGGTCGTAATATCATTCTCGGACTCCCCCCACCCCCACCCCCTCCCTTTTTGTCCCCTAAGTGATGACGTCATTTCTGAACAAACCATAGCAGTGCTCAAGCTGGTCTAAGTTACTAATATACATGTTGTAAATTTGAAATAATAAACATGCTTACCATTTTCATTAAATAGCTGTGAATGTTACTATATATGTTCATGTATGTTTATATTTTATATTTGTATCGGCCTTATTGTCGCGCTTGCTGTTTACACTAATGCAACATTTGGGTACGATTAATCTTATGGACACAATGCTGAATTTTTATTGTGAATAGCGAATTCCTTGGATCCAGGTACAATTATCTAAAACAGATTTTGGCGGTATTCTTTATATTTCTACTGCTATAAGTGTATATACATTCAAAACGTTTTCCTTAATTGGTTTATTATTTATTTTGTGGTACCTATATAACAATTTTTGCCTTCCAATTGAGTGGTTTGAGTTTATTGCTACTTACTTATTGTAATGAGTGCCCTTGCAGAATCCCTGTACGCACACCTTTGCAAGCATATGCATTACAAACATTTGAGTGGTCTAAAGCCATGGGCACAACCGGCAATGCGACCATTTTGACAGTGCGGCGTTTTTTCCATGTCTGTGTGACTACTGTCTCGGTCAACCCAGTCTGGTTGATCGAGACTAGCGTGACTACAGCATTAATAACGTATGGCTCCACCAACTGACACCGCATTGGCTCTGTACTGCCGCCTACATATCACCACGAAATTATTGATAATTCAGTGAAATCTATGCATAGCATATGGTGTAAATTTTTGTACTATGTTTTTTATATGCTATAAGTTCTCATTGTAACAATTTTTCAAACTGCTTTAAGGAGAGGTCTGTGTAGAGCTGAAAATCTTGAATAGAACTTGCAACATTTTGGAAATTTGTTACAATAGAACTTCTAGAATGGACTAAGTCAGAAAACATAGTGCAAAAAATGATCGGGAAGTTGTTTAATTGGTCGAAGAGGTTTTACGTGTCAAACTTCCCTCGGTGTCTCTATGTTGCCTCAAAAACCGTTCTTTCTCCGCACTTCCACAGCGTTGGATACACACTGATGCCCACGGAGTTTTTGACAATATAGAGGCTGTTGAGAAGTAGTACTGCCAGTTGTGCCCTAGGCCTAATATTTAGAAGTGCTAGCTAGTAAATATATTTTACTCTTATATTTACATGCGAATGTCGAGGTTGAAGAGTGATACGCTGCACTTGTACTTTTAAACGAAATATAATTGACTATTATACTTCTAACTATTTGTTGTGTAGACCTTGCCTTAATAATTCATTTTGCATATTATTACTCTCCATCAAAACAGGACTGTAGTAGTTCTATGTAGCCGTCCTAATCTGGAGAAATAGAATTTATCCATTTTCGTTTGTTATACGTTTAGGAGACAAGGAGTGTTATAGGGGATATTTTTATCAATTCTCAGCTTTTTTATGTTTTTTGTACGTTAAACAATTACGGCCAGCCAGTTTTAAAATGACTTTTATCATCCATAGCTTTTCTATCATAACAGATTTTGCTAACAACAACTAGTAGCAAATGTCTAAAAGCTTAAAATAACCTTTCCTGTCCCTTAGTTTAAGCCTGCGTGGGATGTGCCTAAATATATGATATGTAGGTCAACTGATAAAACAAGTTCATTATTGCATTGAAATTTCAATATTGTCATTGGGGTTTTTTTCAGATCCCACTTTGCGTGGTCAATTGATAGGGGGAATAGTTGGGGGAGTGAGTCTCCTGTTTCTCGTGATCCTCGTTTTGGACTTCATTCGTCAGCGACGCAAGAAATCCAAGACGCGACGTCACATCAAGCGAACATCCAAAATGGATGACAACATCAGACCCACCTCTTTCTTCATATCGTCTGGCGCTTATATACCAGTCAATTATTTGGACATCATATACAGACATGCTTTTAATAGAGATGGAGAGTTAGGTGAACAACATGTAACAAAACGTCCTCCTAAAGGAGTGCATTGTGATATAAATGGTGATCCTTTGCAACATAATATTGGAAATGGACTACCATCCATTAAGGAACCTAAAAAGAAAAGTAGAAAGCAGGTTTTCCCTTCAGACAATGACATATATGGTGCAATTGGTGATTCTCATCTCGATTCGAGTGTTGCAACTACGCAATCTTTTTCTCTAGAAAAGAGTAACAAGAAAAAGAAAGAGAAAAAGAAGAAGAAACGACAAAAATCTGTAGACCAGCAAAGTTGGGACAATATGGCGTACCAAGTGGAAAATCCCTATCACAATGATCATGCTCCTCTACATTCAAATTCATACCCAATGCTGCCATATGCGAATCCGAGGAATCCATACGGCGTGCCTCTACAAGTTCATCAGTCTCGGGTATATGGTGGATATGGAGACCGCAACCCGGCTAGGGCCCATGTTGCTTATGATATCATTCCACCACCAGTTGATCGTATGTCCGAAGGCGCATATTTTTAAACTTTATACATGTGTGCCTGTTTTAACTGTGATTTTTTAGATATTCATGTTGTTAAAATCAATCTATTTTTCCATATTTTTATACATTTTCATCATACTTGCTAATAAATGGTGCTTTACATGCCTTGATTTCTTTATCATTTAGGAAGTTTTTCAGTAAGCATACATGAGCATACACATAGTTTTCATACACTTTATGAAAATCTAAATTTAATATATACTTACATTTATGATCTTTATCTCGATATGAATGCATGTCATTGGATTCTGCATTAAAAAATTATATTTTCTTATTCACTTCTAATCTGTCAACTCCAGCATACAATATATTGTTCACAAACATAATTTGCATATAGACAATGCAACAACATATAGATTTTCAGAATTTAGTAACACAACGGACAATACGAAATATGTCAAATTGTATTTTTTTGGCCATTTGAAAATAACACACAGCGTGTCACATACAAATACATAAAAATATACTATTTATTGGATTTGAGCATAGTGTACTCTCACACACCCACACTCTGAGCACCCACGGGCACATGCCTTCATACATACACATCCTTACTATTTACAAAAGGATAACATACAATGTTATACTCATGAGGTAGCCTTAGTAGCTTTAGAACCATAATATTGTTCAGCGAAAATGAAGATTCCCACTACATGGAAACATTCTTCATAATTATGTTGGAATAACCTTCAATTCATTGTGGAATCTCCACTGCTTTGATACTCTGAAACAACTTATATTAAATTGAAAATAAGAATAATAATTCCAATCATTATAGGAGTGCTGACTTTATTGCCCTGAGCAGTTGAGATACTCTGGTGGGCTTGGCCAAGGACCTGCAAAAAACAAAAACGCCAATTACGTATGTCCTTGTAACTCACGAGCAAATATTTATGAAAGTTTTCACCTGGTATTCAAGACTGACTATTGGTTGGATAAAATCCTGAAAATATTACGTATGACTCACAAATTGATATTTGAAGCTGGCGGAAGCTTTCCACTGATGAAGCCATTTTAAGGTTGATTGCTCATTATATTTTATCCAAGCAATATTGTCCATAACGTCATCAGCTAACATCACAAATATATCTTTGAAGAGTATGTCTTTGTTTCTTTTGCCCAAATTAAGCAGCTGTAGACACAAATAAAAGAAAGAATGTGTTAAGCTAAGTTTATGATGAGTTACGTTTGTTGGGAATCCATAACAACAGTGTGCAGTTATTGTATAGTGAATTACAATTAATCTGGATGTGAAAATACGTGGTCAATCATACCTGCTTCAATTCCTTTTCAGTCGCAAACATAGACGATATGAATTGCAAGATGTAACCTTTGCCAACACTGAAATATTTGAATATATTAACATAAAATCGATTCTTTTATGATTATTCTCCTAGACTCTAGAAATTTACTGGAAATATGGATATTTTATGTGAGATGAATATGAGATATAAACATGAGATACAAATGACAGTTTACATACAGGTACGCAGGTTACTTACATGCCGGGTATATTCATTTTGCCTTTAAATTTGGCATCCTTCATATCTTTATATAATAGCAACCAACTCATTTTTAAATGAGTCATAAAAGATTTGTTTACACACGGTGGCCATCTTGAAATATGGCCGCCATATTGAAAAACTTAAATTCCCAATCTACCTTTTCGCTATAGATCGACATATTTATTTTGAACACTGTCATGTCGAATTGATCAAAAGATCGTGTAATTCATATCATTCCCCTTATTAGTATTTCTTGACATGTAAATCAATACGATTCTTTGTGGTTTTAGTCAGCTAAAATCTTATATTTCCTATTTCCAGACAATTTCGGGGTTTTCACTGTATACATGTATTCCATCTAGCTGAAAGACATATCCCATTGTACAGCCACATGCTGGTAGACACAATTAATCTATTATCGAGTATTGTGGCCACCACAAGGACACGTTTAATAAAAGTTCTAATTAATACGCTAATGGAAAATACCCTAATGGAAAAGCATCCCACTGGTCCTCTAAACATTTCCAGACGAGTGGTTTTCCGTTTGCGTTAGTAGAGATTGTCGATATTGTAGATATGGCTTCTAGGTCCGATACTATGCCTCCAGTCAAAAGGATATCCATATATCTATAAATATAAGAAAGATAAGAGAACAATCAAAGCCTATCAATCGCATCCAAGCACACTAGTTATATAATGCAGATTAACAAAAGCCAATTTCCTCCTACATATGTAAGAATGCATTGTGTAGTAAACTAAACCTGAAAGAAGAGTTTATATATATGATGTCTTAATTTATTGAAAATCGTGGCTTTCAGATGTGGAAATGACTACTAGTGCCTGGCTGTACACGAAAAATTGGTTTACAAATTTGATTATGTGGGGATTGTAAAAGGGCTGTCAATTTTCAAGATTTATTAATTTTATTATGTGTAGTTACGTCATTAGACTTATGTCTTCAGGACACGTTGGTGCTATCCTACATAGCCTCTGGTGGGATTTGAACCCACGACCATAATAAGGCACCAAATGGCAAAGCAGTTCAGCGTAACTCACTAGTCCACTCTGCCACTGACACCTGATTATCATTATTCTTTTTAACGATAATATATCCAGTAAATAATATAGATTTTGCCATTAGAATTTTTCCATTTACTAACTTTCATTGTGCTCATTTAATCAGCAATTATCTGTAATTGTGCAATAATGCGCACCATTACTGAAATGAAATGCATCTTGCAATGTAAGACGCACGTGGGTGATTATTAAAATATCAATAATTATCAGTTCAAACTTCAACTTTCCAGTTTGGGTTTTGTTTCTTATACTTGAGAAAATATGTATGTGATATATAGCTCAATTACCATGGGGCTTGCTTATCTATGCTTTTTGTCTGTTTTTCTTAATTCAGTTATATGTATGTCAATTAAAAAGGGGTGTAGCTGCTTACCTGTGTAATATTTTCTTGTCTTGAGTACAAGCCAGAGAGTGAAGAAGGTCAGACCTAAAAAATAATAATAATTACATGTACATACATCCACTTGAGACACTTGAGTATAGTGGCGCCTAGAATAATGAAAATTTTAAACCATGTTGCATGATATTGAAAAGTCACTATCCGCATATTGAACACAGACACTGGCACTAGGCATAGTTGGCCACATTTTGGAGATGATTTTTCAAATATGTTATCTCGTTAGGATAAGCACAAACGTGTTCACGAGAACACAATCAAGAGGTGATCATTTTAAAAAGATGGCGTCAATTCCTGGCTTATATTTTCTGCGAATTTTGCAATTTATATTTGAATTCCAGGTATATCATTTACGCACATCCATCTATTTTTAGACTTGCATATTTAGACGACATTTTAATGTGAAGAATTACACGTGAAACTCATTGCATGTGACTAACATATTACGTTTAATTTGTTTTTGTTTCGTTGTGTGTTTTAATCAACCACAATGTCCAATTATGAAGATATACAAAGGCTTTGTACCAATTATCATTTCTTTAATTTTCAATTAACATTGCATTTGCGTAAGTGAAATCTCTTATGATTAAATATTTTGTCACAGAGAGTTTTATTTTTAGGAAGAACTAATACTGCAAATGATAAATGACTCCGTGTCTGTAATGAGCTTGCTAAAAAGAATGAGAAATTTACGGTTGTAATTCTGTTTTAGTTTCACTGTCAATTCCCTGCTTTAGTTTTACTGTTAAATCAGACTGTTAATGTTCTAGAAATAATAAATCTGAAGAGGGGGGAGGGGGTGATTACACATAGGCATAGCGAGGAGCGCCCCCCTTCCCACTAAAATGCTTAATTTTCATAGGGTTTTTTCTTGAAATCCCTTAAGTGCCCCCCACTTCCCAAAAATTTGGATCTGCCATTGTGACAGCCCCTCGTCGTCACTCTAACCCCACCGTTGAACTCTACCTCTCATTAGTCTTGGTGCTGGTCAGGAGTTTCTGGAACACTTTGTTCCACGTGGAGTAGTTTGCGTGACGGATCCCGCTGCACAGGATCGTACTGCGTGTGTCCGGCACAAATCTGGATCGAGAGAACGATGGGTTTTAGAATGTCATGTATTTGTAGCAAAGGTTCTGTAAGTGGAAAGGGCAACCGTTCCCATACTGCACTTGGGGAAAAATCTTCAAATGTCAAAAGCATTGACACGTGATGACTCAAAACAATTTACCTCTAACATTATGCAAATACAGTAGAACTTCCAATAAAGACCACCTCTCTATTGAGACCACCGCCATGATAACACAATTTTTCATGGTCCCAAGCCTTCATAAAGGTACCAAAATGAACCTCTGTATAGAGACCATCTTGCTAATGAGATCACTTAATACTGGTCACAAATATGGTCTAAATAGAGAGCTTCTACTGTAAATGTATCCAAATTGTATACAGTGGAATGTGTGTGGTTACCCATGCAAAATATGTGGAGAAATTAGACGTGTCCATTTGAAATGGGAATGTTTATTCAGGTCTATGATATGCGAAGAAAAATACTAATGTACAAGTATTCGTACTGTAAGTTTCCATTTTTCAGCCAAGTGTTGAAAAGACGTGATGCAAAATCAAGACAATGTTTGTGACGAAGTTGGCACGCCATAGAAAGTACTTTCTGCTGCAAAATGCTGAAAATATTTCAATGCAATTAGAAACACACACTACCACTTGTGATCAACTACGTACGTATATCATCCACTATATGTACGATCGTGGTAATTCTAGTAGCCGTGTCTTTTTAGATGTTTGTAAATGAATAAATGGATGAATAAATAAATGTAAATGTGGCTGTTTATAGTCGTGATCCAAGTCTCGCTCTCAGGACTTTACATTTACACCAGCTCATTGGCACACATTCAAGTGATCATTTCCCACATACTCACACATACTTAATAGTCTTAGACAAAGAGATAGTAAAACGTATTCTGGGTATCATTGACTGCGAAACTTTTATCTGTAACACATGTCCCACAAACCCTAAATGATATGTTTATCCAGTTAAGGTTTGTTCTTTTTGTCGGACAAGTTTATACCGTACCTTTCTTGAACACCTGCCGAGGATTTTACGCCCCATTCTAATCGTTTGTACAGTGGAAGAATCAGCCTCAAAAAGTATTCCTGTAAATTTAGTGACAAAGGTATATGGTTATATGTCATTGCAATGCATGATCTACCAAAGTTATAGTTGACCCAGACCATTGCCGCACTCGTGTCTTCTTTCTCTCACCCTCCGTTTCATATATACAATGGATTCTATAGAAGACCCAAAATTTGCCATTTCGGGGTGGATCGTGGCTGATCTGGCCTTAAATTTGGAGTTATCTTACTAGTTTGGCAGTCTGGTGAGAATGTCGCACGCTCCTGTTATGGATTATAATTATATCTGCTAATTTGGATCATTCACTTGCTTTTCTGATTCGTCTGGTGAGCTAATTCGACCATTCTAAGGTCTATCTGCTTAAAGCTGGTCTTGCTGGCGATGTTCATAAAGATGTTCCTGTGTTATGATGTGTTATGCTCAGAAAAAAAGAATAATTGTAACAATGACAGCCATTACACTGAACCCAACAACAACACCAGGTGGGGGAAAGAAGTTAAAGAAGAATGCAGAGTGGTGAAGCTTCAGAGGGTCCTGAAGCTGATCCACTCGACGTTGGCCACCAGAGATGACCATATACTTGGAAGATATTGTGTTTCCGGTATGGGTATTTCAACAACTTCCTAATTGCTTAACTGAGAGTAGGTAAACCGGATAGCTATTTTGATTTCATGAGGATGACACTAGCCGATTATTATAGCACCCACTTCATTGTCTCTGACGGCTTGGAGGACTTAATGACTTTGACCTGCTTCGTCTTCAGATTGTTATGTAATACATATTGCCTTTTTCAGCAGATCCATCTCAAAATGACAAATCTGGCGTCGTCTGGGCATCTGGACCTACCATCATCTATGTGAAATGGGGAGTTATAAAGTCAAATCTGCCCCACGCAAAAAGGAGATAAAGATTTAACACGTCCAATGAATTACAATAAATTTTACCTTCAACGCATCTAAGACTGGACTCTTGGCCATGGTATGGATGATCTTGTTGATGTGCCGAAAAGCTGCCTCCCACGGAAGCCACTCCGTTTCTTTGCTCAGATAGAGGGTAAGGTCCAAGGCTTGGGCAAGAGTTATATGCAAAGTTCTGCGTGGAAAAATGCAATTCTGAACATTTCTGTATTGCATACGTCATGCAAGACAACAAAAACAACTGTGTATTTTAATTTTGAATATTTGACATCTGAATGTATTTCCCAAAACACACAGTAATTAAGCCTGGCGACAGTTTTAAAGAGAAATTGCAATGAATAATCACCTCGCTTGCCGCAAGGCGTCGTCTAACAATTGTGCTCTATTGATGACAGGAATCACCTAAAAATAAAAAATCATATCATAACTCTCACCAAATAATGTCTGCTGAAGCACTTCATGTTAATAAAGTACCCGGGGTGGATACAAACTGTTAAAACGTACTCACGTGATGGTCCCGCTGAAGCTGATTAGCTAACAGCGTCCATAGGTTATCATCGTAAGATATGCGAGCAAAAGCCATCTGGTTTATGTTTGCCATTATCCAGCCATCTTCTCCAATTCTTTGGATGGTGAAATTAAAAGATGAGTCTGTCACCCAATACAGGTGTTGACTGGAGTCTTCTACACTGCTGGTGTAGGTCAGTGGGACATTCCAGACCGGTCTATGAATGAACATAAACAACGCGTTCAAAGAAGTGTACATTGCATTGGCGTATAAAGGGCTGGTCATTGGATTACATTTAATCCCATCCCATATAAATGAGCCCTCTGAAATCTACCTAGTGCGTATCATTGATCATCTTTTCTCTTAAATTAGAAAAATATCCTACTGAACATTACACGTATGCAACGGCTATATAGCTCAAATGGGAAATTTAGAAGTATATGAAAATTGCAAAAACGGGTTGGTACCATAATTAATCAAACTTGCGGAGTTTTCTATGATACAGCATCACGTATAATATCGTGCACAAGTCATAACACGTTCGATAACATAACTGTTAGAACGTGTGCTTTTACAGACTATTATATTCCATACTTACAAGAAATTTTGAATTTGATAAAGCTTATGTAGAAATTGTTTCTGACAGCCACTCAACACGCCAGAGACGTGATCATAAGAGATGTGCACCACTGGGTACCCTGGCTGCATTAGCCACGCTTCCATGTAAGCACCTAGGTCTAGTGGGGAGCCGTCTGGCATACTCACACCCTTCTCACGAGCAGCCTGGAAAGGAGGAGCATGGTTGGTGTCAGGAACCACGTGGTGTAGACCACGTGGGCATCACGTGTCAGAAATATAAATTGGGATGGGTTTATAAGGAAGTGGGATGCTGGGGAAAGTGTCGGGAAAAGAGGGGTGTGGAAAAGGCAAAAAAGAGGGGTGTTGGATTTCAAGTAATTGTGAAGGGGAAGCCTTGAAATGTTTGGGATCTGGGGGAAATGGCCAAAAATATAGGGAAGCGTGAAATAAGGCCAAAACATTAGGGGTGATTTATTTGTTGTCGTCCTTACAAGCGCCCCCTCCCTGATTGCATGTAGGTGAAAATGGTAGAAAGTCTGAACCAAATGCTACAAAATGTTCTAGGTATTTAATAAATATTTCGTACCCTTTTGACTTTATTTAAACTTGTATTATACAAAATGCTACAGTTTCATGTTTGTCATGAAATGATGAGATTGTTATTTGTATAATTGTGTAATATGTACATTCATTACCTTGTTACAGGCGGTCCAAAGGTCTTCCCGCGTTACCGTAGAGTACATATGATCAGCCAAAAGTGTCTAGAAAGTAATGCAAATCAATTGATACTGACGTATTAAGTCCACATTGTTGCAACAATTATGGTGTGCTCATTCTGTCCAACTTACTTTAAGGCATGCATGAAAGGCCTCATCGCCCAGCATGTGACGCACCATTCTGATGACCACCGCTCCCTTTGTAAGCAAATGTCAGATTTAGCATAGAAATGTATTTATGAAAATGAATGTTTGGAGTCAGAAAATAAATCACCTTTGAGTAGGCTTGCTGTGTGAAAGCTCCAATCAGTTGCTGTGGCATTTCTACATCAGCGATTACGGACTTGGCTCCTAGTTCCGAGTCCAAGTCCAGTACACGATGGAAGGTTCCACTGATGAAAAGTTCTTCCTGAAAAGAACGTGGACTATCTGAACTGGTTTGTACGGAGATGGCATAATAGAATGAAATGCGTAGAGTTTGGATACACTTGTATGCCAAATTAAACCAGTATATATTCCTGATTGAAAATGATAAAAAAATGTAAGTAAATTCAGTGTACTTATTCATAAGGTGAGATTGTTGACGTGTAGACTTGATGAAATTTCTTATATAATAGAGTGTTGTTGATAAGTATTGATATTTATAGAGATTGTATATATTAAAATGTGGAGGCCATGGCTGTTTCATAAAACACCAGTTTAGATGGCAGATCTACCCGTTTACTCGGCAAATGCTGCAATGTCAACATACACAAATATATATAGTTGAGCTTTTGAATGCCCACTGGCTTTAATGGGTGATACTCAAAACTCCCCATTGCTGACAACAAATCTGACCATTCCGTCGGACACTCGCCGAATATGCAGTAAAACCTCCAAATATAACCACCTCTATAATGAGACGACCTCCATGATAGGACCACGTTTCACAATCACAATCCTTCGTAAAGCTATCAAAATACACCTCTGTATAGAGACCACCTCTCTGTTGAGACAAACTTACACTGGTCCCAAAGGTGGCCATATTAAAGAGGTTCCACTGTACAAGTAAAAAAGAGAAAATAAGCTACGTACGACATTCCATGGCGGGTAGAGGGCGCGGACGGCGCCGTATTTGAGGTAGGTGGCCACACCCTCCTTGAGCCACAGCTCGCTCCACCAGCCCGGCGTCACCAGGTTGCCGAACCACTGAGAGGGACACAAGGCGTGTGAGGATCACTAGCGGATATGGGTTTTCAGAAGCAAAGGGATTGGGGGCACGATCAGTGAATTTCATTGGTTTTGTACGCGGGCAAGTTCACAGACACCAAAAAACCCACAATAACTTTTTTGTTGTTGAGGAGGAGGGCGTGGGGGAGAGGGAACACCCCAGGCAACATTAAAAACATAACCTATGATTCTAAAAATCCCACATGCAGTTTTTTCAATAGGTAAACTCGACCATTACCATTTCTAATCTAACATCTTAGCATTTGATTAGTTACCACTGACGCCATCTGCATCCGTGGTGAACTTTGTAGAGATTTAATATACATGTATCTATCTCTATAATTCTATCACATCAAAGTCTTTGGTAGTAGCACATGCATCACTCCGACCATTAGCATATGAGCGATCTCACACACAGTATTCAATATCTAAACTCTACCTTTGCCATTTCTACTCTAACATCTCACTTATAAGCATTCCGTTGGTTAACCGCACGCATAAAGCCGACCATCAAAATATGTTCGTCTAACTCTATAATTTCACTATATCAAAGCCACTGATGCAGTTGTCTTTGGTAATAGCACGTGTATAAAGCTGACCATTACCATATGAGCGATCTCGTGCGCGAGCGTGGTGATCAGCTCCACCGTGTCGGTGGCGCGGGCGTCCCGGGGGTCGTGCCACAGACTCGCCTCGCGGTACGTGACCAGCCCCCAGTTCTCCATGGCGCGCACCGGGTGGTGCGGCAGTGTCACCAGGTCTGAAACCACGGCAGCATACACCAGCTGTCTTATCTATCAATTGTGGGTACTTTTAGACAAACAAACCAAATCACCGAGGTAAAGCCGCTGGGTAACGGTAACTCCGGGAGTTACCCCAACAAGATGGAGGCATAATAAATGCTTTTCTTTTGATTATTTGAATTGGTGGGACTAAGATTCATGGTTTGAGCCCATGACTTATGACTACCTTGACTTCTTTAACAATGCATTGTGGGAGTTTTGGGACAATCATTGATAGAGACTGAATTGTTTCCTCTCCTACTATGCCATCACATGGTTTGGTTGATCTAGACTATTAGTAATCACCTAGCAGCGGAATATGGTACTGCGATCAAACCCTTATATTTCTATTAGCAAACAAGTCTATAGACCTGGCACCACATTTCATATCGTACCTATCGTAGCTAGGCGAGGTGGCTACAATCAATTTCATTGTGGGTATTTGTAGACATACATTGAGGTAATCTCTATCATTTCCACCAGTTACGCCGACTCATGGTCTGGTTGATCGAGACTTATAGGTATGTACATGTATGTCACCTAACGGCAAAATAGGTACTACGATAGTGGTCTCTGTTACTATCTTTAAGCGAACTGGTCTATGCGTGCATGTATTATGTTGTACCATGTGTGCTTGCCCAACTTGTTCATGTATTCTATTGTAGTTCTCTCTCGGCTCTGTATAACAAGCACGACCCTGGCAAAAGACAATCTTCCATTTTATACTGTATCAAGTGACCCTGACAATACTCGAACTCACAAATATAGGGTGTCGAAAACTGAGATAGGGGACAAGCGACACTCTTACTTTGTCGTGTGAACTAAAGTATATTTTGAATATGACTTGGCTGCTAGTACTAGTATTCCACTTTTGTATTGTATGCATTGTTCATGTGATGGTACATGTATATTGCATAGCCATATCTACCTAGCTTTGGCAGACCATAGGGAATGCCCGTATAATTTTCAAAGTAGGTTATGAGTCTTTCTACCGCTTTCAGCGCATATTTTGTGTACTCAGATCCCTTGGGCTGAGTCCAAACGCGTATCTGAAACAAGGAACAAAACTTTATGAGATCAAGAGTTAGTACTGTACTGGATTCTAAATAAAATGAGCACGCATGATACGTGGGAATTTTGATAGATTACTGATGCCCACCAACAAATCTGTAACATGGTTATATAAGCCTGCGCCCACCGTGTATCCCTGGTGTGTGCGGAGCGCGTGGTGCGGGAAGCCGCTCAGCAGCACCACGGCCAGCGTGTAGGTGGACATGCGCGGCGTGGTCACGAAGTGGTCAACATACCAGCCCCGCTCCCTGCAAGCACATCATCAACATACCAGCCACAAGTATAGTAAAACACCCTCAACAAACCAGTCCCGGTCCTTGCAAGTACAGTAAAAAAAACATCCTCAACATACCAGTCCCGCTCCCTGCAAGCACAGTTTTATTTGCATGTGTGTATGGTTTTGTTATAGTTCTTGTTTTGTTTTTATGTTTTGCTTTTCTTTTTAGGGGGTGTCTTTTGTTTTGTTTGTTTTGTTTTGTTTTATAACATAGTCTATTATCTCGGCCTTTTGGTCTTTCTGCATCTGTGCGCTCTGCCAGTTTAGAATACATTGTTCTTTTCTTTTCTTTTTTCATTGAATATATCCATAGAAACTGGTACGAAACTGATATAATAGATGTGTGATCTAATAGATATATATGCAGCAAAAATTTGATATTCATATACAAAATAACACTATGCTCCAATCAATTGGCAAATAAAGGTTAGCAGTTTGTTATGTCACTCAGTGATATTTGTATTCTACATATGTATATCCAATTGCGTACTTTACGTTCATGGCCGTATTAAAATTAAATTCTAGCATGACTTTATCTTTAAAATTACAATGTACGTCACTATTTTCAATTAGATAAATGACCACAGTTATACATCGAACGCATATTGTTAATTCACTTTTTATAGCAAGTGTAAACTAGATAATCTAGACTACACTTTTATAATTCTTTGTTTAATGTCCGTAAAACCCACGATTGCTGTCCATCCTATGTAATTAGTGGCTTTAGATTGACAAGGTTGGTGATATCTCCAAAGCATCCATTAATGATTATATTATTATATTATCCAAATAAGAAATTACATTGGCCAAATTAGAAACAATCAAATCATGTAGAAAGGAACGTACATTGTACATCATGGGTGACATTTGATATATATATTCATTAGATCACTGTATCATTTTTTCTATTTTTTTACTTTTATTGTTTTATTATAAACTAATCATTGTAAACCAAAGTGAAACTATGCGAGCCACAAATATCACTTGATCAAGTGTCAGGAGAACACAGCATCGTTGCCAAATTGTGATATAAGTGATGGTCATGTGGCTGCATTCAGTCTGCAATAGTCAAGGGGAATCTATTTCACAATACACATAATAGCATTTTAATGTACATGTTGTGATGTAGTGTATATTTTGGCTGGGGAAACTTGAGACATGAAATCAATTACAGTATTAAAATCAGTTTGAGTGATCATTGCATGTATAAACACTGAAATAAGTAGTGTGAACATTTCGTGTACAATGATGAGAGTCGATAAATGGCTCTACAGAAATCACAATAAAAGCAAAGTGTCAAAAATCAAATTTGTGTGCTCCTGTACATGATAAACCGCCTCGTTCACGCAAAATCACCTGATTGACACACATCTTAAAATCACAACTCCCAACCCAGACGTTCCATTTATCAATTCAAAGCCACAGACAAAATCCATAAAGTTAAAGTTGGCTGCAGCCAATCAGAGCAGCTCAGTTGCATACATGTACCTCAAAACGATCTCATATAGTCCATCCCTTTAAAAATATATCATAATACAACTTTGGATCCCCCACATCAGCTGATAATGTTAAACACTGTATATTGCTTTAAATGGGGGCTTTTAGTGATTATTTGGTACAAAAAAACTGAAGTGACGACCTCACCTCTGGTTGGGTTTCAACTCCCGCTATTTACCTCTGACCCATGTCACGGTAAAGGCTGGCTTATATCAAAATACATGGTATGTTTACATTGGGGGGGGGGGCGCACATCTTAGTACGGGTCTTTTGATAAAAATCCAGCCTTTACCGTGACAGGAGCCTATCATGGTCGGTTTTCACGGCTTGATCACTCACACTGACTTTACAAATCTTTGTTCATACCAACAACAGTGTGCATATAGTCGTGAGATATGACGATGGGAGCCTGTACAGTTTACCTCTGCTCCGTGTCGAGAAGCGGCATGTTGGACAGCGCGGTGACGTCACGCCGTCGCCACACGGACACGTTGAACGTGGCCTTCCGACTCGGCTCGTCCAAACAGGGGAAGGCGCGGCGTGCGGCAGCCGGCGAGAAGTGCGTGGCCGCCACGTACCTACACACGCACACGCACACTAGTGGTTAGCACGAGGGCTCATGGTGTTGGTAGTAATGTGATTGTAGGGACAACATTAAAGTGGGGGGATTCTTGGAAACATACAGTAGAACCTCCAATTAAGACCACTTCTGTATCGAGACCAACTTCAAAATAAGACCACTGTTCATGGTCCCAAACTTTCATAAAGCTACCAAAATGAACATCTGTATAGAGACCGCCTCTCTATTGAGACCACCTAACCCTGGTCCAAACAGTGATCCTAACATAGAGGTTCTATTGTAAGTGAGGGAATGCCTGAGAACATATCCATGTATGATATATAGTATGATGGCATCCATAATGTTTATAGGGTACTTGATGGAACCGTAGCATAGTAGGATGTCTTTGGCAGTAATACTATGAGCTGTATATTAATGTACTAGTTACCTATCTACTAGGCGCATGTATAGAAACAATTCTGTGGAAAGAAACAATATTCTAACAGGAATGTTTGCTG
>CM032660.1:15128380-15173602 GCA_019095985.1 Streblospio benedicti
GAAGGGTGTTTTGCGGGTAATATAAGTTATGGTGCTAAGGACCCTAGTGAGACGGTATTTCTATTAGAAAACTTATGTGGTATCTATAGTCAAATACTATAAACACTGATAAAATAGACAAGTAAATGAATAAAAACAATCGATTATGTGGTTTTATTTTCCTTTTTTGTGTCCTTACATGAGTGGATATAATATATAAAACAGTTCAGAAATTACATGTAGTAATAACGATATATGTAAGACACTAAACAGTAATTCACAATTCAGAAGAAAACATACATTACAGTATTCTTGAAATACACATGTAAAATGTACATGTACGTGTATGACGTAAAGAGACTAAATGCCATCGTTAACCAGAATCAACAGTTCATTTTTATGTGACAATTATATTTCTCGGCTTGTATGACTACAATTCAATCACATTCATTAGAGAATTGTAATGACTTTTGATCACGCTTGTACGAAGAACATTTTTTGCTAAATACTTAGTAGTTCGTAAAGTGGGGTTACGGAGAATCTAGCACGAGTCAAGTGCATTTTACTAAATTTTCATTATCACCTTGACGTGTTAAGTGTCATCACCGCGGATATTAGGTCTCAATTTTGTGAACATAGACATAGAAGACATATATAAGATAGATAACATAGGCAATTTTGAATCTCTATACAGAGGCTAGTTTTGGCAGCTTTATGAAAGTTTAGGACCGTGAAAAGTGGTCTTATTAAAGAGGTACGGGTATCAATAGAGAAGTGGTCTTTATTAGAGGTTTTACTCTATTACCTGGTAGCGTGTTTCTGTATTGTCCATTGCCTGTCTGGATGCTCGTGTGTGACATGTTCCTGCTCGGGCAGGAGTTCACGTGCAAATGGGCGCCGCCGGCCGCCGCCGCCGCGTGCAACACGTGCAGCAACAACAGCACTCGGACTGCCGTGTGTACTCTACAACACGTGTGAAACTAGTGACAGGGAGCTTTATGAAGATTAGACATCCATCATAATTTTTCGATACATGAGTAATATTGTAAAATTGAGGGGAAGCAGTACTACTGTAGAACCTCTCCATTAAGATCATCTGTGGGGCCAACTTATAGTGGTCTCAACGGAAAGATGGTCTTTATATGGAGGTTCCTATAATTGGGATCATTTTGAAGGATTGGGGCCGAGAAAAGTGGTCTCATTATAGAGGTGGTCTTAATTGGACGTTCTACTGTATTCACATGGAGCTTTATGGAGATTAGACGTCCATTACAATTTGATGATACATGAGAAATGTTGTGAAATTTTCGGAGAACCTTGTAAAGATTTGGATGACCGTGGATTCAGAATTCGCGAACATACTCTTGATTACACTACAGACCGCTGGTCATATATGCGTAGTCAGGCGTGCTTACCTTTAACACGAATCATCATACCCGTTCAGAGACGTGTTTATGCTTATCCTTTCTAAGCTGTCTTGTAAGCACATTACACTCCATAGATCACCGTACCCTGGGCCATTTTTATAATATCTAATTCAGATACAACTCAATAAAGATGGGAAAGTTGATATGAAACATATGTGTAACTGCGTTTGAAATCTAGTTGTATGAATTTAATATTACTTATATGTTCGCAGGGAGCATTCAGGTGGATATTCAGTAGAATGTACAATTTATTTCATTACACACAGGTAGTTTCATACTTAGGTATCCTTTATTAATGATTTCCATGAAATCAGAATAAGCTTCGTGTGATAGGCAACTATATTAGCAAGTACAGCACGTACATCCCTTTGCTTGAAAATTTAAAATGGGTAGTAATATTTAGCATTCATAGAAGGGCTCAGAACTAATCGCCATTCTACCTAGAAAATTTGCCTTTCATTTGATAATCATGAAAGCATTGATTGCTCTGCAACAACTACAGCACTCGTGGGCTTTTCAGTGACTTGAAATAAAATAAATGTAAGACACACCACATTTATAATAGGTTCTGGAACCTTTACAGTGGTGTTTACTGGATAATTACACGCATGCATCTCCTCTTATCTTATATTAGTTGTATCCCTTTTGATAAAGTCCGCACGTGATCATTGACTTCCGATTCCATGAGCCCATAATTCATGAAAACCGAGCAAAAAATACGTCAATGTGGCAACTGACGCATAACTTGCTTTGGATCTACCATATCGTGAGAATGCGTTCCACTTCTTTCCAAAATACGGGGTATAGTCTATATATCTGTCTAACACTATTTATGTTAGACGTGGCTTGGAGCCGGCAACCAATATTATTTGCATTGTGGAAAGGGCCAGTACTTTGTGTTACGGGTGTGGCCCTCTCGGCGTGAAGACAGGTTTTACAACGCTAAGCTTCCATTTTGATTATATCAAGTGGCCCTCATGGAACTGGAACTCACGAGCCCAAGAATTTGTGAGACCAGACCAGTTGCGGTCCGAGATGTGTGTGCGTGCGTGCGTGCGTGCGTGCGTGCGTGCGTGCGTGCGTGTGTGCGTGTGTGCGTGTGTGTGTGTGTGTGTGTGTGTGTGTGTGTGTGTGTGTGTGTGTGTGTGTGTGTGTGTGTGTGTGTGTGTGTGTGTGTGTGTGTGTGTGTGTGTGTGTGTGTGTGTGTGTGTGTGTGTGTGTGTGTGTGTGTGTGTGTGTGTTTTCGATATGTGCATGGAACTTTTTTTAATCCGGATACAGTGTAATAATTTGGACTAAACGTTGACGGTAAGTCCGTGTCACACATTCCCGACAAATCCCCAGCCTGAATCTACCGTGATAGTGACGAATTGTCTCACGTGTTGTTTGGAGATAGAATAATCTATTGCCACGTGCATATTTCACCTACTACCCGTCTAAATATAGATGGTTATCACTTGACATGGTTACTATTAATCAGACACACACTGAGGCTTCCCTCATTCATAATAATTGGACAGTTCCGATTGCAACGTAAGATTAAAAGAGGGGTGCAGACAATATGAAGGAAATAATTATCATTGTGGGCAGTAAACATATTTGAAGGACTGGGTGCAGTCTGACCAGTGACTGATTAAGGGGTGGGGACTTGACGAACTGGAGCCAAGGGTCCCCAACATTTAGGGACCCCTGAGTTTCTACTAAAAATATACACGTGCAATCATTTGATGCGAAAGCCTCTTGTAATAAGAGGCCCTAGTAAATATTTTAGGGGCCCCCAGATTTTGCCAGCATTTTTATAAGCACCAAAACAAATGCAGCAATTAGGGCTCCAAGTCACATTAAAACTGGTAAACACCCCAAAGCCCCAAATATCAAGGGGCCCTCCATAGATATATATTTTCGGGAGCCACAAATTTTGGTTTAAATTTTTAATGCAAGTCATAATAAAGGTCGCGACGTGCGACAAATGGCCCCACTTTGAATGACAGATGCCCCAACTGAACTTTAATCGGGCACTGAGTCTGACCTACTATTGCATTGTCAATTGTCACTCGCGACTGTCAGACTTTGGTTGTAAAACCTCAGTTTGCTTTTAAATGTTTTTGCCATGAAGACAGACAATATCCGTGATCAATTAAAATAATTTGCCAGTAAATGGACATGTAAGCCCTAAAACAGCACGCAGGCTCTATTACACAAAACAAAATTTACGCATGGAATTGAATAACATTTTTCATTCGCCGTTTCCGATGACTTCATATATTAGATTAAACAGCAATTAGATGAAGTAATTTCAAAGCTTTTTTGTGGGATTTTTTGCCTTCACAACAAAACTTCGTATTGTGCTTTGTCTACCTTATTTCAATTGTATTAAAATATAAACCTTTGCGTTCTAGCCATAATTTATGCAAAATACTGGTAACATAGTTTTGATAGATGATTGTAATACTGAGCTCAATACCGTATATTTGCGAGGGTTATGTATAATTTCACCCAAACGTTTATTCTATTTTTGTTATTTTATTTTTGCAAATCCAGCTTTTGATACTGAAATTTTTAGGTTTTTGTCAACCAAGTTTGACAAACAATCCAATATTCTGTGGGAAACATATACTTACTCCAAACCTATATTGCATAGTCAGAAACTAACAGTCAATTTCATTACGGAATCACGAATTTTCATGATGGTATACATGGATAACTTGCAAAAATAAGCATTGCGTTTGCTCAACACTCACTATAGTCTGTAAGGAGCCGTTGATTGAGCACAATATAATATATTTTTTCACATTTAACGCTCAACCACTTGTTTTATATATATTCATTCCTACTATGTAAATTAACCAACAACTTGGGGTTGGTAGAAGTTGATCACAGTGAGATATCTACTTGTTTATAAACTCAATTGTAAAATAATATATATATATTGTATTTTAACTTGTAACAAGATATTTAATTTAATAAAAATCAAATGTAAAATGTCTTATAATTCTGTGAAGACTTACCATTTTAATATAAGTGTGTACATAGGAACCCAATATGTATGTACAGAAATAACTTTCCAATGAGTACTTATGTCTTACCATTTTCTTTTTATTTATTTTTAATTCATTTAATTTATTTTTTTACATGAGACATGTCGACACTCGTACTTTCAATATGTGTACAGAAATATCTTACCTATACGTTATCCAATTTCCAAAATTAAATACAATATATTTCAACATTGTCACTTGAAATGTGAAACAAAGATATGATGGTCGGGTATCACAGTATCAAAGTATATACAGCTACAGTCTAAAAATCCATGGTCTTTATTACAGCCGGGCACATTTCAAATGGGATGGGCTCCTTTTTAATTGACTCCTTATGAAACAGTTAATTCATTTACAACAACCACGCTATTGATGAGACATACGTAACCGGTCCCCAAGTGGTGTTATATATAACAACTAGTACCTGATAACGTTCATATTTGCTCAGCACGGAGATTTATGTTCTTAGACTAAGCAATAGAATAGTGGTTCTCTAAGAATATTGCTTTTACATTAGAATTGGCTGACAAAACACAATATCTTTATATAGCTGCCATAATAGCGTCTTTGCCATCCATCAATAGAAACTTTATGCACTACAATCTTGTGCTCCTACATAGTGTTAGGCCGACCTAGATTTTGCTAACATGTTATGGTATTTATTATATGCACATCAAAACTCTGCTCTTGACCTTAGAGTGAACAAGAACGTGGTATTGAGGAATTATGAAGACACGAGCTGTCCAAGAAGGGAGTATAGTATACAGTTAGATCATCAATGAATCCAACGACTAAAACCCGCTTCCCTCCCCTTCCTGTCAACTATTTGGGTTGCTAGGTGGGTGCATTTTGTCAATGCCTTTGGTCACGTGGGCCCTCCATAGCAAGAAATCATGAATTTGACACTGGAAATGTACTGGTTACTGTCAATTTGCTCTAAAGATTCTGTACTCTTGTTATTAAGTAATTAGTATTGGGGGAATCCTATCAATGAAGCACATTATAACGACGAAGCTAAGAAATCTTTATGTTGCATTGTGGTGTGGTTCGTCTATGCCATAATATAGGCTATTGTGTTAGCTTGATGAATGGTGAACTATTTGCATGCTTACCGTTGTAATGAAGGATAGGTTATACCGCATGTACTTTGGGCCAGCATGAATAATCATAGATGCGTGTGCCAGATTGGGGATTATTGGTAATTGTAGTCTTCAGTCTTTGATCAGGGCACCGTTATCTAATGCTATCTAATGCCTGTCATAATGGCTTCATTCTGTTTCATCTAGCTGGGTAGCGAGCAAATCCATGTCAATGCCATTGTGAATGTACATTATTCTACAGCGGTTCCTGTCCATATTGACACCTTCTTCGAATGACCATCTGTATCACCTAGACGCGTGACTTTAGAGGCTTTAGATATTACACATTCAAATAATATGAGCATAGTGAACGCTTGTCTCATGTCCACTCTTTAATGAGCATCTGCAAAAGATTACTTGCCATAGGTTGAAGTGTAAGGCGTCTGTTTGCGATATGACACAGAGAAAGATGGGCAATGCTGATGGAATAATTGGCGATCTTCAAACCCCGGGTCTCAACCATGAGTGTGAGTACCAACAGGCCACGCGCTAGCCATGTATTACGTATCTATTAGAGAAATCAGTAATCTTAATGTTAAGTCGGTGTGGTTTAACAATGTGGTGGCCACATTAGTTGTAAAAAACACAATTTTGATCTACAAAGTAAGCTCCAATTCTCATTATCATATTATCATATAGCCATTATAATGGACATTGAAGCGGATGAGGACCCTTGGTGTTCGTAGGGTTGAGGCACCAACTGATTCAGTCACCAATTGCGTAATGACTAGATTCATAAGATTCATCATGGTATACATGAAAAATAGACCCATTGGCTTTCTTTTTTATATAAATACATCCACTAATTCCTAGTGAGATGCATTTGAAAGTTAGCCTACTGGCTTACTATGAGTAATGTCTGAAAATATGGCGGTAAGTTTCAAATGGATTTAACTCAAAATTAGAAAATGTATTCAGCATCATAGTTTTACATGCATTGTCCAACACTGACGCTCATTGGAGGAATCAGTGAGATATTTTCTGATGCCACTAATACGTATGTCATAAACTTACAGTATCAGACTATTCTAGGGCATACAGACAAAAAGAACAACAATCTAAGCAATTTTATTAACACAAAATACAAAATAGTAAAGAACGCTACGGTTTAGGAGTTAAAGGTGAGATAGCATCAATATGATACTTAGAAATATAAATAACTCACAAAATGTCAAAATTAGCATTTGCACACAGATTATATGTTCATTCAAACACAATACAAGGCAAAGTAATAGTAGAAAACTCATAGTGACGAACAATTTAAAGATGTAGTATGATCTCCAGAGTTTGATAGATGCACAGGAGGAGCAATTATTATAATTAAGAGCAGTGCATGATATGAAAACCTGACTTGACTTGATTTTCACCACTGTTTTAGTTGCATTGCAATATCCAACAAGGGATCATAAGAAATATCCAAACTCAGACGTATCGTTCATTAAACATGTGCTTATGGCATATACAGTGAGCATTAACGGAATCACTGCGTATAACACCTTTTATATAAGTGACTGCAAACATTCGATAGTCAGCCTGCGTCGTGGCACTTGATCTAAATATCTTTCCTAAAAACCCTTAATTTTCTTATTTTCAATTCACATATTGCTTGCACGAAGACACCATTTGACAATTATATGCAACAGGCTTCCAAGTGTGTATAATTCATTGCATTTTTTCGCATCATAAAATGTAATATCACTCTTTCAGACTGGATTTTTAAAAAGCCGAACATTGACGAAGTTCTAGCTGTGAGGCTTATGCTTCCGGGTCACTGTCGACAGAATGCATTTCTGTGAGTAGATTGTTGCACTCTTCAGGAAGCACAGATTTTTCAGCTGAAACAAAGTCATTAAATATCTGTAATTTTGATATGGTTTGAAATTGTTTTAGAGCAAAAAATACTACTTCAGCATTATGTCATTGCGGTTAGGTGGTTTAAATGAACTGGAGACAGGCCTATTTTGTGCACAACACTTGAATAAGAACCAGCGGAAGTTTCGGTTACACAAGGCTCAGGTAATTTCTATTTCTATCTCCATATAATGCACAGAGAATACAATTACATCTCTTTGCATTCAATAATGTAATTAGTTCCAAAATCATAACTGTCATATCGTTAATGTTATAAACTGCTATACAATGTATTTGAATGCTTTAGATAATAATCTTCCACGAAGAGGATGGTGTTGCTCATACCAACCTACGTATTAAATCATCATGTAAAAGCAATTGTATAAACAAACAGAAGCAATCCTTCATGTACATTATATAAAATAATCAAATATAACACGGAATTAATTTGTATGAGTACTTTGATATTTTATTATGTCCTATTGCGCATGTTTTAGTAAAAGAATAGCCTCGTTCCATCACATAAGTTACGGGAGAAAAATTAACCATTTATAGAAACTAACTGATTACTGTATACATCCATATAGCCTGGAATGGCCATTCATTACATAATATAAACTATAGCAAACCAAAATCTATATTAACCAGTGGATGGCGGTGTGACATAGAAGTCTAGGGACTGGTGCTGCCATCTACCTGTGAGTTTTCTCTTCGTGACGAGGTAGCAGATGAGATAGAAGAGGCTGATGCTGACAATGTGCAAGTTCAGATGGAAGCCGAATAGGGCAACCATAAAATGCACGTTACGGTGGTCCGTCTGGTCCCAATTAGGATTAGGATGGCTGCCTGAAATTAGAATGTGGAGTGTACATTGGGGCTCGGCCTGTGGTTCGCGGCAATTAAATCATTGGGTGTGGTATATACGGCATCTCCCTTTCCGGGTGATAATGGAGTTAAACAGGACATGAGTTCCATATATTTGAAGTTGTGATGGGTGTTGATTCACATTTGGTCGTGGGGCTATGATTTTATTATGGGCCATGGGGCAGGGAGTATGAGAAACATACTGACTACTACCGACACCAATATGGCAGGATTTTCAGGCCCATATTTGTGTTAAAATGTCATTTGTTATCTTGTTTGTATTTTTTGTATTTTTTTAAATAAAGATATATTTATCCATTGATACATTTGAATTCTATTTTAGTGGAAGAACTTCACTTGGTAATAATCAGGATAACGGGATTTGATTGCAATAAAACAAACTAACAAAAACAAAACAAAAACAAATTAAGGCTGAGGAGAGGAAAATATGCTTCATTTATTTAGCTAGTGTCATATTTCAAGCGTAAGAGTCTATTGTTGCGTCGTCACTGCATCGTCTCTTGGCCTGGGACTGATACTTCTGACCACCAACATCCCAGGTGGCTTGGGTGCAGCTGCAGTGACGACATTGGAGCAATTGTCTAGCTCCTCTTCGCGATCGCATTTTTCATAGCGATCACCAGCTTACCCATCTTCTTTGTGTTCACTTGCTGAAGGGTGTTCATCTTCTCTGCTTCTTGCGCATGCACGATGGAGAATTTCTCTGCCGCTCTGGTCTGTTTCTCTAGCCTTTCAGTGTCGCCAGAAGCCATAAGGTCGCAGATCAGCCAGGAGTCGGCCTCTGGGGTGGGCACGATGTTGTAGCCACCACCAGACAGAATGGCAGAGTTGGTCCAGTGGCCCCACATCTCGGCCATCTTGCCATACTTCCTCACTTCATAACGGTCTTTGATCAGCTTGACCAACTTTAGCTTGCTGAATCTTTTCACTGGCTGCTCCCACAGATGTGCGAAAAATTCTGTCACCACTTCAGCCATTTTGGAATTTGTTGGATGATTTTGTAAATCAGCTTTTTTTAATATTCGATCGTTGAAATTATTTCATGTTCGCTTGTCAAATGAGTTAGGGTAATTGTTTAACGTTATACGTTACTCCCATACGTTGTAAGTCGTATAACGTTCGTTTGCTATACGTCCAACGTAAAGAGTCTAGTCTCAAAAGGTATTCCCTGTGCAATTAATTAAATGGATAATTTGCTTTGGCTAAAGCTTCACTTCTCTGTTAATAACCTACAGGCTATGACGTGACTAGTATGGATGAATAAGCAAATGGTGTGCCTTCAAAATTAAAACCTACAATATATTACAAGACCACCTTCCCAGTGAGCTACAAACATTTAGATGCAAGATACTGAAAATATGCTACTTAAAATAGAATTATGCTGCTCTCCCATTTTTGAAAAGTGCATTCTCCCAATAAACACTATGCTACAAAATGTGACATTCTATCATTCCGTGCAAAAATCACCGCCAATAACCCACGCTGATTGGTCAATCAGCGTGCTCAACCGATGGAAAACACGTCAAAAAACTACGGCGCTAGTCTAAACTCCTCACAATATCAATACAGCCGCTGACGTAACGCGTTCCGTATAGCGGAGAGCAAAAGTTTAGACTAACGCCGTAGTAGTGGAAAACACGCGCTCAAAAACAAAAGTGACTTGAAATTGATTTGCTAAAATAAAATGTCTATAGAATTTGTTCCTAATCAATAAATGGATTTTAGCTCATATCGGAAGCCGCTCAAAGGTTTTGAACACCCAAGTTCGTGGTCAATATCCAACAATAATCTACAATACGCCAATAACACCTCAACTGATTGTTGATCTAAACAATCCCGAGTAGCGCGGAAAGTGATGGCTCAAAAAAAAAAAAAAAAGTCCGATATCATTCTTTCAAATAAAACGAATATGACTAAGGTGCAATTATCATATGTCAATGCGGGTAATATAATAGAATTTTGATTGAAACTGTAAAATAAAAATCGGATTTTAGTCATGAAATTGACTTCGTGCTCAAATGGACCAAAAATGATTTATTTTTTAAAGACAAAATTGAGCAGTCATGGGTCAATTGATTACATATGATTGACACTACATTACAATATTCGAAGAATGCACAAATTAGTGCCAAGGATGAATTTATTTTAAAACTTAATTTTTCAACACAGCTGTCTACATGATGCATTTTTATCAAAAACACACATTTTGAAGCATTTGCAATGAATGTAAATTTCTGTAGGCTTATAACATAAACGAATGGAAATGGTAAAGACATGTTCTAATTGTTTCTTAAATTTAGATAGCGGATAAAAAACGCATTTGCCACCAGAATCCGGCCCGCGGTGGCTTTTTCTGTCTTTTCACGTTATCATATGTCATATCTGAGAAAAGCTTACTGTCCTATGAAATGGATCAGTGGAATATTCATATCAAACAGGGCGTCAAGCTAACAGACTTTAGATATTCGAATTTTATGTACAGTTCTAATAGAATGTTGCTGCGGATTTTATGATATTGACGATCGGGACATCGGTTTTACAGACGACCATATGCTGGTAACAGCAAACATCCCTTGAATACTAGTAAAATGGACCTAAAATTGAAACGCAATCATAAACAGTTTATGGAAAATTTGAGAGGCCCATGTAAGGCAGGGTTCGTTGTGGACGACCGGAAATAGTTATGCAACCGTTTTACAAAACACTGGGTGGGTACAAATTTTGAGCATTCTAGCTAAAAAATGTATATAGGCGTACGCTTTATAGGGATATGAAAACACAATATATTATGAAGAATGCACGCCTCAATTAGATGGATTTACTTAATTTTTCAACCTCTATCAGCGTGACAGCCATCAATTTTAAAAACACACATGTTGAATGATATAACAATAAATGCGATTTTAAATGGGCTACACATACACCGGAAATACCCATGGACTTTTGTGTCTTAAAATTAAATAACAAAAAGACAAGTGCGCATCTTTTCTGCGCAACTGGGGAATGAATAATGCCCTTTGGATGCAGAGAGAATGACACTCAGCCCCGTGATTTTTTTTCTGGCCCATGCATTGTGCTTCGTCACGTGACAGAACCTGTCCATAAGTCCGGCACCTAATTAGGAAGATGTTGGATTGTATTGCCATTAAATCGTGCCCATGGACAGCAATATCTATTTCTAAGTGAGTATAGGCATACACGCTGATATCAATATCAATTGCACAAGTGGGAGGCTGTGGTACATAACGTATGGCTCTATTTTCAGCAGCAAGAGGCATGTGCATTATGATTTCTCTGTGCGAGACAAGTCACGAAGATCATTCAATTTTCAAGATACATTTTTTACACCATTAGCTTGAGAAAAGAAAAAATACATTGAAAATCGTTTGACGTCGTTGACATATTTAGCAACCTGTCCTATGTCCTATATACTAGATTTGTCCTCGATTTGGTTACCCTAATCAATATAAATGAATCCAATGTCACACATAGGCCTGTGACACCTCATTTTGACATCATTCTAAATCCTCCACTCTTGCAGCCACTCCAAAAAAAAAAAGACACGCCAATTGGTAGTCTCTGGCAAGGGCTTTTAAATCTTTTTTTTTCTCGTGTGCTTTTATCTAAATGTCTCTTTCTAGTCTTTTACTACGAAATATTATAGGTTGTAAGGTACAACGTGCAACTATAGGTTCGATATAAGGGGGGTTTGATTCCACTTATTGAACATCATATACTTCTATGGAAAATGAGCTTGAGTCTCTAAAAAGGCATGATGTCTACACAGAAGTACAGCCGCCAAGCAGAGGTATTGTGGATGGAAAATGGGTATTTTCAAAGAAAGACTCTGACAGTGACATAATTTATAAAGCTCGTTATGTAGCTAGAGGGTTTAGTCAAACACGGGGTGTAGATTTTCATGAAACCTTTGCACCTACAGCAAAATTAACAACCCTTAGGTTACTTGTTCAAAGAGCTGTAAATTATGATTTTCATATTGTACAATATGATGTAAAAACTGCTTTCTTAAATGCTCCTATAGCTGAAGATATCTGTGTAACACCACCTCCAGGTTATTCAAATTCTGATTATATTTGGAAATTAAAGAAATCCTTGTATGGATTGAAACAAAGCAGCAAAAATTGGAATGACACTCTACATGAATTTTTGATTGAAAATGATTTTAAAAATTCTGAAGTTGACTCTTGTTTGAATACTATGTATAACAAAGATAAAATTGTAGGTTACATTCTTGTTTGGGTGGATGATATTCTAGCTTTTGTAAATGAACATGAGACAGCTAGAAAACTTACATATATTCTCAAACAAAAATTTGAAATTAAAGAGCTAGGAAATGTTTCCACTTCTTTGGTATTAGATTTGAAATTGGAGTTGATTATGTAACTATTCATCAAGAAAAATACATTTGTAAAATCTTAGAAAGATTTGGTATGTCGTCTTGTAAGGCTAGAGTTACACCAATGGAATCTGAACCATTTAATACAAAATTGTCACCTGATGATATGGCACAAAATCAGAATAATTATTATCGTGGAATTATTGGCTCTCTGATTTATTTGATGCACTGTACTAGACCTGATCTTGCATTTTGTGTAACCAAGTTATCACAATATTTGGACAAATATGATTCTGTGCATATGGGTGCAGCCAAACATGTATTGAGATATTTATGTGCTACAAAAAATGTTGGTATTACATATAGGAAAGTGACAAACAAAAATAGCATTTTTGGATATACTGATGCAGACTGGGTAAATAGTCCTGATCGCAAAAGTGTTAGTGGCTATGTGTTTTTCTTAGGAGATACAACTGGTGCTATTTCTTGGAAATCAAAAAAGCAAAATTCTGTGTCATTATCAAGTAGTGAAGCCGAATATATGGCTATGAGTTTGTGTGCTCAAGAAGTTTTTTTTTATCAAACTTGTTAAATGAACTACGATTAGGAAATGGAACATTTACCATGTTTGATGATAATCAAGGTGCTATTCATCTTAGCAAAAACAGAGCTGTGAGTCAACGCTCAAAGCATATTTCATTAAGATATCATTTTCTCAGGGATTTGACACTTAGCAAGAAGATGATTGTAACTTATGTACCTAATGATGAAAATGTAGCTGACATGTGTACAAAGGCTCTGGCAAGCGTAAAATTAGTTAAGTTCAGGGATGTGGCATGTAATTGTAACTAATGTGTGTTGTAGATTTAGATAGTTGAGTTTTAGTATTAGAAGTTTATCACTTGAACCTATCGTTTCTATGACTACAGTTGATATTTGTATATATGTTTGTCAAATTGCATCTCCATTGTTTTAATTAGTGAAATAAGATAAGTTAATGTTTCAATCCGAGATTTCACATAAATAATATTGAACATCATATACTTGTATGTGTAATAGGTTATTGACTAAGTCTCATCAATAATGATTTGACCTAATTATATTGTCCCGTTGCTAGGTTACGGGCTTCTGTAACACTTCCTCTATAAGATCAACCTGCTGTGCAAACTGAGATAATAAAAGACTAAAAGAATATCACTGAATATCTGTGCCCTCATTATCAATATGGACAACTCAATACCACTGTCCTGATTGATAGCTTACTTTACGATTGCATTATGTATTCGTGTCAACAAAATGCTGTTTAAAATCAAAACACGTGCGCTTATCATAGACAAATATCGGTAGGCTGTTGTTATTTGAGAGGTGGTTTCCAAAGCTTTGCTCTGAGTTGTCAATACAAATGCTAAATTGATGAAAAATTAAAGGTCAATTTGCTAGTGGGGTAAGGATGGTTTGCTTTGGTCTTGTTGCAATAGAAGTGATCTCAATGTAGAGGTAGTCTTAATATGATGTTTTATGGTTGACAGAATGAGTGGGTCATATAGCAAAAGTGTGATTGGTGATTTGCTCACATACTCCCCACTAGACTCCTTACCTGGCAAGGGGAAGGCCGAGTAGAGCACGAATGAGATGTGTATGAAGTACGTGCCGAGCACGGCCACGGTGTAGATGCGCATCAGGCTGAGCACCGCGCTGTGGCGCTGGGAGAACGCCTCAGCCAGGATCGCGGCGCTCGCCATGAACATCATGGGGATCGGCAGCACGTGCACGATTTGCTGTGTGATAATTAGTAAGTAAGTGAGTAAGTAAGTGCGTGATGAGTGAGTGAGTGAGTGAGTCAGTCAGTCAGTCAGTCAGTCAGTCAGTCAGTCAGTCAGTCAGTCAGTCAGTCAGTCAGTCAGTCATCCGCCCAGCCAGCCAGCCAGCTAATTAGCACTCCTCATAAGTTGACCAGATTCTGTAAACCATGGCAGTCAAATGTATCATATCAAGCACGTGTTTGATGAAAATGAAAAAAGATTGTCGTGGCATGTGGTTGAGTAAGAGTTTGTTTGCTTTGTTTTCTATTTAGTGTTCACGTGTTATACAAGTTACATATGTGGAAATATCAAAAGCAAAATTGATTCTAAGTGTATGTGAAAAACATTAGTATCAAAAATATTTCTCAAATAAACAGCAAATAAATGATTACCATGCACATAGTACAGACTAACCTCCAGTGGTGCTTTGCCCGGCATGTTTGCGTGGAAGTAAAATGAGAGTCCGTACCAGAAGAAACTCATGGCCACTGTTATATAGTCCAGGTTCTATTGTAAAAAATAAAAATATGTAATATTCTATGCTATATATTACTTGCAGCTATATTAAGATTATGCAATCAATATAATTTGAACAGTTTTCTTCAAGTAGCAATACCATTTTGATATTCAAGACACCGACCAGCTAAGGGCAACGAAATGTAGTTATATATGCAGGTCTTATTTGCAATCTTAGTGTAATCATTAAAACTTGGAAAAACTACTTTGAAACTGACCTGCGAAAATTCGAACATTCGAAGCTTCAGAGCAATATATTCTACCTATTACGTACCTTTGGAAATGGCACTCCATACTGCATGCAGAGATCTATGATGCCGTGTATGATGAACATGCCATAGATTGTCATGTGCTGCATAGAGTTTATCTTGAGAAAGTTGCCATCTTTGTCAAAGAAGATTGCATGTTGGTTGAAAACTTCGCCAAGAAAACCTGTTTTCATAAGAGTTAATTTCTGTTTGAAATGAAAGTACACGAAAAAAACGTAATATCTGTATCAATATAGGGGGAAGTGGGTCCTCAACTGGGATTTCATTAATTTGTTTCTAATTTGTGCCAGATAGCTTCAGATGTGTCATGAACTGGCCCAAATCATAACGTTTGTGCAATTATGCCCATGCACCTAACAATGTAGGTCAAAATATCATTTAGTATATCTCCGGGGGAGGGGGAGGGGGGTCTCACACTATTGCGATTAGTACGGACGTGCCTCGAAACTGGGTGTCTTTTTTCACATTTTTGGTATATTTCCGAGTGACTTTTTCACATTTTTGGTATATTTGTCAGGATAAAAAAAATATTGATATGCATTATATTCATTCTTGATATGTACATGAGTTTGATATATTGGTGTGTCACCTTTTTCTCGGATATTGTATATTGGTGGGTCACATTTTCTCAGATATTGGTATATTGCGGGTCACTTTTTCTCAAAAATAGTAGGTATATTGGTGGGTGCCGTTTTCAACCTGTCTGTGGCACGTCCGTACCCATTTTCTGACCAAGACCCCCCCACCCCCCCGACAAACATCATCAACGATTCACACAAAAATCGAGGTTACTTTTAGGACATTGAAAGACACTAGACAATAGAAAAACTCCATCGCTATGGATTAAGTATATAACCCATTATGACTGTTAAACTTACCACAAAATGGAAAGAGGATTTTCATTATGGTTTCTATGGGAATATTCTTCAGACCTCTATAGCTTAGTTGTGATGTATATTTCCCTTTACCTCGAATTTTGATCTACAATAAGACATTGTGTAGTATTAAACAATAAAAGTTATTATCATTCTTTTTCATGTAATTCCATTGGTCATCATGATCCAGAAGTATCCGATAACCCAGAGAGGGTTATCACCCCTCTACGAAGAGCGGTGCTACCATGGTTATCATGCTTGCACTCAGCCGGACTACGTTTTCACATTTTTTTAAAACAGTGTTGAAATTGTTTAGAAAAGAATGATAAATACAAAACCTGGTTTGTTGCGTAACATGAATTATTTTATCATGATTCGTTCTTGTGGCAAATCAGGCTCGCCCTTCGGGCTCGCCGTGATACGCCCCAAGAACTCACCTGATAACATAATTCATACTACAAACTCACCCGGTTTTGTCTATATGTTTGATTGTAAACATTAACTTGTATAAAATAAAGGCATTTTAATATAACAAGATGCGTGGACATGCAATTACCCGTTTTCAGTGTGTTTTTTCTTAATCTAATAATAAACTGTATATATGTCACATGGCAAACTGCACGTAGAATGTGCTAGATTTGCAGGGCATTGAAAATATTTAAGCTTTAACAATACCAGTGCAATTTATAGTACATAAATTTTAGCAGAGAACGTATATTGCACCCCAGTTTATTTTGTCAACTATCATTTACAACTAATTGATGTGACACTTGTACTAGGTTTTTTTCTGGGTGATATAGTGAAAGTCACCTAGATTTTCTTCTATGTGCCTCTACGCGTGCATGAATGTGGGTGAAATAGCTCAGTCTCATGTAACGTATTTGTATAAGCCAATTTTCCTAAGACTGTGCAACTAATTAGACATAGCTAAACTTCTGTGATATATATTTCAATCAATGGTAAAATTAAAGTGATGTACGTCTAAAGGGTCGATCACAAATGACCTCACCTCATATTTGCTTTTTTGTCAACTTTGCAGCACACCGACCCCCTGGTAAGTTGACGTCATCTTTGTCCCCCTCCCCCCTCCCCCATGGTTTTGCGATGAAATTTTACTCAAATAACATTGATTTTTAACTGTGCCGTTGTATAAATACATTTGAATTGTGTGAATAGGATTGTTAATGGCCACTCTATCAATACAATAAAGCAAATGAGGCAATGCCATTTCACCTACAATATATATCACAACTCATTTAACATGTCAGAAAGTAACTTCAAATATACTATTAGATAATTATCACTTTTTTCAAGGGGTGACATCACCCAGGTGCTAGACACACACCCCTCCACCCTGTCATTTGTGAACTATCCCTTATACATTTTAGCCAAATATTTCTATTCCCTCCTTGACATAAAACCGTTATCGTACGACACTCAATTTCTGAATAACGATTTGTTTTACAATTCATTGAGATAATAGTTCATATGGACACAATGCCTTGTGTTCGAATGTGTATAGTGCAATATTTACAGCACAAATTAATATGACATTGATTCATGCGTGAACCGGTTCTTCTGCTCCAATTAGTGTATCATCACAGCAACGAAGACAAATGAAAATTGCAGGTGTCTAGATGGCCTAAATTGTTTGCCTCAGTTTTAGAAAAATGTCAAGTTTCTTTACGACGACATTTTGATTTAACAGGCATCTGAATAAATTCTGAACCGGCATGCCGACATTGCCGTCGCTCTTTTGCGTTGTACGTGTGTCGTGAACATGAACTATTTCAAAGTCTGAATTGTATGCAAAATAAAGGCTACCGTTGTATTCGTTAAACCTGAGTAATTTACTTTTAATATACTAGTCTAGCCCTTTATCTTAAAGGATCTAATGCAAAACATACACTTAAAATCCATTAAAATAATTAATTGATTCAAATGTATCTATTCATGCGAGAGTGTAAAACCACGGAATAGTAGCTTACTTACGGCAATGTGTTCAGGGAACATCTTCCACATCCACCACCACGAAATACAGAGGAAGAAGATGCCTTCGTCTATGTGTCCCACAAAAGATCCCATCTTGGATTGCTATTTGTAATTTTCTGCAATCAAAATAAAGCAAGTATCTAATTACCCATTTTTATTTTTTTTTTATTCAGACACGCCTATAATCAGATACTTATAACACAATTACAAACAACCTCAAAGTATGATTCCTATTTCTACGTTCAAACTTTCTCTCATTAGCCACTTTCATAAATGAAAATTGACTGTGGTGCGTCTTCAAATGAGGTGCATTGTAAAACTCACATTGAAATTAATTAGTAAGTATGAAGGCGGCCCTATGTGTTATTTTTAGCTTAATCTGGAAATATCCAGTCAATCCACTGGAGTTATGCACATTGTTTGGCATCGATGAGCACTCGATTAGTGCGCGATGGCATTTTCCTCAATGTATGCACAAAAACGTCTATTGCTTCTACAAGAGCTGATGTCAATGGACGCCATTTTTGGCAAAGACTCTTTTGGCATGGAGATGGCTCGTAAGCAAGAATAGTACGAATCTAGAAAAAATAAGGCAAGTCAATCTTGTGTGGAAAAATTGCAGTTTCCTTCGATTTGATAAGAATGAGATTATGTACGTAACTGCAAAAGGAACGATTAATCGGTTTCCTCTTCGAATATTAGATTACTAGTAGTTGATCATTTGTAAAACGACGATAAAGTGTAGTATTCATTCACTTGAAACCATTAACAAAGATTATAGAGTATTGGCTTCACCGGTCAGTAACCCTAATGATACACTATATATTGGATATTTATTAAAGATATAGCTTCAGTTAATAACATGACTTTCGAAGATGATTGAGTGTTTGACATCTATAAGAGTACACGCTGTAAATCTCCTCCTGTCATCTACATATTTGCTTATAATAAATATTAGTGCCCTTCACAGCACTTATCAATGCCAAATATAACTTCCAGAAACTACCACACCTTTTGGGGTCACATTAACTACATAAAATCACGTCTGCAAGTGGCTCTGCAGGCAAGATCATAATTTGGGACAAACTATTAACCATCCTAAAATATTTCTTCTATGTTTGGGTTTGCTTATATGATGTTATCAGCAAACTATAGCAACGTTATGTATAGATTACACACATTTAGATATTATCCTTTTTGCAAACATCTCATTTCCAAGAAATAAAGTGTGCATTTATCCTTGATGAGTACATCAAAGAATTCGTACATACACAAAAGCGAATTAACAAAAGCAGATGTCCTTTAGCTTTGTCCGACATGTATATAGTTGCATGTAAGTTGTTGTATCTCGGTTTCGTCTTATTGCTTTCATCATAGCGTTGCTTTCCATAGATGAAAGCTTAGGCCCATTAAATATGATTAAAGTTTCCTTTTGCGTGTTTTACGTGCATCAGGTTTGCCAAGTTCTGTTACGTAACACATTTTACTAACCAGTTCCAGGAGGACTCGTGCAGCAAACATAGAATTCGAGATAGTCTTTGAAAATGAAAATAAAGGGAAATCCCTGTAATAACGAGCAAGATGAATGGAATATGATGTTGATTTTGAACTGATTTTACTTTTATTTTAACAAATTCTTTCTAAAATGTTGGCTGGTTTCTGTTGCAATCAATGTGAAGTTCTCGAGCCAATGACGCTGTTTCAGTACGAATACGCTTACATGCAGCTGTGTTGTCGTTTGTTGATGGCTGGAAATTTTCTATCTTCTATCTTTCTATCTTCATTTGCTGTGTAAATCCACAGGCATCAGAATACAAAGTACAATAAATATAGGACATATCACTTTTTAACAATGCACGTATTGTCCTCATTACGTATACTCCATATTCCAATGCTGGTGCCTGTGAGTAAATCAAAGCAATATATGGACACCATCGAGACAGATGTTTACCTGTACGGAACACTTTTTGACCTTTTAGAGGTTGTGGCGTGCTTCTTTTTTACTTATTCGTGTTGTTGGAGAGGATGGAGGAAAAAATATGTGCGTCAGCGTGTGTTAAATTTACATGTGTACACGCAAACCAGTAACGGCACTTGGACTATTTATATGACCTATCCCCGTATTGAATAATGATGACAAGTTAATATTGACACCAAACTTAACCTTCCTCACATTCTGTCCTAGACAATACGGGGGAAAGGGCAGACCGTGTTTAACGTGTGGGATACACTTACCATTTCCCCAAAGACTTATATTCATTGTATCGTTATGCACTCTAGATATGTATGACCATGTATGACTGAAATTCATTTGTAACTATGTGTAAGAAATCTTCTATTTTTACCGCAGACATTGTTGTACCAGAATCTCATATTGAATACTTGCACGCACATGATGTAGTTTCCCAAAAATAGTGTTTCTTCTTCCTCTGAGTAACTAAGCCATGCTATGCCATCATATAGATTCCCGTCATATGTGTACTTTTATGAGAAAATAAAGACTCACTTACTCATAAACTTGGGACAGTAACATTTAAACTGTTTTATAATTGTATCCGATACATTGAAAGGAAATACATCCATAAATAGTATACTAAGTTATTTTTTGTTACAGACTTGTATATTTTATTCTATTTACAAATACCTAGAGTTTTTCTCAATTGGTAACTATCCCAGCAAAGAGGTTCTTTCTAGAATAGTGCGTGCGTTCCCGTGTTCGCGTTCCACCGCGCGCTCTTGGCTTTTTATCAACCTACATGATTGCAGGGCCCAGGGCCGACCATGATTGATATAGAGCTATTAACCCTTTCTGTAAATAGCCTACTCATATATAAACCACGTGCCATGTCAGTTGTACGTTTTTCTCTTGCCCGTATGGCCTAATCGTTTGACATGGTTTTTAACGGCATGTACATTACTTTTGTCAACGCTGATTGGTTTTGTGAACACGTAATGTTCATGATGTTCTATTTTGCAGTTTTCTGCAAATAAACGGTTTGCATGAAGCAAGAGTAATTGCAACTTGGAATCCAAGCTGAACATAAACTTTGAACGAAGACGAGCATTTTGGGTGATATATATTGTGAGTGTTTATTCCGTTTGTAAAGATAGAGAGGATCTTAGAAAATCCACCAATACAATAACTTTTAGCTAATAACTTTCCACCATTGGAGTAGTACCTGGATGTAGAATCCTGGGGGTTAAGTACCATCACTTCGAAAGGGTTAACTTCTATATTACTCGAGGATATTGTATTATCAGACTGGGAACCGTTATTGTATTATCAGAATGTGCAGCCATTATCACATTTGCCTCGTGTTTATATTCCTTATCAGGGCGTTGTCTAATGCCATGTCCGGCGACATCTTATATGTGACAAAGTTCTTCTGGGGACAGAGAGTCATATCAGCAGTGATCCGGTGCACGTTTTTTGCTTGATATTTATGTTCATTCTCCCCCACTTGCATGCATATGTGTGTGTCCAGTGATCAGATAGAATCATGAATCTTCATAGCATTCACATCACTTATCTTATCTATTTTGGGCTTGTTATTCAATTCACAAGTTAGTGGAAGTAAGATAACGTGAGACAGCTCATAGACAGTGTAAAAGATATTCCGGTGAAACCACGAAGTAGCATTCCTGATGGAAATTCCCGTGGAATATGAACTAAACGCTGTCAAATGTGCACATAATTATATTACCATAGAACCTCCAATTAAGACAACCTCTATAATGAAACCACCTCTATAATAAGAAAAAAATCTCGGTCCCAATCCTTCAAAATGATTCCAATGGGAACCTTCATATAAAGATCACTTCTTCATTTAGACCACTTTACGTGAATCACACAAGTGGTCCTGATAGAGGTTTTACTTAAGTTTGAAACTCGTGCAGCATACTTCTTTTGTACATTCTTTCACTGGCAGATCCAGGTTTTCATATAAGGGGGAAGTCTCATTTAAGGGAATTCATTGGTTTCGTATACCCAATTGATAGTGACCGTGCGAAAAACTTCTATAAGTTATTTTGATCGGGAAAATGGGCTTAACCCCCCCCCCCCTCCCGGATCTGCCCATGTACTTTTACATATCTTGTTAACTATATTAAAAACATATTCTACAGGGACGGATCCAGCGGGGGGGGCTCGGGGGGCTCTAGCCCCCCCCCCCGCCTGTCATATTAGCTTTAAAGCCCCCCCCCCCCTTTTTCCCACCAAAATACTTCATTTTCATAGGGTTTTTTCATGAAATCCCGTAAGTGAGACCCCCCTTCCTTATGTTTTCCTTACGTCCCTTTTCCAAAAACCTGGATCTGCCCCCACGCACGGACAAATCCGCCCCCCCCGCTCTCAAAATTTGAAATTAGCCCCCCCCCCCCGTTCTCAAAATTTGAAAATTAGCCCCCCCCCCCCCTGGTCTCAAATTTCTGAATCCGTCCCTGTTATTCATGATTGATTAGAACTATTTATTTGATTTACTAGTATATGGTACTTATCATATACAGAACGTACACTTATCTTGAATAGAATGCTACTACATGTATATATGGTGTGAGGGTTGCAATATACCAGTTTGTACGAGTGCGCTAGGGGGTGAGCGAGTGAGCGATCCTCACCTTACTTCACATCAGACACAATCACTATGCGAGGGATATGTGTATGATAAAGTGGAAACAATATAAACAGTAAAAAAACAGATTTGAAAAAGAGGCATGTGGAGGGTGGGGAATGTGGAATAACAAGTAGATGTGAGGGTGGGGGAAAGGCTGGAAAATTATGCTATTTGTGGAAAATGGGGGAAAAAGAAGAATGTGGGAAATAATTAAAACCAAACACTATCTCGAAGGATGTGGGGTTCATGTACGGCTTGTAAACCCTCCTCACCAATCATATGATCATGTTATCTCCATGGAACTGAATCACTGGCAAGTTCGCGCAGCAATATTAATTGATTGTGTTCAGATGGTAAACAGAAATATCAGTGAACAAATAAAAACACATTAGATCTTGCTGGAATAAGAAAGTTAAAGTAATCCTTATTTGATCACAATGATTGGTCATATAGATATTAGTCACAACGTACCATCACAATGACTAACACCAATCATAGTTGAACAAGAAATCAGAAATCCCTTAGGAAAAAAAGAGCCCATTTATATGAAGATGCGGGATGCAAAACTGATTAGGAACGACGTACTTCCTAACATTTACCTATGTTTTGAACAGTCGTGGATGTTCAAGACAAAGTCACAAGAAATACGCTACATAAAAACGTTTCCCATTCCACATTGTAGTTGTAATCACACCCAGCCGTGGTTAGGACATGTCACATTTTTGCTGTTTTTGTCACCTCAAGATAAAGAAGGGAATTTCAAGACCAACAAGAATAGGTCAAAAACAAGCACCAAACGTGGGGCGGACACTGTAATTACTTGGTGTATGGTCCTCAAATGGTTTCAACAAACTTCGGACATAGTTTCGATTTAGTCCCAAGAAAATTATTGAGTTGTGCGTCTTGGTCGAAACAGCCTCGCCCCCCAAAAAAAAAAAAAAAAAAAAAAACGTAAAAAAACGTACATGTGTACACATTTATATCCCATGGGCATGCTGTATGACTTTAACATAAATTATTTACTATCACTTGCAGCATTCAAACTTGAAAATGAAATTGATTGAATGTGTTTGAACGTCTTCCCCTGATAGCATACTCTAAAACTGGGACTCAAAATAGATTATGATCATAAATAAATAATGCTTGCTATAGAGAAGAGAGCGAGATGGAGAGAATAGAATTGGGGAAATAATATGTACATCACCTAATTGCCACAACTTAAACAATGCAAAATTCAATGTTTAAAGCTTGAAAAGATTTTGCTCAATTTGCTCAACAAACCTCGGTAAACTATATCATAGGCAAACTTAAGTGCGCATAAAAATAATGAATTCTTGTAACCACTCCAATTTACTTAACCTTGATATTAATGGCAATGGGTTGAATAGTTTTTTCCTCAACTTTATTCACATGACAAACACAATGAACTGTAGTATAAAATATAACTGTGTATAACCTGACCCAATTTCACATAATCAGAGATTCAAGTGTGAGCATAGATTATGCAGACCTAGATACCAAAGTCCAGCACTCTGAATGCAAAAAGTGTGATTGGATTGATGGGGACTTACCACCACTAAGCTAGTAGCAAAACAGCAACATTGACTCCTGTATTCAGTTGGCAGCACTTTCCCAAAATATCATTTATCATAATTTCATCAGCCCAGGCCTAGAAAAAATTATTGTTTGTTTCCGGTAACATGATTTTGAAAAATAGGTTAGTAAGGTAGGTAATTTTTTTTTCATCATATTTTTTTACCGCAAAAAATTAGGTTAGATAGGAGCCACTTCTTTTTTTTTTACTCCACATAGAAAACGAAAGTGACTGCACACACAACATGATGGTAAAATTAAACAAAAACGATGAATTACATATGATTCTTTTTTATTGGATCGCTAAAATTAGTATATTATTTTATGTCTAAATCCATAGGTTCAAAGTTTTTACAAAAAAACTAAATAAAAATATTAGGTTTGGGGGGTTAAAATGGGTTAGCTAGGGTTCCTGGAACCACAGGATCATTTTTTCTAGGCCCCATCAATGAGTAATCTCAAGTGTCTTCGAGGTTAATTAAATGGTTTCTGTTCAACTTCATTCACAAGCTTGAATTTTGCATAAAACAACCACAATGCCCTCAAAAATGTACCAAACTTCACCAGAATCTAACCAATTCTTGTAACCATCCCAACAAAGCATTATATAAATTTTCATGGCAATTTCTTGAATAGTTTTGCTTCGATTTTGTTTACAAACCAAGAAATAATGATAACAAGTTCTATATGCAATAACTTTAAACCTTTATAACTATCTCAAGTTAGGGCAAAGTTCATGAAAATTAAAATTAGAATACTTTTTTGCTCTTTTTCAACATATCTAATTTGTAAAGCAAAAAATGTTCGTACAGTGACACCAACGGAAGCAAACATGAAGTCTCTCTCCAGATCTTGAGAGTTTTAATTTACATTAATTTCTCCACAGCACAGTTTAAAAGTAATTATCTAAACTTCATAAGTAACAGTTAAAATAGCCATATCAGAAGTGAAAGCTAAATATACACTTACACATACATAAACGTGAATTTTCATTATTACATGCACATCACAATGTATTACATTTTTATAAGTTTCAAGAACTTAAATGAACACATGATACAGTATAGCATTTGTAAATTATTTTCATTTAATTAGAACCTGATAAATATTATACAGAACACTAGTAAATACTATAAATTATATCTTCATATTGTATACCTGTAATTCCAAACAAATTAAGTAAACACATTATAAATGAAATGCTACAGTCTTTTATTTCAAACAGCAGTTGGGATCAGTTCACTGAAAAAAAATTAAAATGTATTAAAATGGATGCTTGATTAACTTTGATTAGTTCATCAATACTTATTATCATCATTAAAAAATTCTCATAATTACATATGTGAACATATATTTGGCAAAGATTGTATATAGAAAAAAAACACTTACTGAAAATATCATCCGGCAAGCTATTTGGCGTTTTTTCAAGACTCATGAACGTGGGCTTAGCACTCTGTTTCATCTCTAAGTGACGCTCAAGTTCCTCCCTCGTCATGTGGCCAGCAGAAGATGTTATTTGTGAGATTAACGTTTGATTTCCACCAACAGTTGTGATCATTTTCACTTGGCTAACTGTAAAAGGAATAAGTTAGACCAATTATTTATCATTTGAAATAGAGAAAAGATCATACCTACAACCACCCGAAAAGGCCACAACACAGCTCACTTGTAGCATTTATCATCCAATCATAACTAATCGACTTCATAGAAAACTACATACAAACATAATCATACAATACGCATTAGAATACACATATATACTACACTCCATATCAATTTAGAATTAAATACCTTTAGCAGGTGTTTTCTTGGTTACTTTTCCTCTTTTAGGTGTAGCCGCTGATACTGTAGTGCCTGACTTACTAGGCACCCCACTTACTGTTAGCAATGACTACAAAGGTTTAAAGGTATCATTAACAAGGACCCATACACAATACGTCTTGCAATAAACTATTACAATATTACATAGACGGTTTGATTTTGCTTGTCACATTAGAAAGGGGAAGTAATAAGCATTACCATATACTGTCGCCTTCAGCTCTATTGCAATCATGCAGATGAATAAAAATAGCATTATGAATTATCAGAAATTAAAATGTTAATGTATGATACCTGGCCAGGCAGAATATTTTGTTGAGAAAGTCTATTACTCAAGGACACATTTGAAAGAAGACTGGTTCCAGGGGCAATGTGACTAATATTCGGTGCTGACAAAGAACCTGTAACACCTGCAGAGTGACTGGTCTTTTTTCTGGAATAGTAGGCATAAACTCTGATCTCAAAACTACAATAAAATCTGCATACTTTAAAAATACTTCAGTTGATACTAAAATATGATTGATACCATTAAATTAATAAAATGTCAATATATATGAACAATATAAGAAAACTAACTTTTTAGAGACAGGTTCTTTGGTTTCAGGCTCACTGTCACTGGATGCTGTAGCATCTGAATCACTTGATTGCTCACCTACTTTCTCATACTGCAGAAGCCGATCAAGCAAAAAACTGAAACAATTACCTTATGATGTAAAAAAACTGTAAATGTAGAATATTAAATTTAACACCACTTGAAAATAAGCTACTTGAGGGAAACAATTTTGTATTAAACACACACACACAAACAAAGATCCTTAAAGTAAGAAAGTATTTGTCCACTTAAATTCTTCAAGAAATATCTACCTTTTATCTCTCGTCACATGCATAAGTTTCTTTTGGGATGTTCGAAGTTCTTGCAGAAAGCATTCTTGTTCCTGATATTCGACAAATATAAGTCAATATATATTGAAAGCAAATAATTCTATACAAAAATAATTTATTGTGAACTGCTATATAAATTACTAGAAACAAATCACTGGAATAAAGCTTCACTATGGAGCAACAGATCATACTGAGTCAGCATTCATGCACAGCTATAAGCAGTTGCTAATATCAAATAGCTATCATATATTTTCATATATTCTAAAATTGAAAGTGACCTTGATTTATATATTTTATAGCCTTATTACTTTTCATATTTTTACAGAAAATCAATATTAGTTTAAACACACAAATACATACGTAAACAAGAAGACGCAACTTCTTCTTGAGTGTTTTATATTTCTTTTTGTAATTCACTGGTTCGTGCAGCATTTTGTACTGGTACTGAAAGAATATAATGTGACATCAAGAAAATGTTTCAGATCAATCATTAATATCCAACATTTACTGAAAGGACGGGGGGACATACACTAAAAATACACTGGGTACCTTTAAAACAGGGTCGCCACAGTGACCTATATAGAGTAGTATTTTGAACAAACAACGTAAAAATCAATATATTGCTCGTCAGATCATTTCCCATGGAATGGTAACTTTGCAATCAATTCATATCAAATAAGCTTTTTTTCGCATATTCTTACTTCTTTTTTTAAAAATGAAATTGCAGCAATATTTTCCCAACAACTATTCGCCATCTTCCTTGACCTACATTTCCGCTGCTAACAAAGCACTTGTTTACATATCGACGCCCACACGGTATCTTTGCAAACTAACATGCAGGCAATATACCCGGATCTAACATGGCCACGCGGGTTTATGCAATAAAAATAAATGATATACCACGCATTTATACAACAAGTACATTACTAAATAGTAAATAACAATGACGTAATAATCAACCCTACGATGGATGTGCCCATAACGTGAGCACTTCCTCTATATTAAATCTTATTGTTTCATTAAGTAAACATATAGCCAATTAATCTCCTGACTTTTATCTCTGACTACATTCTGTTATTACATCAAACGTGTCTGTTTCCGTGGAGATATACGTAATAATCAACCCTACGATGGATGTGCCCATAACAGGAGCACTGCCCATAAGATGAGCACTTCTTCAACAGATTTTCAAGTTTCAAGTTTTGACCCTTCCTACTATCAAGAAGCTTATAGGTTGTGTGCGTTGGAGAAAGAGCGAGAGAGGATAGAAATAAAAAAGATTAGTTTAGATAAGATTGCCTATGAGCATTGCTCCCTAGCTGCCAGTGAAGACTAGAACCACAATCGCTAGAAAACAATTTATGATTTTACTAGTACAAATTACTAACTTGTACTAGTAAAATCCTTTTAAAATTGTTATTAAGCGACTGTGACTAGAACAGGGATGGCAGAAACGAGCAAGATATTAATTTCCTAAGATAACCATAAAGATAACACGCTAATTTCTTGTATTATCGCTTACAATAATTATGATTTACCAGACAAGTAGAGGAGTAAGCCGCACTCTATGTTCTAATACTATTTATTAGCATAATACCTTTATTTTCGTTATTAAAATGATTAGAGAAATGTGTTCTTTCCACACAAATACATCGAAAACAATTAAATTCTACACCAAATTAAAATATTTTGGCCAATGTTTGTTTCTGTTTTCGATGTGCTGCATACAAATGATGAACCAGCAAATCGTGGACTCGCTTTCAGTCCTAGTTGAGTTATGGTATGGCAGATAATCTACAAACATATACATGAAAATTGTAAAAAGCATTCAATATTATCTATAGATAATAATAAAACATCGACTCAACATACTTATTGAGTAGGTTTCTAACTATATGCTTATTTTCTTAGTAGATGTTTTTAATACATGGACAGATGCGGAAATGAAAAATAACGTCGAGTTTAAGTATTTTAAAATGGGGGCTCAGCTTTATCTGTCGTTATACATTTTAATCTTGTAATGAGTTTATTATAAATTATTTCTGAACCTTAAATAAATATAAATGATGGAAATATTGAATATATGCATATTATTCACGCATATAATATGTATCTCAATTAATATAACTATTTCATAAGTTGACATTCCCAAAAGTAGGATCGTCGATAACTGTTCTGGTCCACCTTGTCAAACTAAACTTAAATATATGAACGTGAAAGTTAAAATATTAAAATTAGTTATTATTAAATGTTTATATTTAATTAAAGGTTACCTTTTATGAATAAGAATGCCTGACTCAAGGGACCAAAAGGACATCTTCTTTGTAAGCTGTTTATCATGCTCATAATCTTTACATGATGCATAAAACTTCTTTAAAACGACGCTTATAAAAAATGAGATGCGCTCGCCAGCACTCAGACGTTAGCAGATCGTCACGTCACAAAAATGTACGGGTGACGTACTGCTAACGTGTGACAAGAGTGCTGACGAGTTCATCGACCTATGTTTATATCAGCTCACAGTTTGTAGTCTTTATTTTAGTCTTCTGCATAGGGGTCGATTTTATGCTTGCAAGCAAATGGAGTCAGTCTCCTCGGGTCTTGAGTTTGTGGCCCGTCCACGGCAGACTCAGTGTTGCCAAGACTGTTGCGTCGTACGTCTGCCACTGCATTGTCAATCTCCAAACAGCGTGTCGCCACTGTCGAGTGTAATACTAGATGGTGGCGACACCAAGCCAAGGTTCAGAAGCCTCGTTAAAAGGCTTGTCCCGTGTAGAAGAAAGCCACCCCTATGCACTCAAAAGAACTTGCCTAGCTTGAAAACAATAGCTAGTGTGATCCCTCCACACCTCCGAGGCTCTGTTGGTTAATTAACCTGCCTCTGGAGGTCCATGTACCAACACCACGTGGCCTCCCTCTGCTATAATCATCAAAATTGATGGCTGCACAGTACAAACAAACATTAAGATATGAACTTGTTGAACTTCCTATATGAGAAATTCACTCCAACGAACATTCCCAGTCATAATCCATGATATTTCTCAGTCGGAAGTTTGGTCTACTAACACAGCTCCAAATTCATGACTGATAAATATCGCTGGGTGTGCCCCTTCGAGTGAATTTACCACATGGGAAACTCATATATTCGAGTTGGGAAAGCACATGAACGCACCTCAAAAAGTCTCATGAGTACAAAATTTGGATCATGGTAGGCAACACATCTTGCCACAGCAAGGTATCATCTATCAAATTTTATAGATATATGTATACCTTGCCATCAGTCATTTCAAAATCCATAGCGGAGTAAAACGAATTTGCATATTCATGATTATACAATGACGTCACCAGTAGAACTTTTGATTGACAGGTTTTCAAGGATAACGGCGTGAAAGATGGAATATAATATTAGTGAAATATTGTGTATACCATAAAAAGTTCAACGCTAATTATCACACAGGGTTAATACTAAAGCATTTAGGAAAGCAGAGACAACGTGATTTGTGTGCATTGTAGGATATTGTTGGCGTACTAGCGTATGAAGTGTCTGTGAAATCCTCGAGTCGAGATGAAATCTTTGACAACTGATCAATGCCGATATTTGTCTTCGATTTTTGGGTTATAGTTTAGTCTATGATGTTCTTAATAATATTAATGTTAACCATTCCTGAACATAAAGAATGCATTTCTAGATCTACATCGATTGATAAGCATACGAGTGTTAAAGTTATATTTAAGCGGTCCTAATGAATATGCATGAGCCATGTGTGCTTTGTTGTTCGTTGCAAAACCAACGTAGAGCTCTGATTGGTTTAAATTTTGATGCCGCCAGGGGCAGCACAGTCTAAAGAGGGCACCTTTTTTCTTATGGGTGAATGAAAGGGGTCTCCAGAGAGACCACCTTTTCAGATGACCTGGCGACCATCCGGCGGTCGCCAGGTGTGACAGATGAAATGCATGTTTCACCTGGCGACCCGTCACCACAGTTTCTGGGAAATGTGCATAGTCTCATCCGGCGACCTGGCGACCATCCAGCAGTCGCCAGGTGTGACAGATGAAATGTATGATTCACCTGGCGACCTGGCGACCCGTCACCACAGTTTCTGAGGAATGTGCATATTCTCATCTGGCGACCTGGCGACCATCCGGCGGTCGCCAGGTGTGACAGATGAAATGTATGTTTCACCTGTCTACCAGTCACCACAAAATCTTGGATATGTACATATTCTCATCTGGCGACCTGGCGACCATCCATCGGTCGCCAGGTGTGACGGTTTAAATGTGATCTGACAGATGAATAGAGCCCACCCACCCGCCCTAGCCGGGCAGGCTACATTAAAATAAAAATTTCGTGGGTAGTTACCATGAAGGGTCTACCCATTAGAGAGAAAATTGTCCATGCATAACCTCCAACAGATCCTACAAAGTGATGAACGAATTACAAATCCAGACATTGCTTATGTCCTCATCAGAATTGACAGTCATTAGTTGCTTCAAACTTTTTTATGTTGTTGTAAGAGAGAGGATATGCTCTGCACTAGTTTTCAAAGTTAGAACTAGGCAATTTGAACATGCATTAAGATTATTTTTGACAACCGTCTATAACTGTGAGTTTCCCAGTGCGCCTGCACTAGATTCTACTCTGACATATATTTTGTTCTTGAACCCACTCAGTGATTGTATTCAGCATATGCTTTATGTCCCTCGATCGTTATGTGGTGTCTTGTACTATCATAGTCCAAACCTGTACTAGTTGTCAGAACCTTAAATTGAGCCACAACATTCTATTGTTTTATTTTTTGTGTACAATGACTACAAAAGGGCTGTCATGCATTCACTTCTCTAATTTAAAAGTATTTTGTAGTAATTTTATATCAATATGGTCAAAATTTTATTATGTGGACTGAATCTGAAAGCTGTAATTGTAGCTATATAAAAGCTGTAATAAAGAAATAGACTTTTACAATTATAAGTACTTGTAGGAGGAAGATGACCTACCATATGAAGAAGAAATTCTTAGAAATCCATTTCATATCAAATGCTGGTTGAGGTATATAGACTATAAGAAAGATGCACCAAAAAATGCAGTCAACATGGTGTTCGAACGAGCACTTAAAGAACTTCCTGGGAGGTAATTAAAGTTGTATCATTATTTCATCATTATTTCTTTCAATGAGCCCTTGTGAAAACCTAACATTTCATTCACTTTTGAAATTAGATATTTTTTTTCAATGATACATTTCTTTCTAGCTATAAACTTTGGTACAACTATCTAAAATTGCGGAGGAAACAGGTAGCTGGGAAACCTATCACTGACCCAGCATACGAGGAAGTAAATAATGCATTTGAGAGATCGATTGTATTCATGAATAAGGTGTGTTGAGGTTTAATTTTTAGTAATATTTAGATCATTTTTACCTTTAAAGGTAGCAATCATCGTACATCTATAATGACTTCATACTTTCTTGAATTCAAATTGAGTTTTCGAATACATTGCCATTTTATCAATACCACATTAAATCATTTTTGTGATGATGCAATGTGACTAAGTAGTTAAGGATTAATCTAATCTGTACATACGAAATGTTAATTCTGTTTCATCTATTTTCAGATGCCTCGAATTTGGTTAGATTATTGTGAATTTCTTATGGGACAAGCCCTAATCACACGTACACGCAGAGTATTTGACAGAGCCTTGAGAGCACTGCCTATTACTCAACATCACAGAATCTGGCCTCTTTACTTGAAATTTGTACGAATGCATGACATACAGGAAACAGCACTCAGAGTGTTTCGACGTTACATCAAGGTACATAACTTGTGTTTGTGCTAAGATTATGTAGTTCAATGTTTAAACATTATAAGGTGTTTTTTAATGTAAAGGATAAAATAATAAATTTTGTAGTTATGTCCGGAAAACTGTGAGGAATACATAAAGTATTTGATAGAAGTTGGACGTCTTGAAGAAGCAGCCGAGAGGCTTGCTAATTGCATCAATGAGGACGATTTTACATCAAAAGAAGGAAAATCAAAGCATCAGGTGAATATTCATTCTTTTAAAATCTTAAAAGGAATGTGTTTGAAAGAGTTGACAAGTATTTCGTACCATATAATCTTTATTTATATCTATATTTTTATTTGCTTGAATATTTTTCAGTTATGGAATGAGTTGTGCGAGATGATTTCTAAAAATCCTGATAAAGTAACAACTTTAAAAGTGGAACCAATTATTCGACAAGGTATCAAGCGATACACTGACCAGATTGGGCTGCTATGGAACTCCCTCGCAGATTACTACATAAGAGGAGGACATTTTGAAAATGTAATTATCTTTTCTTGTGAAATGCCAAGTCATTTTTATTGCTAAGTGATTTTATTTAAAGTGATTTTTATTCATACATAAGCATAAGTAGAATAAATTCCTCATATTTCGTCTGCCATTTGGGCACTAATTTCCAATTTAACCTACCTTAACGTAACGTTTACATGCTCAATCAATTTTTATGCAAATCTACATCTACTGATGTTTATCAAAGTTACCTGGCCTTCAAGGCAGATGACTAAGTGCCTTTGGCCAGGAGGGGAGTCTAATTTCTCTACCCTTGATAATTCTAAATTTCAATAATTTTATCTTTCAATCATTACTCAACTTTTTTTAGGCCCGAGATGTATATGAAGAAGCAGTTCAAACTGTAGTAACAGTACGAGATTTTACTCAAGTATTTGATGCTTATGCACAGTTTGAAGAAAGTTTGATATCTGCAAAAATGGAGTCCATTGGAGAACCTGGTCCCACAGAAGAAGGTATGTCTATTGGAAATGATTTTTGCTGTTGCAAATAATTTAAATGATTGATAATTATTGCTCCATAAAATGTGAATTTAAAAAAAATAATTTGATGTACAGTTAGAATTAATATAAGAGGGGTCTTTGTGTTTTATATAGACGATTTAGAACTTGAAGTCAGACTTGCAAGATTAGAAGACTTGATGGACAGAAGACCGCTTCTGTTGAATAGTGTGCTCCTCAGACAAAACCCACATAATGTCCACGAATGGCATAAAAGAGTAAAGCTATATGAGGGAAAACCAAGAGAGGTAATACTTACTATTAAATAATTTTGAGTCAGTTGAATGAAATTTTTTGTGTATAAACCCATATGTTTGAGGTGCCTTCTACCGGTACTTAAGATCACATTAGGAACCTCTGAAACTAAACGCACCATATTGTGGGTCACATTTTATGCGTGTATTTCATTGTTTTTTATTTACTTTCAGATTATCAACACATATACTGAAGCAGTACAGACTGTAGATGCCAAAATAGCAACTGGAAAGCTTCACACACTCTGGGTGGCATTTGCTAAGTTTTATGAGGAAGCTGACCAAATAGAGGATGTAAGTGGTGAAAATAGAGACATTGTAAACAAATTAATTCAATTTGAACTTTGCATCTTTTGGTTGATGTGCATATTACATTTGAATAGTGTTTATACAGTTCTCATGTGTTGTAAATGTATTTCAGGCCCGCATCATATTTGACAAAGCCACTAAAGTGGATTACAAACATGTAGATGATCTGTCTTCAGTTTGGTGTGAATGGACGGAAATGGAAATCAGGCATGAGTAAGTGTTACCTCATATGGTGTGACCTCACTTTTGTTGGATTTGAAAATGGCTGCCTTTTAAACGTGCTATAGATACTTAAATTTTATGGTGAATTCTTGAATTAAAACCTGGCATGTACTCATTCAATATGGAGGCCAGCCATGTCATCCACTGTTCCTTCCTACTTTTATTTTGACCCGCATCCATATGATTTCTTGTTTCAGGTCACCGAAATCCTTTGAAATGTTCCTACTTTTCAAAGTATTATGACATGTAGAAAACATATATCAAATTCTTTCTGATTTTATAGAGAAAAGAAATCAACTAAATTTCCAATAAATTTAGCTCACCAAAGTGTGCTTTTTTTCCCCATGTCATAGTCAGGCTGCCAAATGAGATATTTTAGCCTAACTGCACCTCGATCGATAAAGGTTTTTTTATCATTGATTTTATATCCAACGGACCTCATTATTGTTTATCTGGCGGATATCAAGCGTGTATCCTTGAGGCTTTTGAGAAATTCAAGATGGCGTCCAAGATAGCCGCCACGCAATTAGAAATCATAACTTTTGAACTATTAGACACAGAATAGCAAGTAATACTGCTTTTTCAATATTTTTGTACATCAGCAGTTCATTTCTGATGTTGTTTTTATAATCTGAGGTCACAGATCAAAAATCTGTGCAAACTGCTGCATTGTATTACTTCAGGGAGATGTATGGGTCATATAAAAGGCCTGAAAACTTTGACAATGTTTGACCAACATTGATTGCTTTGCTTTTCTCATTTCCCAAGACTGCCATCAATTCTGAACAATCAAATGACCTTGAACATGAAATTGTGTGTGATACATAAGGTATAAAAGAGTGCTAAACTGTGATGTTTGTGTTACAATAAAATATTCATTATTCAGAAATTATGAAGAGTGTCTGAAGTTGATGCAGAAAGCCACCGCTCCACCCCCCATGAAGGTTGATTACCATGATCAAAATGAAGCGGTGCAAAATAGAGTTCACAAGTCCCTTAAAGTTTGGTCCATGTATGCAGATTTAGAAGAAAGTTTTGGCACATTTAAGGTAATATAAGTGATGTTTGGTTCGAACATTTACAAATAAAATGAATTTGCTTACAACTGAGCTGAAAGTACTACCAGATATATTGATTTTAAGACAATTTCTTTACAGTCATGCAAAGCAGTATATGACAGAATTATTGACCTCCGAATAGCTACACCACAGATAATAATTAACTATGGCATGTTTTTGGAAGAAAACAATTATTTTGAGGAAGCTTTCAAGGTAGGTGTAATGATTTTGTAACAACACCACAGTTGCTATATCTATGTACGTTTATAAATGTTATACATGTATAGGCATAATAGTACTACTGCATACAAAATTATGTTGATATTTTAATCATTGCAATTATATGTATATGATTTCTCTTTTCAAATAGGCATACGAGAAAGGACTTGCTCTGTTCAAGTGGCCAAATGTTTATGATATATGGAATACTTACTTATCAAAGTTTATTGAGAGATATGTAAGTAACTTTATATAGACTCAATAATCAAGAACTAAGAGGGATTGGAGGGTTTGAAATGATTACCAATGTTAACTATCATTATTTCTAACAAAGACTATGGGTTTTTTAAAAAAATCTTTTATGTCAAATTTAAACATTCTATTTTAAATCAGGGAGGTAAAAAGCTGGAACGAGCAAGAGATCTGTTTGAACAATGCCTTGAAGGATGCCCACCAAAGTACGCTAAAGGTATGTCAGTATCAAGTCATAGTGACTTTTCAGGAAACTTGATAATGTGATAGCTAAATGTGTATTAATTTTTTACATCACATATCACTTTGTGACAAACTAATATATTGTGATCAGTTTTCTTTTACCCATCCAAATGGGTTTAGGACAATGACAATGTATGCAAGGCTCCATGAACTATTTTGTTTGCACCATAACAGCTTCAGTTTAATATTATTTTTGCCAAACTTTTTTTTCAGAATTGTACCTTTTGTATGCAAAACTTGAAGAGGAGCATGGTTTAGCACGACATGCCATGGCAATATATGATCGTGCAACGGCAGCAGTGGAACCTGAACAACAAAACGAGGTATGAAAATAGCGTCTATGGATGTCAAGGATTTTATTAGAATATTTTAATCAGATCTATGGTTGAAATTAGATGTACTATTTATGGCATGATTTTCATTGTAGCTGATCATTTGTTTACGTTTTAACATTCTTTCACTCTCCGTCTACCCCTTTGGGTATTTTCAGATGTTCAATATCTATATCAAGCGTGCTGCAGAACTGTATGGAGTCACACATACGCGTCCCATTTACGAGAAGGCCATTGAGGTGTTGCATGATGAGCAGGCACGGGAAATGTGCTCACGCTTTGCAGATATGGAGCGCAAGTTGGGCGAGATTGACAGAGCTAGAGCTATCTATGCACACTGCTCACAAATGTGTGATCCGAGGGTAATTGCAATTTGTCAACTGGTTACATTGTATTTATGTTTAAACTTAATGAAAACATTAAGAAGTCATTTTAAAGACATTAATAATAACATTAACAATTAACTTCAAATGCATTCCTGTCTTCTTTTCAAAGGTTACACAGACTTTCTGGCAAATATGGAAAGACTTTGAGATCAAACATGGCAACGAAGACACAGTTCGTGAAATGTTGCGTATCAAACGTTCTGTGCAGGCGACATTTAATACTCAAGTGAATTTCATGTCAGCACAACTCTTGGCTGCTGAGGCTAACAAGCAAGCTCCAGAAAGTGCAGCAGGTCAGTTATTTTTCTCATCCAGGCTAAATATTATTGGTGTAAATAGTTCGATCATAACTGTAAATATATATATCTGATGCATGTCTTATAAACTTAATTTATCCAACCCCTACTTTGGGAAACGAAGACGTTAAATAGAATTTTCTTGATTAATCATAAACAATGGGACCCACAGGTAGTACTCATGTGGTGCTAATTTGTGGATAATCATGAGCAAATTGCCATCCCTTAAAGATAAAGTTGCGTTGTCAACCACTCTGACAACTCAAACTTTTGAATACCTCAAAATTACTACCCGGTATATACTTTCAAGTTTGCAATTTGTTGTCAGGGTGATTGGATAAATAATTTGTGTACTGCAAACTTTATTTCCGTTACTTGCAGCTGAGCCTGTAGATGAAATGGCCAAACTGGAAGAGCGCGCCAGACAGTTGGCTGCAGAGGCTGTCAAAGACAAAGTGCCGGACAAGGGCATCTTGTTTGTGCGGAGCGACAAAACGGACGAGGAACTTGGGGAGATGACGCGCACAAATAATCCAGATGAGATCAATATTGATAGCGATGTAGAAAGTGATGAAGATGAAACTGTGCAAGGTAATTTTCAACGTTATGAAATTGTGCAAACATTTTATAATAATTATATGAATTTAGCAAAATATAGAAAAAATTTGCTTCTTTTACATTGATTCATGATTTATCTTCAAGAATTGTGTTATACATAGATCTGTTGAGCAATTTATGCTTCTATCTAAAATACTTTTAATAGATGATCCATGTTTTTTAACATGATTGTTTCCATTCAATTACTTCAATGTAATGTATTATGGAGGTATAATATAATGATTATTGGTTTTCAGAAGTTGATTTGATAAAGAAACAAGCTGTGCCGTCTGAAGTGTTTGGTGGATTAGCGGCAGTTGCCGAAGAACAAGAGGAGAGTGATTAAACTGTTTCAACATCATCAAAATTTCATCAATGGACACAAATAGTCATAATATAAAAGAAAATGTGAACGATGCATTTAAGTTGCAGAATATTTTTTATTCCAAAAATATGCTATGTATGAAATCATATATTATAAATAAAATATATATAAATATCTTTTTATGTAAATATTATTAACAAAAAAGGAACGCTCAAGAAACATAAAAGTACTTGTACCGGTAGATACATCAAAGCAGCATATTCTCTAAATTACATTTCACACTCCACTGATGCAAAACTACACTTGATTTAAAACCATGCTGATAATACATGTAGCATAATAGAAATAAGCCTTATCCAGCTCTTGCAATGTTTAGTTTAAAACCAATCACTAACCAACATCTTCAAAAATTTAACCGCAGGACTGAGCAAATATGACAATACACAACAAATGTAAATAATAACAGTGATTAAGCTACAACAGAATTGTTAATAAAAATATTTGTTCGTCATGATCATATAGCATAATAGTCAATATATAAAATATATATATATATATATATGGAAAAAATCTTCAATATAAAACATATATCTAAACGTCATTTGACTTAGAGTCCATCAAAAATATACCTAAACATCATTCTCATAAGCCTAGACATCAAAACCCAAATTATTGGCAGTGCTCAAGTTCTTGGAAACATCCAAACATACATCTATCTACAGTAGCAAGTACATTTTATGTTATAAATGGACATGGTGGACAAAACTATCAGAAAGCAAATAAACTTTAGTTTAGTGAATGTTAATAAATATGTTTATAATGTTGCCAATAACTTAAGCCATACCAAGAACTTGGGCTGGGCGTCTAAATATGTCATTAACTGCTATGTACCGTATGCATAACAATGATGCAGATCTCAATAAAGGAAATAGATGCGCACGCCACCACATTGACATACGTCAACAGGTCGTCACGTTACTAAAATGAACGTGTGACGACCTGCTAACATACGTCGATGTGGTGGCGCGCGCATCTAGTACAATTCTACATATTATTTACAATAAATGCTGCTCATTACATTCAATAAATTTCCTTTAGTAAGATTCAAACAATACATATACAATTTTAATGGAGTTATTTTTTTTAATTAAACAACACTTTATGTACATAATCTCATCAATCCACGAAAAACCATGACTGCGAGTGTCATGATTCACGATTATAGTGTTCAACAATCATTTCATCTCTTCCATACAGAAATGGCAGTGATAAATACTTCCGTCAAATACACACACACAAAAGCACTACACATATCACTAACATACACCAGTCGTTCTTTTTGATTATTCAAGGAATACTTTACAACCACTACAATAAGCTATGAATAAATAGCATTGATGCTTTTAGTATATAAATGCAATAAGAAACAAATCAATTATAGATTCTGTACTTGAAAACCTCACAGGGTCTGTTATACAGTAGTGTTGTCACAATTGGGAACGTTGTATTCAAATTCAAACGTGTAAAATAACCGAAGTATCAACAAACACTGTAGAGGAAGTGCTCACGTTATGGACATTATTTCGTACGTCGAACGTATACAGGTGGAAACGATCATCAAAACATTTTTTTTAAAATATAATACTTGTTGGACGAATTTAGTACTGAATTGTTGATTAAAGATAGAACATGAACTATACTTTAATTATTTGTTAAAATATAATATATGTATTCATTATTTATGAAGGAAATTACATAGTAAGTGGGACATTTCGGAAAACTGCCCATAATTTGAGCACTTCCTCTACATTGTATCATCCAAATACCATTACTGGATTGAGAAGTTAAAACAACTTAATTTCCCTGATTTGACTTTTTCTCTCACCAAATTATTATTCTTTCCTGACGAATGAAACAAATTACTTGGCCTGATGAGATATTTTACTAGAGATGAGTTATCTGGAACTATTTCAATCTGTAAAGGTGGTTTGGATACTAGAGGCATCCCCAGAATATTTGATGCTTGAACATGAAAGGTTCCCGGCATTAATTATCACAGTATTTGCCAAATTCATATGTTTGATACTAAAATGTTCCATAGCAAATTAGACTTTTGAAAACATATTCTAAGCAAATAGCTTTCTATGTGTGAGTGTTGATATGAGCTCTCTTTCCAATAATCATGATATATACTAACACACAGTCGTGAACATTTGTGAGTAATCATGTTGTAATGAACATTGATTTGACAGCAAACTGTCCAAATTACTCATCAGGTGAGTGCCATCATGGCTGCAAACCTTGAGTTTCTGTTCAGTAGATCGGGCGGCATTCCCGCTTCCACAATGTCCCCATCCTCCATGACGATGACACTGTGACAGTCCACCAGGTGGCTCGCTGTCTCCTGGCAACATCAACATAATGAGCTTTGAATGTTTAATACATGAATAAAGATTTCATTTCAATCTTCTTTAGAAAATTGATGCAAAAATGATTAAGCGTTTTACAGTGCTTAGAAAATGTAGCACGACATGTACTTCCCTGTCACATCACTTAGCAAGTATGACATGGCATAAAATCAACCAAAAGCGATTGAAGATCATGATTATAGCCCTGATGTATAATACTTGCATAATAAGCAGTAACAGTTTACTCTGAATTACATCAATATAAGTGTACTGACCGACACCATGATGATGGTTGCATGATGAAAAGCTGTTTTTAGTGCATGACGTAGAATGGTATACAATTGAGGATCATCCATGTAAGCATCATAGTCCTCAATTACCAAGAGACGGGACGGCTTAAGCAATATTCGAGCCACAGAGAGTTGCTACAAATATTGTATACATGTACATTGTACAAATAACTGCAAAAACATTTAAGTCAGAAATTGTTAGCCATTATACAGCTTTCAATGTTTAAAAAGATCAATCATATTTTTAGCAAGTTTGGTAAAGCGCAGCACCTTAACCGTGTAATCTTACCATTATTTGAGTTCGAGAAAAGGAATCTCTGTATCGGGCAATATCTGCATCTGCAAGTCAAATGATTGATATATGAAAACAATGTACCTACTTAGAGCCACAAAATAATTTTGATCAATATACAAGGGTATGAATAAGATTTCTTACCTAGTTTTCCACTCAGAGAACGTATTTTGTCTTTTAATTGTACCATTTCCAAAACTTTCCATATATCTGAATCTTTCTGTTTCAATTCTCCATTATTTGGATCTAAATTATGCCTACAAAATAAAAATAAAATATAGTATTAAAAACACTAAAAAAGCTTAATCAAATACTCACTACAATAACAATTAGCAGCGGATTTTAATCTAACAAGGATTTTTGTGAAATTGAAGAACTTCTAGTTAAATGTGATTGTTGCCTACATGAAACAATTGATTTTAGTAAACTGTGGTACACTTGTATAATTCAACATTGCTACATTGGCTATAGCTTACAGTGGCACATTTGTAAAAAAAATCTTACAGAATAAATTCCATCAGAAATAAGGGAAAATCCAAGTATTTATTGATTGAGAAATAACTAATTTCCCACCTGACTGATCCATCCACAACTGCAACATCTTTAGGGAGAACTGCAATCTTTGTGCGTACGGTATGCAGTGGAACTCGTAACACATCTATTCCATTTATTAGAATATTACCAGAGAATACATCTAACAGACGAAAAATAGACATTGCAATTTCTCTATTACCACTTGTTGCATTACCAAGAAATCCAATCTAAAAATACAATAAAATTTAGTTAAAAGATGTCGTAAAATATACTAAAGTATTATTAATACACTTATTTCTTACATTGTTTCACTTCAAATTAATTTCAGATAATTACAAAAACACATGTAAACAATGTTTTATATTAGATTTTCAAATAAGTTTATACCTTTTCTCCGTCACTTATATCTAATGTGAAGTCTGTGACAATGGGAGGCACTCTGCTGGAGTAACGCACAGACACCTTTTCAAAGTTTATTTCAGCTCTTGATGGCCAAAGATGACGTGGCCGAATGTCTGCATGATATAATGAATGGATGGATATAACAGAAAATACACATGAACTCCTACTTCGATGATTCTCTTGCACAAGCAGTACCTATCTAACATATTATGTAGAGCTATTTATCTATATAAAACTGAATTTAAACAAGCAAGACCTAACGATGTCTGGATCTGCGTCGTGCGTAATAGGAATTCCTATGAATATGCACATCTACATATGAATTTTTTGTTATAAACCAAGTTTCATTGCTCTATATTGAGTAGTATAAGAGGAGTAGGAGAGACAAGCTATTAGTATAGGAGGCAAAAAATTCCTCAGTTCAAAGTCTGACTAAAGAGGCATAACTGCTATAAAAATTGTAGAATATAATATCCCTGCTAATAAGAAGCACAAAATTTCTAAGTTCAAAGAGACATAACTACCAGAGATAGATAAATGCATATGTTAGCTACTCACTGCTATTACATTGAAATTAGAATTTATACATAATGTTCTCGTGTTCAACAGGACAGTCATTCAGGAAGCACATTTAGTGCTTAAAATATAAGAAGACCACCTCTCTTTAGTTGATAGCAGCATCATAGGCAAGAGGACATTATGACCAAATTTTTTAATTATTTCCCAATGTTATTATGGGGAAGGTAGCCCCCCAAACCCGCTTTTTTTTTATTTCATAAGGCTGAGGGGTTACCCACCGGACGCTCCCCGGGCACCCTCAACTAAACCCAACTCTGGCAGCCTCTCTTTAGTTGATAGCAGTATCATAGGCAGGAGGACGTTATGACCAACTTTTTTAATTATTTCTCAATGTTATTATGGGGAAGGTAAACCCCCAAACCCTGCGTTTTTTATTTCGAAAGGCTGAGGGGCTACCCACTTGACGTTCCCCGGACAACCTCAACTAAACCCAACTCCGGGGGGGCAAAGCCCCCCACACACCCCACCGGGAGTTACATGTTTATGTTGGGTCGACCACGTTAGTAGTAGCAGAGACAAGCTTTTGAACAAGTTATTAGTATAAGATGCACACAATTTCTAATTTCAAAGAGGCATAACTCCCATAAAAATTTGAGAATCAAAATTCCCTGTCAATATGCACATCTACATATGATGTTTTTGCTATATACCAAGTTTCATTGCTGTATGTTGAGTCGTTTAGGAGGAGTAGCGCAGACAAGCTTTTACTACGGACGGACGGACGGACGGAAGGACGGACGGACGGAGTGGTGAGGCGGTTCCTAGACCTGCTCTGCCGTTGGCGACGCAGGTAAAAATAGAGAACTTGTTCCTTTTATAAAGTAGAGAAGGTATACCGGGTAACTAAATAAATGTAAGACAATTTAAATGCAACAAACCCTGCTTGTTGATGTAAGTTTCTGTGGGAATTTCTTTGAGTGCAGACAACCGATCAACAGACTGAAAATGGATCTGAGCCTCTGACATGAACCGCGTCAACCAATTTAAAGATCCACTGACCTGGAAACATATTATCATTACACTAATTCACTCCCCTAATAAAGTGCATATATGCGTTCCGTAAACATCAAAACCCCATCCAAATTGAATATTCATTATAGATGGTATAGAACACAAATCAACACAATATGATCACTTAAAACACAAAAACAATAATTCTGAAGATTTACAAGCAACTTGGTGATTCCATCTGCAAACCCAATCAACATTTTACTATAAACCAATCCGCCATACTCATATCAAACACTATCTTGTACAATAAAGTACAGTAGAATCTCTCTATTAGGACCACCTTTGGGACCAGTGTTAGATGGTCTCAATAGAGATGCAGTCGTTACATGGAGGTTCATTTTAATGGCTTTATGAAGGTATGGGACTGTGAAAATTGAAGGTTCTACTGTACAAATCTCTGAGTTCATGACTTCTTCCCGTAATACCTACCATGATAGCATAAGCAAGGGCTAGAGCTAAGGCCGGTGTCGCTGTGCCGCTACTACAGGTGCTGATTCCACATACAACTGCTGAGAACACGAGCCCAGCACCCACAGTGTCCATGCGCAGTCCCATCCACACGCTCGCGGCATGCAGATTTAGAGTGGAGGTTGTATGCTCGTCCAGCGCTCTCTCGCTACGACGCTGAAAAAACTGGGGCTGCCTGGAACGACAGAAAGTTTTTTTTTTAATAATGTAAACATGTATTTTGGAACCTATTAATAAATAATAGCTGTGTGTTTTCTTGGGTGTTTGATTTAATTTCATGAGGTTAAATTATACTATGTGTATCGGATAACATTAGACTGAAGGAATGATATATGTTGATCAAATGTGATGGAAGAGAAAATGCTATATTGAGGATATTCACATTGTTTGCTTTCTTTTCACTAAGAAATGATTAATAATAGAAATAATGGACAGACTATTTCAATTAATTCATCAATTACCTGATGAAATATGAAAACAGACTGCTCAACATATTGCTAGTTATTATGCATTCATAATAGACAGAAGTACCCAGTAGCTATATGTTGAGCAATGTGCAATGTGAACAATACTTGAAAAAGTACAAATTTGGCCTAACCTATATGCACTAATTGTGGGTAGTCCAAGAATAGTCTCAGTAAATTGGTCAATCAGTCTGGTTTTTTAGTACTTGTTTCCAACCTCTGCAATTGCCTATTAAATAACAAATCCCATGTTAACATCCAAAAATCATTGCCAATAAATTGTAAATAGAAATTTTAAAAATCTAAATGTTACATTGTTATTTCTAAATGTTCAAGCCATTCATGATTAATAATGAAATGTTTGTGTTGATTAGATTAAAATATAAAGTATATCACTAT
>CM032660.1:15173702-15238365 GCA_019095985.1 Streblospio benedicti
TTGAAATGGAATCATAACACAAACTTAGGTTATCGATCACACTGAAATATTGAAAAATTTAAATTTGTCTGTCTGAAACCGTCCGACTTCATGCAATATGGCGCCTTCATTTGTGAATCAGTTTCTTCTCTCCCCCGCTCAAAGCGAGGCGAAGTGGCGCCGACTAGCGATGAAATGTGAAACCAATATTTTTGAATGCGGTGTCACGTGACTTCATTAGCCAATAGGAGACCATAGGAGATGTTGACGTCATACTTTTAAATTCAAATATGTAAACATTGGGCCATGTGATTTCGATTAAAATTGTGTGTGGTCTTTTTTTTCAATGGACGGACAATGGACGGACAATGGACGGGGGACTTGTTGAGCTAGGCCAGATTATTGATTTTTTGGGGGTTTTGGACGATTTCTGACGTTTTAAGCGCATGTCCTTGTTGATTTACTCCAGATGGCAAAAAGAGTTCACAAGGTCGTTCTATACTGATATGTGACGTCAGAAACACCACAGGTACAAACCCAATCAACATTTTACTATAAACCAATCCGCCATACTCATATCAAACACTGTCTTGTACAATAAGTACAGTAGAATCTCTCTATTAGGACCACCACCTTTGGGACCAGTGTTAGATGGTCTCAATAGAGATGCAGTCGTTACATGGAGGTTCATTTTAATGGCTTTATGAAGGTATGGGACTGTGAAAATTGAAGGTTCTACTGTACAAATCTCTGAGTTCATGACTTCTTCCCGTAATACCTACCATGATAGCATAAGCAAGGGCTAGAGCTAAGGCCGGTGTCGCTGTGCCGCTACTACAGGTGCTGATTCCACATACAACTGCTGAGAACACGAGCCCAGCACCCACAGTGTCCATGCGCAGTCCCATCCACACGCTCGCGGCATGCAGATTTAGAGTGGAGGTTGTATGCTCGTCCAGCGCTCTCTCGCTACGACGCTGAAAAAACTGGGGCTGCCTGGAACGACAGAAAGTTTTTTTTTTAATAATGTAAACATGTATTTTGGAACCTATTAATAAATAATAGCTGTGTGTTTTCTTGGGTGTTTGATTTAATTTCATGAGGTTAAATTATACTATGTGTATCGGATAACATTAGACTGAAGGAATGATATATGTTGATCAAATGTGATGGAAGAGAAAATGCTATTGAGGATATTCACATTGTTTGCTTTCTTTCACTAAGAAATGATTAATAATAGAAATAATGGACAGACTATTGCAATTCATCAATTACCTGATGAATATGAAAGACAGACTGCTCAACATATTGCTAGTTATTATGCATTCATAATAGACAGAAGTACCCAGTAGCTATATGTTGAGCAATGTGCAATGTGAACAATACTTGAAAAAAGTACAAATTTGGCCTAACCTATATGCACGAATTGTGGGTAGTCCAAGAATAGTCTCAGTAAATTGGTCAATCAGTCTGGTTTTAGTACTTGTTTCCAACCTCTGCAATTGCCTATTAAATAACAAATCCATGTTAACATCCAAAAATCATTGCCAATAAATTGTAAATAGAAATTTTAAAAATCGAAATGTTACATTGTTATTTCTAAATGTTCAAGCCATTCATGATTAATAATGAAATGTTTGTGTTGATTAGATTAAAATATAAAGTATATCACTATTCATTTCTCACCTGCTTGTTGGAATATAAAATCTCAATACATAGAAATAGACCAAAATGAGCAAGACAGTAGGTATGAGGAAGTACGGAGTGACACAGATATTGAGTGCTAAAGCGCCACTCAAAAACAGTAAGTTGTACATTACACAATCCAGAGTCTGAGGTAGTTTCTAAAATAAACAAAAAATATAAGCTGTAAAAAACTGATCATATCAAAGATGATTAAAAAGTATGAAGTGGTAAATATGGCTCTAAATTACAGCTATAAGAAACTGTTTCATCATGATCTAAAAGTATTGTACTTCTCTAATGCATTAAGCTTTTACTGAATAAATCATACCTTCTGAACATTGCTGTGAAAATTGGAGAACATATTAATAAGAGGCAGCTGCATTGACTTCATACACAAAAATTAATACAGAGGTCTACTTAATTATAGATAAAACAGATATACACTTACTTCTTCTAATACTGATGTATCACTCCCAAATTTATTGGCAATTTTTTCACCTTCTGCGCTATCAAAATTCCTACAAAACATATTTCAAATGCAATTCTACTCGCACTGTTCTGCCAAGCAAGCTCCTACCACTGTTACAGTTATTCATATTGCAAATGCATTCAAACAGATATTTTAACAATATATTGTAATGGATTACATTTAATAGTAACGAAGGATTTTATCAAAGATGAATCTTACCTTGGATGTGCAGTCACCAAAACTTTCAGTACTTCATCATGAATTTTCACAGCAGTCCGTAGGCAGGTGTACTCAACAGAAGATACAGCGATCAGTCCTGCACCAGCAGTTGCACCAAATACAACCAGGAACACATCAAGGTAGTCCCAATAATCGTACAGCTGATAGAAATATAGTCTGATTAGGTTAGTTAGGCTTGATGCTGCTGCCTACAAGTGTAGTCAGAGTTATTGAGAATATATGCATTTTTTCCAATATTTAAACATGCATACATGTAGATTTTAGTCAGATGTTGTAGGCATCATTTTCTATATTATTATTTAAACTATGACAATGATTTATATAATTTAAAATATGTACCTGAAGCTGGTCGTGCGAGGTATTAAGATATCCAGAATCGTTTGAATCATGCACTAGAAATGTATCATTGTCTGCTGCCCAATTGTCAATTCTAGACCACTTTGACAGCCAAAATGCATAATATACAGCAAGAATCTACAAAACAATTGAATAACCATCACAGGAAAGATGATTTGAAAATAAACTTTAAAAGTTAAACTTAAAAATTAAAAAGTCAAACAACTATTTTCCAAATATCACATATCAATGCTCTGCTATGCTATAGAGCACCAAGTGCTAAAACAGGCAATACACAAAATCCTTGAATTTTTCGTATGACGTGAAATTTAGTCAGCACTACAAAGGAGAGTTCACGTCATACGTAAAATTCACGGATTGTGTGTATGGCCGAACAGTGAGATTGGTGCTCTACCCTTCTACACATTCAGCAAAATGTCATACATTGCTGTCTTTAATGATTATAACCAAGCACTTGAAAGTAAAATGGTATTCCATGCGTAACCAACCTGTCTGATTATATAGCTGATAATCATGAATGCAATAAGACAGAATGAAGCCTGCCATATGTAATTTCTGTAAGCTGTGCAGTCTGTTTTCTGTTCAATTGAAACATCAAGAGCTGGCGGCAGCAAGGAACTTGTATCACCTAACATACACAATTATCCATATATCACTGTATGAGCTCAATTGAAGAAACATTGCCAATAAATGTGAATACCTTTAAACAAGTGTTACATTGTAAACTTAAGTTAGGCCCCATAAAAATAATAAAATGTTTCTCGTCCCCTCCAGCCTGTGTATAGTGCAGCCTCCTGAGCATTTTTATTGCCTCCCCAGTGATAAAAAATAAACGGCCCTCCCGCCTGGCTGCAAACAAAACGGCCCCGTGCCAGAGGCCTGCTATGCACCTAGATATTATACTTCATTGATTATACTAGTTGTTTTATAAGTGATGTTTTATGATTTTGATAATAGAAAGACATTGTTCACATACAATTGTAACACATGTAGTTCATTCATGGCCCAATATTCAACTTGAAAAATGAAAGATTTTGCACGGAAGAAAAATAAAAAATAAAAAGTGAACCCTCCTCATTTTTGTTATAATATAAGGACGGAAAAATCAGCAAAATAAAAGATAAAGAATAAATTTGACCTCCCTCTTATGTGCAGGAAAGTAAGCAGGACGAGAAACATTTTATCAATTTTATGGAGCCTTAACATGCGGCATCAACACCTCGATATACGTCAATACCTCGTCACACGTACATTTTAGTGATGTGACAATCTCATGACGCATGTTTGGTTTGGTTTTGGTTTGGTTTGTTTGTACTCCGCAGCCATCAATTTTGATGATTATAGCAGAGGGAGGCCACGTGGTGTTGGTACATGGACCTCCAGAGGCAGGCTAGGTAGCCAACTGAGCCTCGGGGTTGTGGAGGAATCACACTAGCTATAGTTTTCAAACTAGGTGAGTTCTTTTACGTGCAGAGGGGTGGCTTTCCTCTACACGGGACACGCCTTTTAATGAGGCGTCCGAACCTCGGGCATGGTGTCGCCACCGTCTTGTATGACATACTTGACAGCAGCGACACGCTGTGTAGAAATCGCCAGTACAGTGGCAGACGCACAACGTAACTCTTTGGCGCCACGAAGTCTGCCGAGGCTGGGGCGTGAACTTACGACGCAGGAAACTCCTGTTTGTCAGTCGTACGCGCTAACCACTGTACTAACGAGGACCACTCAGTGTCTAAGTGTAAATGTTCTGTTCTACAATATAAAATAAATATAAAAATAATATAAAGAAATAAAATAAAATACAAAGAAGCACCACCACTTACACACCTGTTAGCAGGGCCCTTTCTCTCTCTAGCTCTGGTTGAAGTGGCTGCTCCTCTTCACTAATGACAGAAATACCAGCAAGAGACACCATGCTCTTAGCAGGAATCAAAGGTGGAAGACTGAGAGGTGGACTACTTTGCAATGGTCTTTCAGGTCCTCTTAGATATGGCTTAGAAATGAAAATGTGTAAGTTTGAGTGGAGAAAAAGCAGTTTATAATAACGAATTTCATACAGAATACATATTTCATGAATAAGGAGATGTACATTTACTTCATAGATACCAGTATGAAATTTTTCCAATTTTAAAAGGGCCACTAAGAGAATGCTATTAAGATAATAAAACAAAATACTTAGAAAATGGATAGCATAGACCCATCTATAAATAAAGGTAATTTCCATCTGATAGTAATGATTTCAAAATAACTCTAGAAATCAAAGGTGGAAGACTGGATGTCTGGTCTGCTTCTGCCAAGCTAGCATTATGACTGCGAGATCTATAAAATACAAACTGTATTTCTACACAAAGACACACTGTTTTCTACACACTGTTTTCATAAAAAATGTGAAAATAATATAAAACAAATTTGTCAATTTGTTACAATTACATATGTATGTAAATTTGTTTTATTCTTGATGATTTCAATTATTCTAAGATAATTGTATATTCCTATTAGCATGCAATGGATACAGTTATAATGTGTAATTTTATTACATCATTACAATACCTTTTAGATCCTAAGACAGACTTCCACTCTTTATAGATCTCAGGATTGCTTTTCTTGATCTCGGAGAGCGACCCTTGCTGTAAAATTTTGCCATCTTTCATAACAACTACCTGCAGAAGATTAAAGACGGCACTGTAGTAACTAGACATTGCCATTTTTATTTTTGAACTTAAAGGCTTTATAATTTGATATTAAAAACATACTTACATCATGTTTGATATAACACTACGCTTGATATCTATTTCTTACTTTATGAGCATATGGCAGGTAATGTAGTTGGTTTGTTGCCATGATAATTGTTCTGCCTTAAGCATTCTCAACAATATGGTATCCTTGAAAAGCCTGGCTGCTGTTTTCATTTCAAGGGCTGACATTGGCTCATCCTGAAACAATACATGCACCGTTTCTTTTGATCTAGTGTCATCCATAGAATTATTCCAGGAACAGTAGATGCTATTCCTGATTATACCGAATACACTCAGTTAAGATTGTACCACTTATCTTATGTTATTCAAAGCTATTCAAAACTAAACATTCTATCCACAGAGACCTCTTGCAGTGTTTGTAAACACAGGCACCTTTCGGAAGATGCATGCGCAAGTTGGACCCTAAACATTGAGCACGTGGCGCGATTTGTCTTGAAATTGTACGGAAATCGAACCAGGAAGTCCGACTTTTGAGGTGTATTCTCTGTAAGAAATACTCATTCATGTTATCCCAATCCGTGGTGTATCAATAACAAAGGCATAAAGTATCTATCCATCTAAGCATTCTTTCTCAAATACATGTCATAAATGGAATGATTTCATTGAAATAACAGACTTATCTGACCTGCCAGTGCGGCTTTTAGCAAGATTTATAACGCCGACATATGAATATTACGCTCGACGTTTGAAAAAATATAGTTCTTAGATGATCTAGACTTGTACATCTAATGTCAAACTGAATGTTTTATACATCGAAATTGTAGCAAAATATGGACTTTATCAATGGAATATACACGTGAAAGACATGTATATAAGGATAACAAACGCATCGTGTACAGTTAGAAAGGACAAGCAACAATCTTGTCAAACACACTGACTGTCAAAATCGGCCTTGTCTTGAGCTTGAGGCAAAAACACAACTTAGAAATCTGGACAAAGCTCATTAAATACAAATCCAAATAAAATGTGAGTTTCATATATTAAAACTAGAGAAGTATGCGAACATTTCTGTGAGTGTCACAATACATAATTATGAACATAATTATGAACATGGAGCACAATAATACCATCTTCAAAATGACTAATATGCACGATGTTTTGTGACACTGGTATATTTTTTTGGGTCCAGGCTGCGCGCGCATATAGCGTGTGACGTCACTTGAAATTGGTCAATAATCATTAAAAAGCCACAGAGAAAAATATATTTTTGGGAGAACCTGATAAAACTCACCAAAAGTACTACATTTGTGCTACTATATGCTGCTCTAGCAAGCGCTAGCCGCTGGATTTGGTCGACCCTCAGCTGAATAGCAGTGTGTTGCACTGGTAATCCTCCTCTTCCGCCTAGACTCTGTCTTCCAAGGCTTGCTGTACCTACATCATTTGGTAAAATATATTCTTAGTTTATAGCTAAAATGGTATAGCTAATTACCAAATCACATACTAATCGATCACTACCATACCACATCAATAAAATGGTGAGCCCAACCCGTGCCACGGGGCTGCCTTGGCAGAGAAGCACCTGGTGGACCAAGGCTAGTGTGCTCCCCTCGTGGTAAAGCAGAAATATCACGGTCAATCCCACAAGCAATGTCAAAGTACAAGTGACATCAGTGCTGATTATGATACAGAACATCATTTCTTTTGAGATATGAATGCTTTCATAAGTGAAATAATATTATAGTTATCACGATATCAAGAAAATTATCTACTCCAAAATGACACTACATTTAGCTGTGTACCTGTCCTTTTGAAAGAAATCTCCAAATAAAATATTATCTTTTACGTTTGCTTCTAACACCCATGGTTGTTGTGGACAGTAGGCAACTGCTTGGTCACTACAATGACAAAAAGAAACCAATATTTATATTGGTTAGATTCTGCACTAAATACAATATAACTTAACATGACTGAGCAGGAGCTAGCATTAATTGAACCTTGATTAATTTAGGAAGTGGGCTTTTCAGTTAAAAGGTATTTTAATGGACGAATTAGGCAAGGGCAAGAAACAATACAGGTATGTTGACAGGAGATAAATTGGGCTTGGCCATTATGTGGATGGTCGGGTACCTACCGTTTCCACTGTACGGAACAGGCAGTTTGCTTCATCTCACCAAGGATTGCTGAAACAAGTGCAGTTTTCCCACTGCCAGGTTCACCAACAATAAGCGTGAGCCGACCTGTACATCAAAGAAAAATCTGACATCATTCATTTGACTTTCACAAACTCTACTAAAAGTATTTCTGTCGCAAAGCTATACATAAATCCATATCCGTATGTGATGATACTCACGAAGGTCCAATAGAAAGAAATAACATTAAACCAATCAAAAAATACTTACAACTTTTGTAGTAGGAATACGCTTTCTGGTTCCTCTAATGTCTTCTTGCAGAAGATAATCGCAAATGCGTTTGGTACTTTCAAAGGCACTGGAAATATTTGTAATATATCTATTTATCTTCAATAATATTTTGAATCAACTAAAAATAACAGATATCTGCTACTAAAGGGATAAAAATGAAAATATAGCAAACTAGAGGGGTTCAAATTCCAACCTGATAGTGACATTAATAACAGTGGGGAACACAGTAACAGGAACAAGCAAAATGTTAAACAACGCCACAGTGGAAAACACCTTTCCAGCATCCAAAGTTTGACCAGGTTCAAAATGAGGATAAAGAATGAATGTCTGTAAAATAAAAGTGTTACTTGATCATAATTATATGCAACATGGAATTCATTAGCTTAAATGTATGTGAATCTCTATGTGGAAAAAGCTCAGGAATAAGATTCCAATAGCTTTGATGGTGAAAATTTCAACACAAGGACAAATGCAAATAAAAAATAAACACAAGGACAAATTCAAATAAAATTCTAAAGCATTGTAAATAGCACCATGTTTAATATAACACCTCCACCAAATCCATTATACAGAAGGAAAGAGAATCAGTACTTAAGACAACATTCACATGCAAGAATCACAATAAAATGCAAATTACCAGTAATATTGCTAGAAGGGGTGAGACGTCTACAAAGATTGCTGCAAAGAAAAAGTAGATCAACTTATGGAAATGAAATGAACTTATCCATACATGTATTCAAACGGTGCTCATGATAGTCCTTTTCCATCTATCTTGTAATAGTAGGAATATTTGTACTTATTCTATTTCTAGGTCAAAAACCTTTCAACTATATTTGACTTTACTCTAACTTGCAGTATTATTTTTTCCTTTAAACTCTAAATTTTATTTCATTCTTATATAACTGTTTAATTATTCAATTGCAAAAAAACTAACCAGAAATTACTCTAAAGCAAGCAGCTTTTGTGAGGTACTCAAATTGCACATCACGAGCCTTAAGCACACGTAGATGCTGGAGGACTTCCCATCCGTACAATTTTAGCAGATGTAGATGATGAAGTAGGTCACAAAGTCGCCTTGTTCGCTCGGTACCACTTGCCTGCAATAAAATGTCTATATAAAAAAATATTGCTTTATTTTGTATCAAAAGATTTGTTTATCCCATAATGTAACTTTCTTATTTTAGTTTTTGTTTACTGTGAAATTGACTCGAGAATAATTTCTAGAGTAAAAGGTAATGTTTGAAATACTCATCTTTGTATTAATGTGAGTAAAATTGTGTACTTAAATACAAATCAGCTAAAAATGAAGGTAAATTGTATATTAAAGGGACTAGGGGAATTTATCTTACATAAAAATGTGCTTAGTGGCATACACCTCACAGTGGCTTCTCAAATGTGCTCACATTTATTTCACCTACAGCTTTGTTAAAACCTGAATCTTACACTTACCTCATCCAATTGGACCCACTTAACATGAACTTATAGTGAGTAAATTAAAAAATTGTTATAAAAATTACTTAATGAAGGTAAAATGGTTACATGAATTTGCTTGAGTTATTCATTAATTCACGTTAACCGAGTCCTCATTTATCGAGTCCTATCCAAAATGTGGCAATCATGACATTACCGTGACTTGTGCTTGTACTTTGTCAAGTCCCTGTGCTATAAGAATCTGCAGTGGGCAGAGTATGAGAACAATAGCTGCGCTGGTCACAGCGCTCACTCCCATCTGATGGTACAGCAACAGGACACAGACTAAAACCTCAATAAATAAAACAATTCATGAAATAGATTCATTCAGTTGATAGTGTAATATTCAAAATATAGTTTAATTTTAAAGATCGCGTAAAATTCATGTTTCTTAGCCTTACTACAACACTAGGGAAATTACCTGCATCGGCATTGACCAAAGGAAATGTCCAAAGTAGAAAAACCAAAGAATATTTTCTGTATCTGACACCAAATGGCTCAGAACTTGTTCAGCACTTAGTGAGCCTTGCATGGGGTGCAGATGAGGAATAGGAAGTCGTAAACATTTGTCATGCACCAACGCCTGAAAATCATATTGACACATCTCTATACACTTTATGTATTGGTTTGAATAAGTAATGTTCTGCAACTGACTAACTGATTAACTCAAATAATCCAAATAGTAATACACTGCATTTTAAATTGAAAATGTACAAAACAGGGTATGCAACTACCCGTACTACAGACAAAAAATAGATTGAATAGTAAAAAAAAATATTAAAAAAAAAATAACATACTTGCAAAGCAGCCTTACAAGTCACTCCTTGTTGAATGCTGAGATGAAAATGGTTTTGCCATAGTAAACTTTGAAATATAATTGCCATCATCATCAACATACCAATAATATAACCATTACTGAAGTAAACATGAGCAGTCACACCAGAAATAACCGGCTCATCCTGAAAATTATTCAGATTTGTGATTTATGCTATAATTTCTTATTCATATTTAAATTATAAATAATGTCCATGAAATTCTAGTAACAGGAAACGTTGCCATTCTTTGAAAACTCATCTAACGAAAGCAAAATATTACAATTGCTACCTTTGTAGTATTTTGTACTATGTATTGTACTATCCAGTCAATGGCTATAGGAGGTATGAATATAAGAAGATCAGCAAAAAGTTTGAATAGTCCAGCCAAAACAACACCTTTCCACAATCGCGCCCAGAATACTCTGTAAAAGTAATTTGTGAAAGGTACAGAGTATACAATTGGAATCCTTTATTTAGGACTCAATTTATGGAAATCTTTAGTGCAAAAAGATCGAAATCACAGTGAAATTCATTACCCACCTCCACAGTGTCGGTTGACGTTTTTTGCTATTGGCAACTGTCTGTTCATGATAGAAAGCAGCTTCAAATTCATGCTGTACTCTTCTTGTAGGCTTCATCTAATCATTAATAGTAAAGTAAATACAATATAGATATCAAAAATAACATTATTACATTTGCACAGGTTATTAAAATGAAAAATATTCAAATTTGGTTCAACAACTATAGAAATGTCATAAAAAATAAACATACGCCTGCAATTTGCACAAGATCACCATGTACTAAAGCTTCCACGCGTCCCTTCAACATGGTGGCATTCAACCAACACCAAGTGATCCTACTTAGAAAGCTCGTTGGCGGGTTTGAACTTGTGGACTCAACAACAGTAATAGGATCATCGGTTTGAGAAGAGGGCTTGCAACATGCATAACGCTAAAATAGAGAATATAAATTTATCTCGAAGCAAAGATTTTGTAGTTTCGAAATTAATCAGATGCTTTCACTTTTGTAGTAGTAAAATGTTATTTCGGTAGATAGTACTAGATACTCTTCTTTTATCTTTTTACTCTATACAAATTTATCCTCACCAAACAATCTTTTACGAACTTCTTTCAGTTCTTTGATGTTGCTACATGTTCTGTGAATCACAGATAGTACAATGTAATAGTAAAAAAATCTTAACACAAGCAATCAAGAAAGAACTGTACAGACTGTACTAAGTACATAGAATTACAATATTCATTACATCACATACCATGTCCAATAATATATAAATGTCAATAATGGCCAGAAATGCATATGTGGTAGTTAATGTCCAGCTTAGCCAAAATCTAACAGCATTCAACTCTAAATGGTAACGCATGAGTATAGAAATCTGAAAAAGTAAAATAAACGTGAAGTAAGCAACATTTGTGAAATAAAATAGTTCTCTATGAAGCTAATATTTCTACAATATAGTATTGTATATTTTCCATATCTGTGATAAATTTGTATGTGTTATATTTATACAAGTGTTAATATCCGTGATTTAATATTTATGTTCAGAGCTCTTGTTGTTTCTTGTCGCTAAAATTTAAGGTCCACTACGCCTATGGAAATAAGAATCTGCATATATGTATAAACTTTTTAGTGCTCGAGCTATCGCAGTGTACAATGTGTGTCTTTTGTTTGTAATGTATCTGTGATAAATAAAATATTTTCAAATCAATTCAATTAAAACAATGACTTTGAATAAACAAAATAACTTGGACTAAGCAATGGGACAGGAATCTAATAATTAACTTTATTTTGATAATGTGGTTTCAAAAGTTTAATAATAGGACTTTCCTAATAACTGATATATTTACACCACACTAGTTTGTGGCTAAGTGAATCATATATTGAATGTCTAAGCTAAATTTTTAATGATCGCATTTAACAAAAATTCCATTCATTTATAAATTTGCGAGCACTTATTTACACCAAAATATATAACATACCGTATACTTACTTTCAACAATCCTATGAGACACATTGACATCCAATACAACAGCAGAGCAGACATTAGTCCTGGTATTCTATATTCTTCAGCAAAAGTATATACAGCAAGTGTTAGCACACTCACTATTGTTGCAATAATAAAAGGGAAGTATTGATGAAAGCTCCAATCCCATGCCAGTTTTGCAGAAAGAAAGCCTTCTCCAACCATCATGATATGCTGAACGATGACTAATATTGTAATGATCCATCTAATTCTGTGACATGGATAGATAACCCCTGGTTTTCTACTTGTGGCATCACATGGTGACCGTGTTTTAAACCAGCGTATGAATATGTTTGGTAAGAGAGCAAGCAGGAATACACCATTTGGTAAAATTAGTAGGAAGTTAACAAAGCATTCAGAAATGTGCTGGCTTTCAAAAGGCAAGAAGTCTTGTGATCCACAAAATGAATCTTTAAATATATAAGAAGAATTTTCCATGATGATACTTTTATTTCCTGTCACCAATATATGTAATAATAGTTTTAAAACTCAATGATTTTTCACCATTGCTTAATACATCATTAGAGAGCAAATGCATTGCTCTGGCACAGACCTTCTTATCCGTTGAGGATCTCATACCACATGAATGGCAATGTAACTGTAAAAAAGAAAATCTATTTATTCCATTATTTCAGCCTGAGGCAAAATGCAGAAAAAGCATATAAAACGTCTGGGAGATGAATATCTGCATACTATGAATACACCCTGAGGTAAACATTTGGATCCTAGATTTTCAATATTATGCTTCTTGTAACACACAATGTAATCCATATCTCATGTTACCAAATTTTTTAAAATACTTTTTTTATATGTGATTGCTAGGCCTGGAGTTAAGATCAATTAAGACAATTAAGCATATTAATATAGAATGTATTCATTCGTGAGCATTTGTGACAATTATTTTATGATTTTAAGATTTATATAGTACAAAGGCAGTTGTCCAATAACGTTTTTTTTTTATTTTTACCTTACAAATAGTACCTGGGATAGGGTTTTAAAATAAAAACAATATCAATATTATTGAAATTCCCTCCTAGGCATAAGAGCTCTTCAAATGTTGCGAAGAAGATTTCAGTGGACTAGCTAGTTTTTACTCTTTAAAATGTTAAGCCCTATAAATTATCAATACAATGAATAGCAAGGTGCAGGGACACAAATTCAAGCATTTGGACGAAAGTGTTAAAAGCTATGTTATATACCAAAGATATATTATTATATTGCAAGGTCCGAAGGGGAAGCTGGATTGGAGCATAATGATGTCTCCCTTTAACTAGCCTCTTTAATTAAGCCTTTTATTGCAATTGGTAGGAGCACGCCTTTCTAGCGATTTGCTGATTGAGACTACACATTAGTGGATCAATGTAGTCTTCATCTACTTGGTCTCTGTCCTTGCTACCCATATATTCACGTTTTCACGCTTGAAAGCTCGAGGTTTTGTTCAGTGGTGCCTTGACCTTTGCAGTTGAGGAAGCCGGTTTACAAGTAAAATATTTTTAAAATAATTATTATGGACCAGTTTTAAGATCCTATAAAATTTTCGGTTGTTCTAATTATTCTTTGATATGTGAAGTTTCATAAAATGAGTTAGATCATAACCGAATATCTCATTAAATGTGTTAAACCTGCTTCAATTAGTGAAACTTCCGAGTTGGCAGCTGCATATAGAGTGCGTGGTCCCCTGTGGAGCGTCACTCCTGGTCCTGCATGCTCATATTAAAGGAGCTTGTAGTATATGTATATAGTATTGTCATAAGGGGAAGGCCTCGCCTATGTACAAGCTATATATCACCAATACCAATAATGATAACAGCATATCTAGCGACAAGTTTAGGACTTTAAAATGCAGTTCTACTGATCGAGATTATGTTTTATGGTCATTTTTGAGGTGTTTACACTCTTACCCATATTTATTCTGATGTGTTGATGTGTAAGGAAATGTTTGCACTATGACTGACAAAGTGCATTCACCAATTAAAATCAAAACATTTCGGTTTGTTCTCAATCACAGACAACTTAAGTTGTATATTGATAAATCCTGAATTCATTTTTAGCACTTTTGCTTCAGCTGATTGAATGATCAACACCTACTCTTGTTGTCACTTAAGTTCACACCGCACAATTAACCACCGCAAACATCACCTGTCTATAACAATTCAAACAGAAACTACCCTCGAGACTTCTTCACATATTGAATTTGTTCCAAAGGAAGTGTTCTGCATTGCCCAGCTGGGCCTTGTTAAGTTTATGCACACGATGATTTTCTACAGCAACCTATATTATCTTCAAGGCTATGGACCAAAAATAATACAATATAGATGCATGCGCCATCATTCTGAAGAGCGTTTTCTAACCGACACGCATACTTTTTAAGTGACTTGGTTTGAAAACAGGTGTCTGAATGAGTCTTAATTACTGCACACACATCTATAAATATTGTAGTCGTCTCCCAGTAAAAAAAAATAAGGCCTCAATTGTTAATTCTCAGCAGGACTAATAACTATTGTTAGTATGACTTATTAAAAGAGATTTTCCTCGGCTGCAAATTTAGCATTTTACAGCTCAAACATGACGCCTGAATATTATTGGACATCAGAGTTGGGATGACATTTTTTTTTTCATCTAAACTAAACTAAATGACAAATTTCATGATTAAACTAAACTAAATTGACTCGGGCAAATGTTGATCAAACTAGACTAAACTAAATCAAAATGACAATTTGACTAACTAAAACTAAACTAAATTTTGCAAATGAAGTATTTACTTAATGAAACAACGCATTTCCCTTTTTTTTTAATTAAAAATTAACTACGCTTACACAATATTGCATTCTTTTCATCAATATTCAAACACATCCATTCAAGCACAACTATTTCAACTATTTTCTGTATCCACTGTTAACTTCAAACCTTTATATATTTCACTGTGTTTCAAATATAGGATAGAAAGTTTGATATTGACTTATAACAAAGTTGCTATTTTCCAGTGTTTACGTCTTGCCATGTTTTTTTCTTCCAAATTTGATGATATTTCAGATATTAAATGGACTAAATGAACTATTCATTTATCAAGTGGTAATTGTTAGTCCCAACTCTTAACAACAAAAGTATTGCAAACATTCAAATGGAAACCAAATCAGAGGTGGCAGGTTTATGTGATGGTGACATACAGGTATAACAAAACTATTGTTTCGGAAAGAATTGTTTTAAATTTATCAAATAGCATTTGAAATAATGATAAAATAGAAGAACACATTTCCTACTAGGCTGAAATACCTGTACATGTATACATGTGATATCTCTTTGATATCCAGTATATCCTATGAAAAATACACAACCAACGTTTAGCAATCTACTTCAAGTCAAAACCAAACAAAATGCTAATTGTATGCAAAATACAAACTACTGTTAACTACATGTAATTCTTTTATCTTAAGTAAAGGCATTGAAATTTTAACTGACAGGAAATTGCTGTGGGTTTTACCCCATTTAAAATGCATTGGAGCAATCGGCAGGAATCTTATTCACCATATGAAAGCTGCTGTACGGCGCTATGGGTTTTGCCACTAAGTCATATCTTGTAACATGTTTTGACGATTTTTTTCTAATCCAAACTTAGGATTAAAATGGAAATTTGTGATTAAACTAGACTAAACTAAACTGAAATTTATAGGTTTGTTGACTAACTAAAACTAAACTAAATTACACACATTTTGATTATATTAATCGATTAAAACTAATCTCACCCCAACTCTGTTGGACATATTTTAAGCTTTAACTTGTTGATTCCACACTTGCTAATATTATACAACCTCATTCCCTGTAGTCTACTCTGTAGACCAGTGGGTTTTAATCCAACTAGCTGCCACACTCACCTAGTTTGAATCATTATTTAGCCCTAGGAACAGAACCCGATAATGAACTTTATTTTCCATAATGCAGTTTCAAATATTTTATTGAAACTGAACTTGTATTTGTATGTCTATGTTGACATTTATCGTATATTTATTATATTATCATCATGTCAAAATCTGTGATGTTTGATTGATAGATGTTTGAAAATACATTCATAAGAATTAGATTCATTCATGGTTTTCTGTTCAGTCTAAATCATATTTGTATTAAATAGTACATTGTAATATAATTAGTGTTGGCTGTAGTCTTGGTGTGGGTTTATTATGCAAACTTTTGAATGCATTAGCCTACACCAGGACTAAACCTTCACTAATTAAAGCCTAATCTAGTTTGTTTATTACTACATGTATATCTTCTGCAGCATGGTTGTCAGCTGTGTTCTCTAGAAACTCATGTTCAAATGCTGCATAGTGATAGACAATATTTTTATTTATTATTAGGAGAACATGGGTGACTTAAAAGGTTTCTTGTATGCATGGCTTGGTAAGCGAAAAGTCACACCAGCTTATGAGTTCAGGAACTCAGGACCAAAGCACAGACAGCGATTTATGTGTGAAGTAAGTGAATTGATACATGTATTTAGATGTTTTATCATATATATGTGTAGATATGGAATTTAAAGTACCTAAACATAGCTTTTTATGTGTGTTAGTGTTTCCTCGTAAGTATTGTCTATACAGCGGGAAGAAATTCTGTTAATCTTATCAATCATCATACAACTGCAATTTATATAATTGACACATTTGTTTTGATTTTAGCTTAGAGCAGATGGTTTCAACTATGTAGCCGCTGGTAACTCTACCAGCAAAAAAGATGCTCAAGCTAATGCAGCGAAGGACTTCATACAGTTTCTTATCAGAACCAATCAAATGTCTCAAGCTGAGGCTCCAAATCTAGGGGTAATCTATGCACATTGGTCATCAGAAAAATGTATAAATACACAATGTATAATAAAGTGTTTAATCTTGTAGCTATAATTTATGATACATTCGTTTGTTTCATATACATTGAAAATGGGCATACAACAATGCATATCAATTTTATAGGTAACAATTGCTCCAGATGAAGGTGGCATGCTAGACCAAGGAGGAGCCGCAAATCTTCCTGCAGGAAAAGCGCCACCACCTCACGCTGTCATTCAGTCAGGTTAGTGCCACATAATGAAGAGTCTGTCTCAACATTGAAATTCGTTTTTGTGTGATAAACTTTATTGTATACATACCAAATACATGTATTTGCATTTGATTTGTAGGTGCAAGTGGTATCCGTGGTGGTCCTCCAGCTCCCATTGGGAAAAGTATGTTTGGTGGCCCAATGGCGCCTTATCAAAGAGATCAAAGAGGTCCCCCTCAAGATTACCTTGATGCTTTGGCAAAAGCCAATGAAAAAGACGTTGAGAATGTGAGTAAAATATGACTCACTGGTATATCCAGGTTTTTTAAGAAAAGAAAAAAGTGGATGGTGTAACCTAGTATGAAACTGAAAATTCCATGAGATCTGCACTAATGAGCATAGGGAGGCAGGGGAAAACATCTGAGATCATGTTTATGGCACAATCTAAAGGGCAACCCCCACCCCACACCCTCATGTACTTGTACTAGGTTTCATTACTTTGTGCTAAGTCAAAACTACTGTCTATAGTAAATAAGTATATTTGAAATTGACAAACTATTTGGTGCATACATTTTTTTAATTTTTTTATTGTCTTTCCTGATTGCTGAATATTTCTGTTGACGATTGTCTATTGAATGCATGTTTCTCTTGATAGGCTGAAGAAGCTGATTTTACTGCTAATCTTCATGGAAACTGGACATTGGAAAATGCTAAGAGTCGGCTCCATCAATTTTTGCAGATGAATAAAATTCATACTGATTATAAGTATAACATGGTTGGACCAGACCATAATAGGTAATATTTTTTTAATTATAGATTATTATTTTCTCATTTGAAATTGTTTTGTTATATATTTAAGTAAATACACATGGCTATAGTGAGTATATTGGTTGATTTGTTTGTGGTAAGATCCTGTGAAACTTCCAGTGCAAACCTTTCTTATCTATATGTGAAACTCGCATAGAATATGATTAATTAAGAAGTTTTGACAGAAACATTTGATAAATTGATCAATTTTGGTAACACAAAATTTATTTAAGTTGTTTCTGTGTATGCATCTTAATTTACAGTATCTTGTATTCATGTTATAAATTTCTGTGAATCTTAGAATATGAATAATGGTCATTTCACAGGGAATGTGAATAGTTCAGTGCAACCTTCGCCAAGTGTGGCAAGTGACTGTCAGTGAACTCTTGCCACGCTGAATTCATACTCGCCGTCATTAGTCAAATTATTGGATTGATGCAATATTTTTATACTTTAGTTACTATTTCTAATCCTGCTATTATACTTGCCAGCAGAAATTTGCCCTAACCTGGCATGAGTGTCGAATGTCTAATTTGCACACTGACTTAGTTAATGCATAAAGTGTAGTCATTTCAAAAAGATATATGTAGAATGTTTATACATCCTTATGATAAGATGATCAGCATTTTATGAATTGGAAATAATGAAGTTGAAAATTCATTTTATCCCACTACTACTATTTCTCTTGCCACCGGCACTAGTTAGTGTCAAGCCTTCCATGACACTGAGTTACTAAATACGTCTTGAATATTAAAAACAAAACAACAGGGAATGTGACTCGTTCAGTAGAACACTCGCCTTCTGTGGCGAGTGACTCGCAATTTACACTCGCCATGTTCAATCCAAACTAGCCATCCTTAGTTATTAAAGTGTTGGAATCAAGTAATCATACTCGCCGACTGTGGCGAGTGACTTTGAATTTACACTATCCAACAGAAATTTACACTAGCCAGGGGCGAGTGGCGAGTGCCTAATCAACACCCTGAAACAAGTGATTATTAAAGGATTATCCAAATTGATTAATAACGACATGTACGGTTTGGTGAGATTCATATATTCCTTTAGATATTGTATTGCACAAGGATGCACACTCAGAAGTTCTTCACTCATATTGTGCATTGCAGTATATACTACACGTATTCGTGGTTAAATCTTCAATTATAACTATCAAATTATAACTGAAATGTGCTTGTTTGCATTTAATATTCATTGAAATGTGTTAATGATCTTGGTATTGGTAGTCATTCAAATACCATTATGATCGTTCATTTGAATGAATATGGCTTATAATACATCCTTTCATACTATGATAGCCAATAGTTGAAAGGTTGGTTAAGAAGGAAGGAATTAAGCAATGAGCAAAGACAACTACATCAGTTGATATAACCCACATAAGTTTGAGTAAATTAGTAAGTCAAATGATAATTATATATTTTTTCAAAGCTCAATTCGCTAAAAACATGTTTAGAAGATGGCATCCACTGATGCAGTTGCTTTTGCAATGTGTAGCTTATTAATTGTTTGGAAGAAGGGTTACTTTTCTTCCTTTCTTCCTACGTTAAGAACATATGTCTCTCCTTTGCCATGGTTTTGACACAAGGGTTCACAGAATAGTCTAGGTGGTAAAAGAAATTGCAATCATACTAAAAGTGCAACTGATGGCGGCAATTTAAAGTGAATCGAGTTTCAGCTTCAGTGGTTTGAATGGAGCTGTTCCTCATTTTTCCAGATTGCCATTCTATAATTAGAGTTGTGATAGCTCTAACAAGTGTGTTTGCAAATTTCTATCTAGACCATTTTGTGTTCCCAGTTTTCCCCAGATTACTGATACATGGCTTTGGAGATGTGTATGAAAAATGATGGGTCTTCGAAAATGTGGTAGGTACCAGGATTATTATGTTTATTTTGAGTATTGATGTTTTTTTAATGTTGATCTTTTACAGTTGAAAAGGTTAATGACAGCATCTTTATTCCAGTTTCATTTTTGAGATCCGTAAACTGATAGCATGATTTTATTTGTAGGAGCTTTACTGCTGAGATGACCTTTTTTGTGAAGAAATTAAATCGCAGTGAGTACTATTTATGATTGATTTTATTTTCATCAAAGAATGCTAATTTTAATTTTATCATAATACAAGGTTGTGTCAAAATCAGAAAGAAAACATAAATGTTCACAGATTTCTAAAAGTTTAAGTTAGTACAATTGTCCAACATTGCATAATTAGATTAAATAAACTTAATTCTACCGACATCACAAATATAAAAATAACAAAAATAGATTCTTAGATGTTTGAGAGAAAATAAGTTTAGAATGGTGTAACATTGATGTCATTGGTTATTCCTTTAAATATTGGGCAATGTGGGTTAATTTTCCACTGTGTGTTACGTTTTGTTGTTTTTTGTTTTCAGATATTGTGGGGCGTGAGCATGGCTCAAATAAACAAATTGCATCCAAATCATGTGCCCTCACTCTGGTCAGACAGCTCTTTCACTTAGGTGTTATTGAACCATACACAGGCCTCAAGAAAAAGAAGCTAGAAGATGAGGTTGGTTGGAGATTTTTATACAAAAAAACACACTAGAAATTCTCATTGTTTTTCTTCTAGAAATTAATGTTGTGCATGTGACATTTTTAGTAATATTTTCGTTTTATTGAAAACCTGTGTTTTTGACAATTCTTTTTATCACATTGATTATGTATTGTCCATCGACTATTATGTCATCGTCTGGGCAACCACTTTTCGCACCCACTCCATGATAACGTAAACCTAGCATGTAGGCCAACTTGAGAAACATTGGGTTGTGTTGATTTGGTATGTGTGGTGGACAAAGAATCTCTATAACATAAGTCCCTGGTGTGCCAAATAATAGATTTGCCAGACCTCCACCATGTGGAGCAACTATCAAAGCTGCTGTAGAAAAGTACTCCATAGTTTCGTTCAAAGAATGGTGTTCTGCATCGGAATAAACTTTGATACCGAGCTTTTTTTCACTGGCTAATGTTTTGATCCCATTTATAATGTCATGCAGCGCTTTTAATCGTCTATGATGTGTTCTTTCAATAAACAAAATCGTTCGGTTTTTATTTTTTGCTAATCCAATATGCTTCATGTACGTTTGATATTGTTGTGCTAGCCATTGTATTGCTAATGTATTTTGCCTGAATGATCCACTTGCTTGTGGAACATAAACAATGCCAGCTCTTACAGCCCCAACAACAATTTCATTTTTTAATCCAAACACTTTATCTAGTATTTCAATAAACATATTCATTGCTCTGAAATCTGTCTCCAGTGAAATTTTTAAGGCAATGTGTGGATGTCTCTTAAGGAATTCGATGAAGAAAGCCAATCGCGATATATCCTCAATCATTTTATGTGCATAAAGGAAGTTCAGCTGTGATATAACATACACTTCCTCATAATATGGAAGATTTGCACTTCGATTGTAATTGATTAGCTTTTCATCATTATTTATTGCCCCAAATACATGGCTTTGCATATTTATTAAGCTGTTTTCTATCTGTATCATGCCAGCCATATGTATAATACTTTGCTGTGCAACAGAAAGCCAAACTACTCTTTCAATAAGGTTTGGTTCATCTTTATACAAGTGAAATCTTTTTGGAGAAAATACTGTATCTTTATGAAGTACTTCAATCGAGCTAAAATTGTTGCATACTTCTTGGATAGTTGGAAACGGATAGTCTGTTACTTTTGAAATATCTTCACACAATTCACTATCTATTGTCCAATCATAGTATTTCATATCCAGATAGTAAAAGTTTGATGTGTTGCATATTGAATTCTGTGTGCCAAAATTCATATTTTCTTCTTTTTCAAAAACATTTACGTTGAAACAGATATTTTGTATTCCGATCTCCTCACATTGTTCGAAAAAAAAATTAGAATTTGGTTGTAATACTCTAATTTGGTTGATATTCTGCGTCTGCTCTAGTTTTGTATGTTTATCCAAATTATTCCTTATATACACAACATTTTTTAATAACAAGTTCACATACTTCGTCATTTTACTTGAGTTAACACTGAAATAACATAAAGTAGAAGACTTAAATATAGATGACGGATCTCTTATGCAAAAATCAAGTTTCCTCTCTCTCTTTATTTCTCGGCCTAATGTATGACTTAAAATGTCGAGATTATTTTTAAGGTAATAGACTACAAGTAACAGACACACAGACAAAAACAATGCCTTTTTAATCCTCATTGTGATTTTGTTTATCAACCTTGTACATCAGAAATATGAATAAGATGCGTGAATAGATTTATCAGAATGCTAAACCTTCAATTTGACTGCCTCGGGGCATTTTCCTTGAACACCTGCAGATATTAATAAAGCAATGCATGTAATGTGTGTGTCAGTTTATTGCATCTTATCCTTCTCTTTTGTTCATACAATATTTTGTGATGTTTTCATGGAAAACATACTTTGTTGATCATCTGACATGAATTTTAATGTGGCATTTTCCATCTTTCCTTACAGCTTCCCCCTTATGAAGTGGCCATTTCACCAGACATTGAAAGCCAAATTACCAACTTGCTTCATCAACTCAACATCAGATATGTTAATAATGTAAGTACTGCAATAAATGCCAACAAAACAATAGTAAGCCATATGTAAACAGGTTTGGCACAAACATGGCATCTAATACGGTCATTATTAGCAAAACTACCGGGTATGCAAAATTATGTACTTCTAGTTTGTTTTTTGTGAGATCAGAAGTTTAGATTTTGTTTTCAAATGAACAACGTTTAGCTATGCATATTTGAGTGTCATGGAATTTCAAATAAACTCTTGGTCAATGAAAATACACAAATATGGAAAATTTAAATGGTATGACTTTAGATTTTTATACCTATATTTTTTCTTGGTTTTAGTCACTGCTTTGTCAAGAAATGACAAATTTTATAAACGACACTGATTGTTAATAAATTGAGCAAAGCATCATTTGTCATAGGACCCATATTTCCTACATCTTTATCTTGATGGGTTTATCTTTTCTTTGCATTTAATTTATGAATGTTTTATGCAGCCTGGAACCCCCGAAGAACCATCCAACTTGATGGTGCAGAAAGTCATTGAAGAATTTCAAGATTCTGAGAGGAAACAGATGCACGGTGGTGTTATCTCCTGGTCCCCACCCCAGCCCAACTGGAACCCCTGGGTGGCCTGCAATATTGATGAAGGCCCTCTTGCAACTGTAAGTTAAGCCGTGTTTTTACATGTTGATACAAATTCATATGAATGTCGAATAGTTTGTGCACAGACACATAATTCCATCTAAAATATGTGCGCGCCACCACATCAACATACATCAGCAGATCATCATGTCACTAAAATGTACGTGTGACGACCTGCTAACGTATGTTGAGGTGCTGGTGTGGCATCTACAAGAGTGAAACATAAGATTCTTCACTCGCCATAAAAGCTATACATAGTCTCATACTGAAGCCTTTGGGAAAATTGGGTTGCTGAACAGAAATGGATCAAAAAGGTTTACATTATAAGATATATTGGAGAGCAACATCGTAGTAATGTAGAATGTTATTTAATAGGATGTTATATTGACTTACAACTTTTCACAGGCAAGCATGGAGCAGATCAGCAGTGACTTGTATGAAGGCTTTGAGGCAAAGATGAACAGTGATGAAAGTCTTAAAAAGGCAAGTTGCAAAGTTTAAGTTTTGTGCACTCTTGACTCTCAATTTCAGATTTAATTATTGTTTGCAAAGTGATTGATCATGGCTTACCTATTCATTTATGGATGAATAAACTTGTCATTGAATTTTGTAGATGGTGGATGAACGTTATTCACTGCCAATCAGTCAATCTCATGACCAGATTTTGGAGGCTATTCACCGAAACCCAGTAACTATTATTCGAGGTGAAACAGGATCTGGCAAGACTACTCAAGTGCCACAATTTCTGTTGGACTACTACATAAAAGAAGGTCGTGGCGCTGAGTGCAACATCATCGTCACACAGGTATGTAAATGTAAACAGTCTAAGGACAGAAGGAGTTTTATAGCTTTTCAAAATAGAAATATATAACCTTTGAGATATCGAAATATTAAAATGTGTATTGATATATGTATGACCTAATCAGAGGACTATTGTTTAACACAGCCTCGTCGTATCAGTGCCGTCTCCATTGCTGAGAGAGTAGCAAGTGAAAGGTGTGAGAACCTGGGTATATCAGCAGGATACAGCGTGCGATTCGAATCCATTTTTCCTCGTCCCTATGGTGGAATACTTTATTGTACTGTTGGTGAGCAAATATTCGAAGTTAGAATACATTGCATTACTTCATAGTATCAGCTTAATATAAGCTCTACTCTTAAACTGTTGCTAAAAAAAAAATCTGCTAAGCTACTTGGATAGACATAGTTACGTCAATGTTCATACATGTAAATGGAATATCAGACTTCCTATCTAAGTACCTTTATTTTTAAATTAAAATTTGATTTTAGGAACCTTGTTGAGAAAACTAGAAAGTGGACTGAGAGGTGTATCCCATGTGATTGTTGATGAGATCCATGAACGGGATATCAATGTAAGTTAAATATGACAATTACAAGTCAATAAATGTCAAATGACTAAATTAGTGGCAATTTATGATACATATTGTTAATGTATAATTACTCCCCAATATAGTGGGTTTTTTTTATCAATTCCATAGTGGAATTCATACATTTGCTCCTAGCTTTGAAAATTAATATGCACTGGACCAGTAGAAAAATTCTTCTGATAACGTTGATTGAATCTAAAATAAGATGTATTTATTTTTTATTTTTCTATTTTTTGTTAATTATAAAGAATGCGGTCTTAATGAATTAGACAATATTTCTACTGATTATATGTATTATGATTTCAGACTGACTTTTTACTGGTTATGCTGAGAGATATGATCCAAACCTACCCAGATTGTCGTGTTGTGCTTATGTCTGCTACAGTAGACACCACTCTATTTTCTGAATACTTTGGATGTGCAGAAGTTGTTGAAGTGTATGGAAGAGTCCATCCCGTACAAGGTACTGTTTCTTTGCTCTTCTCTTAGAAAAAAACTTGACTGCAATATAATTACCATAATCACATTTATTCATGAGCCTTTCCTCACCTCACACACACTCTAAACGGCAGATTTCGCCTTATGCATAAAAATCTGATATACAGTAAATGTCCTGAACAACGGAACCCACTTTGCAGTCCAAATTCCTTCCGTTGGAGAGGGTTTCCGCTGATTAGTGATCTGACCATAATATTCTCTGTACCATCGGCATCCATTATTGCTCAGTCATGAGCTTACTTACTGAATCCTGCTTGATATGAGTGCATTTTCCGTTTGTCAGTAGCAGTTCTCTGATTAATAGATGTCTATTCCGTTGGCAGTTTATTACAAACATAATCTTTAGTATGTTGTCCATAAATTAAAAATTACTGTTAAATTTTCCCTTTGTTATTTTTTCAATATGGCGCTTCCGTTCTACAGCACATGCGCATAATAATGGATTGTTGTTAGCCTCGCTAAACCACATTTTAGTGCATATCGGTGAATGCACGCGACCATAGAATCTAGATGATCGAGACTATGTGTTTGTTTGTTACGACATAACGAAACCACGTGCAATAGCGAGAAAAATGGGTCACAGAACAAAGAAATTGGTTAGTAGATGTTAGCACATCGTAGAAGTATATGTTTAAATCAGGTGAATAATTGCTTTGAAGTTAACTGCGTGTTGTAGGAACAACAATAGTTGTTGTAGGAACATGCTGTGATTGGCCGGTTTGTTAAGGGCGACCTTTTATTGGCTTGAAGAAGCGCCTACAATAACGAAAGTAATTTAAATGCACTGCTCCGTTGTTTATAAGATAAAGAAAGCATGTGGAACACGATAACAAAGAGCAAAATAAGGTTAATTCCGTTGTTTGTCACCCCAAATGCCTTCCGTTGTTCGTTGCTGAGGACATTCCGTTGATTACTCCATTGTTTACTTATCTATATAAGGGAAAATGTTAAATGCACAGCAATTTCTTCCGTTATTGTTTTTTTCCGTTGAACACCACTCCGTTGTTGGGGAGATTTACTGTACTCCAAATATGTTTTCAGCAGGAAAGATGAAATGCTGCTATTCTTTGCTACATGTACTAACATTAAAATATGAATGTCCATTTTCAGATTATTTCCTTGAAGATATTGTACAAATGTTGAACTTTATGCCTTCCCCTGATGAGAGAAATAGGCGTAAGCGTAAAAATGCCAGTAAAAACAAAGACGACGACGATGATGATGATAATCTTTTGGGTGGAGAAGATGATGATGTAAGTATGGTGACACTCATCTTTGTGCCAATATCGTACTTTAATGGACATTCATCGGATTTTGGCATTCATATTTGTTTTCAGCATAAATGCATTCTTATTCCTAATGTTTAAAATTCATCTTTATTTTTTGGAACATATAGGAAAATTGCAATGCCATGGTGAGCAATGAATATAATGAAGCTACTAGGCGATCCATGATGATGCTGAACGAGAAAGAGTTGCCATTCGAGTTAATTGATGCATTGCTGAAGTACATCCATGGGCTGGGAATTCCAGGCGCCATTCTCATTTTCTTGCCAGGATGGAATCTTATTTTTGCTCTGCACAAACATCTTAAGGAGCATCCCCTTTTTGGTAACCAACCAAAAGAGTTCTGGCATAATCTACTAAACTATTTTTAATCTTTTCTTTCGCACATGACATGATAAAATGCAGGTTTCTATAAATTTTGAATGACACTGTTATTTCCTCTTTCATAGGCACGAATCAATTCCGTCTGCTGCCACTACATTCCCAGATTCCCCGTGACGAGCAGCGTATGGTGTTCGACCCAGTGCCAGATGGAGTCACAAAAGTCATTTTGTCAACCAACATTGCCGAGACGAGTATCACTATCAATGATGTAGCTTATGTCATTGATTCCTGCAAGTAAGTAAAATGCTGTCCTTTTGTTGTTCATCTGTGCGTCTGTGAAAATGTGCCCTCGTTAGATATCAACCACGCATTCCTCAGTTTATTGGCTTTACATTTTTATGCAGTGTAAGAAATGTGTTTTAGGGCAAAGATGAAGCTGTTTACATCACACAACAACATGACTAACTACGCTACCGTGTGGGCGAGCAAAACTAACCTGGAGCAGCGACGTGGTCGTGCAGGCAGAGTCCGTGCAGGATTCTGCTTTCATCTCTGCTCACGAGCAAGATTTGACAAGTAAGGGGACTTTTGTAGCTACTGTCAGTTGTTTTGTTTTTTAATTTTGTTTTTATGTGGTAGTTTTGAACAAAAGTTTACATAAATGTTTTTATTTGTTGTTGTTTTTTTTTCTGTGTTGGAGATTTAATTTCGAAATTTTAAGATTTTGAAAAAGATTTATAAGAATAATTTCATAGATTTTTTATAAATCTATTTCAAAACTTAAATTTCCAAATTACGTCTCCATCACAGGAAAAGATGTAATAACCAACAATGAGACCATTTGTGATGACTAAAATTAAACAAATTGCAAATGTTTTTTATTTTGTGGGCAGTACTGAAACACATATTGCTGTTACCCGCTTTCAGACTGGACCAACACACTACCCCAGAAATATTCCGCACTCCACTTCATGAGCTCGCATTGTCCATCAAATTGCTCAGACTTGGACCTATTGGCCCTTTCTTGGCCAAGGCTGTCGAGCCGCCACCAATAGATGCTGTAATCGAAGCAGAATTCACTCTACGAGGTTAGTTATTGATGAAATAAAAAATACAAACCATTCAATTTTTTATGAAAATTTTCTTTCACATTTCATTTGGCAATTCACCAATCTAAAGTTTGTTTGCTTTCCTTGAAGAAATGAAGGCTTTGGATCGCAATGATGAGCTCACTCCTTTGGGTCGAATTCTCGCTCGTTTGCCAATTGAGCCTCGATTGGGCAAGATGATCATCTACGGCTGCATATTTTAGTGAGTTTTAACAAAATGTTCTAAATGTTATTGCAATATTATGAAAAAAAAATTTTATTGTTACGATCGATTGCTTTTATTCCTACAGCTGTGGTGATGCACTGGCTACTATGGCAGTCAGCACAACATTTCCGGAACCATTTGTCACCCAGACTGACCGACGCCGTCTGGGCTGGGTACACAAAAATCTTGCTGGCTCACGTTCCAGTGATCATGTCGCTTTACTTAATGCATTCCAGGTACGCTTTATTTTTTTTATTTATATAGTAACATATATATACAATGTATTTTGAATATTTTTTGTCATTAATTTTTGTTTAGTTTTTGATGTTGATGGAGTTATAAATATGGCCTTAACATCTGTGGAAAGCCCAATACTTATACAAAGGACCACTATCAATAATAGATTGTATCAAATATTGAAGTTTTTTTCTATCTAGGCATGGGAAGAAGCAAGGTCCGGTGGAGAACAACAAGAAGAGTATTTCTGTGACCAGAAGCAGTTGTCTCTGCCCACATTACGAATGACAGCTGAGGCTAGAGTGAGTATAAACCAATATTATTAGATTTGAATTATGGGAACGTTTTGATGAATTCACCCAACAAAAGGTTAGTAGTCACATCACTTCATTCTGTTCATTACCGTAAAAAATTTAAAGTGGTAGAAACCTTTTAACAATTAGATAAGCATGTGACCTGGGGAATCACCAGTCATGTTATCATTAAGTGATGAATACAAGGACTAATTTTGATACAAAAACTAGCTTGTTCTAATCGGCTACGTGCACCAGTAACTTTATGTAAATGGTACAGTAGACCTGGGTGGATGAATTTAGTTTCAAACTTATTTGAAAACTAAAATTCTTTGAATAATAACCAATTTACATGCATTTCTTTTTATGCAGACGCAGCTGAAAGATATTTTGGTCAATGCTGGCTTCAACGAGGATTGTCTGTGTCCACAGATTTTCAATTACAATGGTCCAGACTTCAAATTGGATGTGGTAAATTCATTTCTATTTCGATGTGCCATAATAAATCTCTCTTTTTTTCTGCTGATTTCCATCTGCATTAAATTTTACAAGCACGTGATTCTTTCACTGTTCTATATTATATAAATTTATATCAATATTCCAGGTTATCTCCTTGCTGGCAATGGGACTTTATCCCAATGTTTGCTTTCATAAAGAAAAGCGTAAAGTACTTACAATGGAGAACAAAGCAGCCCTGGTCCACAAATCTTCAGTCAATTGCTCAAATAGAGAATGTTACTTCCAGTCACCATTCTTTGTTTTTGGTGAAAAGGTAATGTGTTTATTAAATGATGGGATTTTCAATGGGAAAAAACTACAAATTTTCATTGTTGATTATTTATATCTTGTATAGATTACTCAAAAGCTATTATTGTGTTAAAAAAAAATTCAGATCCGTACACGGGCTGTTTCGTGCAAGCAGATGACCATGGTAACACCTCTACAGATTTTATTGTTTGGTTGCCGCACTGTAAAAGGCACTGGAGACATGGTTGTCGTTGATGACTGGTGAGTTTTGTAAAATTTCTTTCTTGTTTTTGTTGTTTAGTAAAAAACTTCATATGGTAAAGCTATATTCCAGTAATTCTCAGACTAAGTGTTACTTTTATTGTGAAGGATAAACCTCAAGATGAATCCAGTGACTGCTGCCAAGATTGTTGCATTACGACCAGCTCTTGAAGCTCTCATTGTAAAAGCCACATCAGACCCTGAGAGTGTAACAGAGCCAGATCCATTGGATGGTGAACTCATGACCATCATCAGAGGCCTCAGCAAACCAAGTGCTGCAAGATTTGGTATCAAGGAGGAAGAAAGGCCTGAGAGGTAGGTTCCATTGTTTAATTTCTCTAAAATATGATTAATTTGGTTTACATGTTGTTGTTTTTCTCTACCATGGATCAAAATTAATTGATGCTACTATCATTATGCAAACAAATTGAAATATTTGAATTCTATTAGATATATTTTTTCTATATTATACATATTTTTTAATGTCATTATTATAATCAGAGTCATTATAAGTTGAGCACATATTTACATGTATTTGGCACTAAAAATTTAATGAGAGCTTAACATTTTTACACATTATTTGAATATTTTGATATCGTTTTACATTTCTGATCATATACTTGTAATCTGTAACTACCTGTAATATTGGCCATGAATTATATTTCTTTTGTAACATTTGCCATTATATTACAGGCCTGGAGGATTTGGGCCACCAAATAAGCGGGGTAGAGGAAGTTTCCGTGGCAGTTTCGAAGGCAATCGTGGAGGTTTCAATGAAGGCTCTGGTGGATTCAGAGGCGGAAATAGAGGAGGGGGTGGTTACGGCGGTGGTGGTTTTGGAGGCGGTAGAGGCGGTTTTGGAGGGGGAAGAGGTGGCAATTTTGGAGGAAACCGAGGAGGCTTTGGAGGTGGTGGTTTTGGTGGGGGAAACAGAGGGGGCTTTGGAGGTGGAAACCGAGGTTTCGGAGGGGGTGGGTTTGGAGGAAGAGGTGGTTTCCGAGGGGGAAGAGGCGGCTTCGGTGACAGTAATAATGGTGGCAATGATGGCGGTTATTAAGCTACTTTTTGTGAAGTAAATGACTGGATCACACAATGAACATTTTCATGTCAATATGGAATTCTTTTTTTAGCACAGTACAGATGTACTGTGTATGTTGTTGCTGAATGTACATATAAGTGTTTGTTGTTTCTATTTTGTAAACAAAGCTATGATACTGCGGTTTGGATATTTCCTTTAACTAATCATGTTTTTAAAACATCGATTGTTTTTTCTTTATCTTAAAAGAATTGTATAGTTGTGCAATGATTATGAAAGCACCACATGTATTTTGTTCTTGATTTTATTTTACATTTTAATTAAGAAAATCAATTTTAACTCATCAAAATTATAAAAAGTAGACAATTTGGGTCCATTGTGAAGTCTACTAAATATTCCAATGTTCCAGTATATCCTCAAGTACCTACAACATTAGATAGACATCATTACATTTTTAAAAATCTATTTTTTGGTGTTGTAGACATTATGTAATGTTAAAAATGTGAATTCATATTTCAACAGATTGCCATCGTGCAAATTATCATTTTTTGGATTGTATGATATCCAAAAATGATTTTAATTTTATCAGTCAAAAGTACTTGTCATTTGTAATAAAACTTCATTGTGAACTGTTTTACTTATGTTTGTTAATTTTGTCATGATACGCAGTTCCAGATTGTCACCAGTACTGAACAATTTATACATATATAGTTATTCTGTGCATCACAAATGTAGAAACTACCTTTATTCAAATAACAGATGCTGCTAGAAGTTTCTTTCCGATAGAATTTGCTGTACTGTGACCATATGTTTGACCAAATCGAAACTTTTCACCTACAAAATTGATAAAGATACTTTAAAAGATAGTTAAATTTATTTAAAATTATTTAAAAGAGAATTGCAACTTGCTTTTGGAAAAATTCTTTTGAAAAATTAGATATTAACAATTGTTATTTATTATTGGACTTAAAATTAAATGTAAAAGTAATTAAAATTAATCTTACCTGGCACATGGCCCGTATAATGTGGAACTAATCCACATTTCTGGGGATAGATGGTCAAGGTTTTGGACTAGATTATAAAATATATACAAATTAATTATATACACACAAGAGATTTTGATTATGATACATGAAATTTGGAATAAATTTTGTAACTTTTTCAGTTCTGCACATTTATCCAACATGGATGTTTTCAAACTCGCTTCACAAAAATGTGTCCATTTGAAAACCTGAGTTAGAATGAGAGAGACCGCATCAAATATGTTGTAATGAAAAACAAATTCAAAGCAAACCTTTCAATGTATTAACTGACCTTTGGTCTAGGTGGTCTATGGATCTGGACTGGATATTTACTGATAGTTTCCATCTTTGTGTACTCATCAGCGAAATCACAAAGGCCCTTGTTTGTAGTATCTGCATATACTGAGCCAAATTGCTCTCGAGTACGAGGAACAAATCCAGTGTAGCCTGTTTTATGAAAAATTTGCAATAGTTTGTATATATATACAATTGATTTTGAATGTGTGATAACATAATTTTTAAATATCTACGGTATAATTATTTCAAATAAGTGAATAAATAAAAATTGTCAAGTGTAAAGCTATGGAAATGTGAAGAAAGCCAAAATAATAACTGGTTTGAATTCAGTATGTTTTTTAATAAAGAACAGAATGAAGTCCACAAAAAAGCAAGAGCTCAGTTTTTCTTGGTGATTAGAGATCATATTTTAGTTTTCATAATTGCATTATTAATTCAGAAATTGAAGTTACTGGCTAGAATCGTGGTTCTTAACTTACCTGGCATAAAGTATTTTTCAGGATCACAATTGCTCATTGAATATGGCGATATGGGATAAGTTGGTTTAGAGTGCTTTGGCACATAAGTATATTCTTTTTGTATTTGAGGATGAACTGAATAATCAGGGCCATATAGGGGTTTGTGACAGTTGAAAGTCAATTCCTATAAACAAAAACAAGAAACAATAATTCACAAGAACATATTCTTAATGATAAAATACATACATAATATACAATCATTTGAAAAATGAAATTAGTGTGTGAAATAAAAAGTAATGAAAAAAAAATATCTTACTGCATCTTTTTTTGTATTTTGATACTTGTTTCTATACTGTCGTTGACTAGCTTCGAAATCTGATAGAGCATTTATACAGTGTTGCCCATATCGTTTAGCAAAATGATGTTGGGTCTTGGGAATATATCCTATTCAGGTAGATAGAAATTAAAAAATCAAGCACTTCAGAATAATTCAAAAGAAATGGCAATGTCAAGGCAAATATAAATCCATATATGAGCCATGACGTGGTGCTCCTTGCGCGTCAAACTCCAGGGCACCGGAGCATCCAAACTAGCTTCTTAGAAATGTACTGAATATTATTCATTTATGTCATCATGTGTACGTAATTATGTTTGGGCTGGTGACATGAGAGTATATTGAAGTATCAAAGAATGTGATTATAGACTTTATAATAGACATTACAGGTAGAGTTCCTCATTAATGGTTTGAAAAACTAATGTTTTAATATATTAGACATTGCATTATCAAGTGTTTTTGTCTGAATTTAGGTCAATTTTTGTATGAGACATGATAATTTGAAGCAATCGGATGAGGTGCCCCGGCCTCTAAGAAAAAAATAATCAATTAAAAAAATGGCAAATTTGATGCTGTAGCCTGGGTCACCACGTCACGGCTCATATATATACCGGTATGTGAATATAAGAAAAGTGATTAATGGATGAAAACATTGTCTGCCACATACAGATGAGACCCCAAACTACATGTAACTGATTGCAATTTGACACCAATGTGTGAATTTGGGTCATATCAGGTCTGGAAAAAAAAGGAGAAACCTATCTAATGGCAATGCTAAATGCCAGACATACCCGTATAACCGGGCACCATGTCTTTAACATAAATTTGTTGGCCATATGACTGTGTGCGTGTATCTAAGAGCTCTACTTTTTGCTCTGAACCAGGATCGATTCTGAAATTAAAATACAAAAATAATGAGAGGACTGATGGCAATAGCAAATCTGATGGTATGGTAAAGAATTATATGGATTGTAAAATAAATAAATAAATAAATAAATAGAAATATGATTAGGTGCTGTACAGGCTATTTATTTACCTATCCGAAATTCTTGGATTAGCTGGAAGAGTATAATTCACTAAAACTTGTCTATTAGAAGCTGCAACACGTTTATCTGCGAGAAGATTGCTGGTTTCGCTTCCATAGGTCTTACCGAATCGGTATTTTAACTGTCCACAATAACCTCCATATCTTAAAAGAAAAGTTATATTGATTAGAAACATTTTATCATCATTTTAGTAAATACGTGTTAGGTAGTCATATATTGGAATTCATATCAATTATGGAGAAAATGAGTCAGTTATGACATTCATAAAATAATAAACAATATTACGAAAAGTACATCAAGGCAGTATTGGTGATTATTAGGTCGAAATATATTAATTTATATATTGAATTAAAGCAAATATTTTTTTTCTAAAGGACATACCCTGGGATGTGATAAGGTTCAGTTGTTCTTAGCCGTGTGTACGGCTCAGTTATCTTGGTAGGTTCATTTGTTTTGTCTGTTTCAAAAGGTGTTGCTGGCCAGTATGATTTCATTTTAGATAACAACTGATTTGTCATTAATTTTGCTAGTTACCACTAGCAAAATTAGTTACCACTGGCAAAATTACAACATAATTTATGTTTTACTTTCATTAGACCAGCCACACCTTTTGTAGCAAAACTTTGATGTCGTCAAACGTACGTGAAACGTACGTTATTACGTAAAACGTTCTCATGGAATTGAGAACACGTGGTTTGTATAACACATGTGATGATTGAACAAAGCTTTTAACTTTTTAATGCAGTTAATTAATAGCACAACCTAATATAATTTAAGAACGCTATACATAAAAAGAAATGCGCAAATCAATTGACACAACGGTTTCAGATCATTTTGGTTTGGTACATTATAAAATTCATAATGTAATCAGATAGACCTATCAAACAAGGAAATGAAATGTTGTTTATGTTTTAGTCCAGTCACTTTGTCAGAGATTTGTGAAAATAATGCGCATTTTAAACATCGTTGGCTATGGTTCGATAAGAATTGTTTCATGACATGTTAAATTATAGAACATTCCTCTTTGATAGAGGATGTTGAGCTGGTTCTAAATATAAACTATCAAACTATAGTATACACTTCTGCAAATACACAAAAATCCAGCTACACCATCATTTTGTCAATATGGCAGAACTTACTATGGATAACCCTTTGCTAGTGTCACCTACTGTAACATCTGCTCTGAAAAAGGGTGTAGATGATTTAAAAGATTGCATTGCCAAAATTAAAGAAGAGTTTGAAGGGTACCGAATCCCCATCAATGATGACAACCATGATTTGCAAAGATTTTGCTCCAAGTTGGAATTTATTCTCCAGTTTGGTATGAAAACAAAATCTACTATATTAGGTGCGAAAAAAGATTACTGGAACTATATTCAAGAATGTATAGGGACAAACAAAGGTTTACGAGATGGAGTAAAGTTTGTAAAATCTCTCAATGAAATTAAAACTAATCTTGGAAGAGGTAGAGCTCTTATTAGATTTGCATTAATGCATCAACGTCTAGCAGATACGATTCAGAACTGTGCAAGTAGTGGGAAAATATCCTCAGATTGGTATGCGCCTCATTCAATATGGCTTCAGCATAAATTGTCATCTGAAGTTGTAAATGTGCTTTACGATCTAAATGACATTCAATTTGATCTTTCCTCTGAAGGATATGATTTAGATAATGCCTGGCCTTCGTTTGCTCGAAAAACTTTGAATTTTAATAGTCCTTTACAACAAAATTGGCAACCACCAAGTCGAAGTATGAGTTTTACAAGTCTTCAAAGTACACCGCAGGACCATGATATAGAAGATATTGAAGAAAAATTGAGAAAAAGAATACTAGACTTAGAAGATGAAAATCATGATCTTCAGAGAAGATGTAATGATTTTGAGGTAAATTGTGAAAAGTTTAAGAATGAATTAGCCCTCAAAGTGGAAATGTGGGATGAAAAAGAAACAGGTTATAAAATGAAACAAAATGAATTAGAGGTGGTTATCAAAGATCTACAAGATAAATCAGACGATGTAACTGATGGAAGAGAAAAGGAAATTAATGAAATTTCCGTCCAAGTAACACAATTAGAAAAGATGTGCAATGATTTGAAATCAGAATTAACTATAGCCAAAAAAGATCTTGAAGCTAAAACTAAAGTTGATGAGACAAAATCTGCTCTTATTAATATCCAAGAAAAGCGTATTGAACAGCTTCAACGAGAAAACAATTTGATAGTTGATGAAAATCAAAAAAATCAAACAGAAGCTGAACAATTATTGTCAGTAAAATGTTCTGAGATGGAAAAAGTTATTGACGAATTAGAGAAGAAAAATGGTGAACACGAGAATGCCTTTTCAAAGGTGGTTAAACAAAATGAAGAATTAAAAGAAATGCTTCATTCACTTCAGAGTAAAAGTCGTGACTTGGCAGAAATCTCAAAGCAAAAAATATCTGCCTATGTTGAGGAAAATAAAAACTTGAAGGAATCTTTAGCAGATATTGAAACTTATAGGAAAGAAATTTCTGGTCTTAAAAAAGAAAATTCTGAGTTGCTTGATACTATCGAACACATTTCTCAAACTCAACAAAATGAAATAGCTGAAAATTTGATAGAAGAAAAAAAGCAAAAGAATATTGTGGTTGAGTCACTAAAAGATTTACAAGAAAAACATGACACATTAGCAAAAGAAATGCAGAAGAAAGAAGAAGAGTATGGAAAGTTATCAAATGAATTAGATTCAAAGAGAGATGAATTACAAAGTGCATTTGAATCTGTAAGAAATATGAGGGATGTAGTGTTATCATACATTAGAGAGCCTGAAAATGAAACAAGCAAAGATAATATATTGAGTGACAATACAATATTTGATCTTATTTCCTTGATACAATCTAAAATAAAAGTATCTTGTGATGGCTTAGAGGAGAAAATGAAAAAATTAGTATCTCAAAACGAACAGTATGTAACAGATATCACTATGTTGAAAGAAACAAAAATGAAATTGACTTCAAAAATTGATATATTAGAGCAAAAATGTGATGAGCAGTTAATAGAATTAGAATTGGTGAGAAAAGAAATAATTACATTAAAAAACGAACTTGAAGATTCCAAAAATAACATTGTGAAACTTCAAGCAGATAAAGAAGAGTTTAAAAAGAGTTCTACTGATTTATTAGCAAAAGTTTCTGAAAGAGATGAAATTATCTCTGGGTTAGGTATTCGGTTAAATGAAGTTGAAACTCATGAGAGTGAGACTGAAAAGAAAATTGATGAACTAAATTCACTTATTCTTGACAAAGATCACCAATATGAAGTTTTGCAAATTGAATTAAGTTCAATGAAGGAACAATGTACAACATTAGAAAAAGACAAAGAGAAAATATCGACAGATGCAAATCAATCATATTTTGAGTTGAAAGAAAAACTAGGTCAAAGCCAAACTGAGGTCGATGTTTTAAAGGAAGAACTTACAAAAATTACTTCAGAAAAAAACAGCACATTTGAAACATGGAATGAAAAGAACAAAGCACTTGATGAGCAATGTCAAGCATTAAGAAAAGAAAATGAGGAACTATCCTCTAATCTTTCTGATTGCAAAGAGAAAAATGAAGCACTGAGTAATGAAAACAAAGCCCTATCCTTGGAGTTACATTCAAATGAAAAAATCCATTCTAGTCAATTATCAAAGCTCCAGGAAGACCTCTCAATGAGCAATGAAAAAGTTTCATCTTTAGAATTAGAATTAAATAACAAAGAGATAGAATTGAAACAAAAAATCAAAGAAATTGAAATTCAAGAACAAGAAATGTCGGCTTTACAATTTCAGTTAAGTACATTTCAAATGAAAGAAGAACAAGAAGTTCAGTGTAGAGCAAATGAGAGTTCCAAAGTTCAAACACTTTCAGAACAAAATGAAGAAATGCAATCCCTCATAGAGGCACTGCAACTAGAACTTACAGAGAGAAAAAATGAGTTAGAATCTGAAAATATGCGGCATACACAAGAAATTCAAGATTTTCAATTATGTATAGCCAAGAAAGAACATGAAATTGAGCATCTCAAAAATGAATATCAGAGTAAAAGCAAAATTCAAGAGGAACATAAAAGCAAGGAAATGGCACATCTTAAAAATGAAAATGAAAAGCAAGTTTCTGTCCTTAAAAATGAAATTGAGCAATTGCAAACAGACATCACTCATTTAAAGAAGAAACTTATTCAAGTGACGAAGGATAAAGATCATCTTTGGCAAAAGACTGATCAGTTAGCATATCTGCAAAGACTTAAAGCTTCCGAAACATGGATGGACAGTAACAGTGTTTCAAAGTGCTTGTCGTGTGATGCTCAATTTTCTTTTCTTCTTCGGAAGCATCACTGCCGTTTGTGTGGTAGAATATATTGCTATGACTGTTGTAATAATTGGGTGATGACTGCGCATAGTCATAAGAAAGAGAGAGTATGTTGCAAATGTGTAATGGAGCAAAGCCAGTTAGAGGCAACATCAGAAGGTGAGGATAGTGGAAGCGATAATGAGGCCACTGCAACAGAATATCCTGATAGGCGCAGTCATAAGCCCGAAGAAGTTGAAATACAAGATAATCATGCCAGTGACGATATACATTCAACTACTTCACACACAGAACAGCAAATAGAAGGCTCAAATAGTACTGCTGAAATAGAGCCATTTGATGTGATTACACAAGAAGAAGTACAGGAATCAGGAACAGATACACTTCCTGATCCCTGTGCTCTTTCAAGTGCTCTTGTTACAGAAGACGTTTTAATTGTCGATGGAGTAGAAGCTGAACCAGAATTATGGATAACAGCAGGTCGGAGCTATCTGGTACCAATAAGTATCTCATCAGTTGGACTGACAATTAAGTGGGAATTCACTACATCCCCTAAGGACATCAACTTTTCCTTAACATTCTGTAAAGATGAACCAAAAAGTGAAGATGAGGTGTTGTTACCCATGTGTAAATGCAACTCGCATAAAAAGGCCATTAGTGGTGAACTTACAGTCCATCAACCAGGTGTTTATACCTTGATTTTTGACAACAAATCGTCAAGATTCACATCTAAAAAATTACATTACACATTAAGTGGATCTTTGCCGTAATTTTATTCTGTTATTTGTGCAATTAATTTATTGTATTGTTTTGTGATGTCAGCATAATATACATGTAGTTTGTTTGTTTTAATTTGTGATGTTTAATAATTTTAAGGTCAGCATGTTAGTTAATGTGGTGAATTCAATATTGGAGCCACTAATATTTTTTTTATGTCACTTTTACTATTTTCATTTCATTTTTAGTGGTAACAAATAAATTATAAAGTTTATGTATAGAAATGGAACCATTTATATGATTTCATAATGTTCAATTGATCATTTTCATATTAAGTGTATTTGACAAAATACTGTAAAACTAGAATATTTCGCAGCTATTCAATTTCACAGTTTTAAAGAATGCGATAATTTTAGAAGAAAATTTCAACATATTTCATAGTAAACAGGTTACCGGTAACTGCGAAATTTGCTAATTAAATTGCATGCAAATATTACTAGTTTTACAGTAAGTCATATGTAACACTTTCAATCACCACATTTGGGGAAATATGGGACCATTTATGCCAAATTATACATTCCATGATGTATTAATGTGCACCAATACTAATTAAATTACATTTTTGCGGTATGACACTTTTACACACATGTATTAATGAGTAAAGCTTGATCATTTATGCCTTCCACTGCAGATCACATTGTTGATGTCACTGAAAATATTCTTTATACTCTTGTATAAATCCCATTATTGTATATTGACAATTAAATGAAAAAATAAAAAATAATTCACTATGTGTGAGCTGGAATATACTTTACTGCACCAAAGTTCCCATGTAGCATTTTAATACTTTTAAGTTATGCGCAGTGGCTAAATACAGAAGCATTATTATGCATTTAGTGCCTTCTGAAAATTCCCTTTCATTTTAACAGCTCTAATAGAATAACTAGAACACTTAAAAAACATGAAGGCCAGAAATGGCAACAGAATGATTTTCCTGACGTAGCTTCACAGTGCACATAAAAAGTCCTACAATAACACACATGACCCCTACCATTGAAAACTTCCATATGTGAAAAATATAAATCCTCTATTCCATAAATTTGCAATGTAGCGGGAAAGGCATTGTTTATAAATATTTCTTCAACTAAGCATCTGTAAGTACTGGTATGTGCGTAAATCGACGGATCTGAAGGTATGCGTTAAAGTGTCAAGCAAAGATTCATGTATGAATACAAATACTGTATTCTGAAATGTTCGTTCTATAATTTTTGCAACCCGTTTCTTATCTTTATGAAACTTTGAATAATTTCAACATGAAAACGTATTACTTGTCATTTTATTTTATACAATGTGTGAAACATTTACTCCATCACATTCATACATTTTCATGATCACCATACTTAGTTCTAGTAACATCAGCAGTGAATTCCAAATTTGTTAATCACAACTTAACAGGTTTTCCCACAATGTATAGGTTTTATGCTCAATAAGTCTTAATATAGCAAAGGCTTATAATACCTAATGTTCATTATAATAACATTATTCATGCTAGTCATGCAGTTTATATCAAAATGTGCCTCAGGTAAAGAAATTGTGTTGCAATATACCAGTATGATTGTAAGAAGCTACACATAGTCATTTTCGACAACATTAAAATTGAAGATTTCTTTCAAACCTATGTAAATTTAGTATCTTCGAAAATTACTATCTGTGAGACAATGTATATAGTCCTGCATGATTTATAACTGAATTTAAAAAAATATAACAAAACTTGGGGGCATCTCAAAATGAAAGCATGCATCAATTTAATTAATATAAATCTATCCTATAAACCAATACTTAGTATTGATAAATTCAGAACATTATCACATTATCAGTCAAAATTACACTCATTCATATGTACATTTAGTAAAAATCATGTTTACATATATACACATATTTGCAATTTAATACCATTCATAATCTACAAAGCATAAAAATAACTACAAACAAGTGATAAAATAGGAAGTCTCAATACGTATACATATTTGTGCCAATACTGACCAAGTTGAATGAATATATGCTATAATCTATTTTTTATTAAACAAAAAAAAAAAAAAAAAAAAAAAAACTACTTGAAAAATCATAACACTGCCAGCTCATGTTGTTTGTTAATACTATAAATATACAATTAATGCTACAGTACACTATATATAAAAATACAAATATTTTTTAAACGAAAAGAAGGGGACCAATTCACATGTAATAGAAGTTTCAACATTTACTGCTCATTTGTAAAATAGCAGACCTTTAAAAAAAGTAAAAATAACACACAAATCCAATTTGAAATTTGATTATTCATCTACATGTACCTTGTGACCAAACAAATTGAAACCTATCCATTATAATTTATTTCCAGACTCCCTACTAAATTTTTCCTAAATAATCTTATTACTGTATATAGCCACATACAAGTCTCATAATATTAATTACAAAATCTGTATGTATAATATAGAAAAATCTATCAATTTGTCACAAAAATTGACTAGTGATTAGTTTTATGGATTCTCCCATTATACATCCTATCCAATTCAGATTTGGGCTTGACACATACTCGGGTCATAACAGCATAATTCATTTCATACATTATGTCCATTTTACACATGCATAACAGATCAGTTAACTACACTCTTAACAAAATGTCACATATATATTTACATATAACATTACCATCCAATCTGCCCAGTAAAATCTATTCTCACAAAAATTAATAATATTTAATTAATACAATGATTAAATGCTCAAGTAATATGTGAAAGTATTCTTCAAATCAAGTATAAACATGAATTCATATATATAAATTCATAACACAGTCACACGAGATAAAGCGATCACTTTTTTGTGAGTGAAACAGCTAATTACCTGCAATGAAAATTCTATCTCATCTTAGTCATCGTGGCAATTCCAATATAAACAGAAAAGATATTTTTTTCTAAATGCACCTATCTAAATTTACAACCATGATTTAACAGAACCTTAGGAAAGCGACTTCATTACAGTTACAATTGATAATTTATTGCAAATTGCCAGTGTACAGGTAAATACATTCAAACGCAAATCATTCCATTGATGCAGAATTATACAAATAGCTGCAAAACAAAATACAAAAATATTAACTGTAAATTCTTAGCATGCATGGTAGGATTCCAAAGTATTAAAACTGACCATTGGTATATATAATATAAATATATTGATTCAAGCCACAACCATTATGTAGAAAATATGCATAACTTCTTGGTCATTTAAAACCATCAATGGGCTCATTTTGAAATAAGGACAACAAAGTAAACACAAATCCAACATAAATATATAGAAAAAATACAGTATTCACTACATGTATTTCATTTGAAAATGAAAATGACCAAGTTTGTGGTTAGATGTGTGAATGTTTTCTGGAGAAGCTTTTAAGCTATTGCATAATATCTTTTGAAACATTAAATTGCAGCTATGCACAATTAAAACAATCGAACAGTTTTGTAAAGCTAGAACTGTAAATACAATTTCAAATGAGATTTAGTAAGGCAGTTTTGATTACACGAGCGATGATGAAGGAACAAGAAGTTGCATACAGCCAACTGCCACCTCAATCTTAGTAACCCAGTAAAACACTCCATATTTCTGTACAAAAATAAAAATTGAATTCCATATTACTTATTTCAATTTGAAGACCATAGAGGATGAATTCAATTTACTTCATGAAAACAACAGGGCTACCATGCCCTTATCAAATCACGTTCTTTGGAGTATGAAATAATTTTCCACTAGAAGACAACATGTCACTATTGCTCATAGCTGAGCATAATTTGTCAACATCAATTGTAATACAAAGAATTTAAGCGTTTGTTTTTACCATAGTAAATTTTGCTCAACGTGGGGTTATATCTGACATTCTGACATGCACATCAATTTTCCAAGAATCAAGACACTGTTCATTACCTCATTCCTATCACTTGGCGAATGTCAACAAATCGATGGGAATCTTGGAACAATATATTTTACTAGTTAGTTAATTGACATTTAAACTCTATGTACAATTGTACACTGAACTGGAAAACTATGACATCATAGAAAATCTAACTTCAGCACCATACATTCTTATTTGTAATTTCTATATCACATTCACACAGAAAGAAACTGTAGGAAGAACAGACAGTACCTAAATGGAAGTCAAAAGACTTCATGTATATGTATCTCCACATGACCTTTTTTGTTCACTGTAGTGAATCATCGACTATTAATCCTGACAGTAACTAATATAGTCTTCTTAAAACAGGACTACTTTGGCTTTAGCGACACAGGTGTCAACATACAGTTTACAATTAGGCATTTTCATAAAATGATGGCTGTATGTAGGATGTGGGCACAAAGCCTTCATCTCCATTTTCCCGTCTCACTCGAGTCCACCCATCACCCTGATCGGCCTCCACTATAGATAATTCCTCTCCTTCATTCATTGCAATACTGCCCTCATTTACAGCTGAAAGGGAAGGAATCAAAATGAAATCTTAAGTTATTTAACTTCCATCATAAATACATGTTTATCTTCAGAAATTTTCATAAACCATTTAAATTATAAGATTTTCATTAACCATCGAAATCAGTAAGAGCGACTTTGAACATTTTAACTTTCACATGAGTGGAAATATGAATAAAAATAACTTGATTTTATTAACTATCATGTGAGCAAATTTCTCTCCAAAGGTCACCAATAAGCTGTTTACCAAAGCTAAAGAAAAATATGTCTTCTTAACATAGTCTTATTAACATGCTGAGTAAATAATTTGAAGCAAATAAATTCAAATAAAGTAAAACTAAAATCAATATTTACATGATTGGAACTGGTCAATATGAAATTTATACTAATAAAACTTACGGCTGCTATCAGGAACAATTCTTTAAAGTAATGACATGAAAATGAAAATTACATTCAACCCATGACTATAAATCATAGCAAAATAAATCAAAATATCCTTCCTAGCACTTACCAAAATCAGGAACCTTCTCTATCAATGAAAGACTTTTAGAACTAAATCTGTGATGAAGACCAAGCATGCTGACAGTCAAGTCAAGAATAATATACCTTCAAATGTATAAAGGGCACGGCATGTTCCAATGATTGGGTAATCATCTTCCAGATCCTCAAAGCTGTCTTGGTGAGCAAAGCCAGGTCTATCATCGATCTTATTGTCATCCTCATCATCTGATTCCGCCGTTGGAGTCTCTTTCACCACTCTGCATAATGTTAACGCAAAGAAAACAATATACCATACCTTCAAATGGATACATAGCTCGGCAAACACCAATAACTGGAAAATCGTCGTCCAAATCGTCAAAGCTGTCTTGATCACCTAATGCTGTGGAATTTGTGCTGTCAACCCCTGTATCAGGTGATTCTGTAGCAACTCTGCTGGTAGAGAGATAGCAGGATATATATACAGGGTAAAAGCAAAATTGCAAAATAATAATACCAAGCACCATTTTGCAATTTCTGTTCATCACAGGCAGATTTTTTTTCAGAGATGTTCAAAGATCTAACTAAATAAGATTATTAGCGGAATTTGATCCAATTTGCCGTGAGCCAGATGATCTACTCATTATTATAAGATAACTAGGGTGCTAATTTAATATGGAATCGCCAATGAAGACATCCAAAATGAATCAAATTTTCTTATTACTTTTTCATCAGGTGTTAAGTTTTCCATTTCATGGCATATTGGATAAACGGCAATATACACAAGCCACACCTATAAAAGACATATGGTATCATTGGACACTAATTGATACTATGAAGCAGCTAATGAGACTATGAAGTAATTCATTAATATCATAGAAAAACTCTCCACACCAAAACTTCAGAGGGATAAGCAAAATCCCAGCCTAAACAACTTGTTTACCTTCAAAAGAATACAAAGCTCTAGCAACACCTATAGCATTAGTATTTCCTTTTGCTTCATAATATTGTGCGTCTGCAACATCATCTTCTACATCTTCAAATTCATCACTATCATCAAAGTCGTCACTATGAATGCGCGATACACAACTAACAGGTCTAGTTGAAGTCACTACACGAGATCTAGAGACATGCATGGTTAGAGTTAAAAGCTTTTCAGTCAGGTATATTATGGATATTAAAAAAAAAGTTAAATTCCACCAATAAAAACGAGTAATAAAAAGAAGATGTGACTACACAAAATACAAGTTCCACAAGAAAAGCGACAGACAGTCAGCGACAGGACAAAAAAAAAGATTTATAATATTTGTCTTAGTAATACTTGCACATGGAGATATTTGATATTTTTTTTCACCTTTCTTTTGAACAAAATAAACTTGACATCACATAAGTTGATATTAAGGCCGAAGCAAAAGAACACAAACATGCAAGTATCCATAGTATCATTTTCAGTCTTACACCCTCAGTAGCTCAATTATTTTTTAACTATTTAAGCATTACGATGCCCATGAACAGAAAAGGCTAAAAAGTACAATAATTATGAGATAAGTATACACAGAAATCTTTAAAAGGGTATGTTACTCAATAACAGACTTTTCTTATAAAATAGATTAAAAAAATATTAATGAAAATCTTTGAACCACTTCAATGAATACAAAATATTCGCTTTGCAGGTGCAATTACATATAGTACTTATGATTGGCATCTGATAACCAGTAGTCCCACACTGTGTTTATTCACAGGTTCCCAAGTTTTCTTGAATCTTGGATCTGGGCTCTTTGTTTTTGCTCTAAATGATACAATGACGATGGTAAAAGAAATGTGCAAATTGTGAGACACGGTGGAACTTACGCATTGTGCTGTTGTACCGGTGTGCCTGGATTGGAGGAGCCACCGTGACTTGAAAGGCTCATATCTGACATCTTTCTAGTTGTGTATGCCGTGCTGCCATCTCCTCTTTCATCACAACTTTGAAGGTAACCCTGAGAAACAGTATGGTGCGAATAACATTTTTACCACTATATCTTTGGGCAAATCATCAGTCTACTGGGAAATGATCATATGACTGTTCACCTCATTGCATGAGTAAGTCATATGGATATTGGCTCGCAATGACTTAAACAGTAGTGATAAAATTTAATTTACGAAATACCAATCACTATTACCTCAAACTTTGTCATCTCCTGCTTCACTTTATCAATTTTTTGCGCATTCTCCTCCAGCTGTTTGTCTATTGTTGATGGGTCGCCCAATGCAGAATTTTGTGAATAAACATCTCTCATTTTAATCATTCCGTCCCTGAAACAAATAAACAAATGTCAATATAAAATTCATTTTAAAGAAATGAAACTACTTAATAACTTTTCAATACCACACATGTGGTCTCAGTCAAGTAATTACATCTATGTAATTAGCCATTAAATATTTCCTTGTTAAATAAACAGTACCCTTAGTATGTAAAAAAAAAAAAAAAAAAAAAACAAACAACAACAAAAACACCACACACATTGTAACAATTTTGATATATGAAAATCCTGTTAGTTTCAACACATTTATTATGTCATAAGAGCAAGACTTGGATCCACCACATTTACATTTATTAGCTATACAGAATACAATAAAGAGATTGCGCAACGGCTAAAACTCTCTCATGAAAAAAAATCCTGTTCTAGCAGAACAAAGCTATAAAAAAGAAATATAAACTATAATTACCTTTCTGCTGTTTCTTTGGCAACCATTTGCTTGAGAGTATCAATCTTCTGCAAAAGTTTTTTCTTTTGCTGAGTTGGTGGTAGATGACTATAGTCCTCTTTTGTATCATCCATCTAATTAAAGATTCAAATCAGTGAATACATTTGTTAAAATTTCTATGCACCGAGCACAAATTGGTTAATAGAAGTAAAGTGAAATATTTTGAATTTCATTTAAAAGAAAACATTGTTGAAAATTTCGCAATTCATCTAATCAAGTTGTATTCACACATTTTAAAGATATTAACATACTGACAAAAATATATAAAACATAAATTTTGCTGAAAATTATACACACAATTTTACAATTATATACAAATGTAGTCCCAAGTAATTTACATTTTCAATATAACTTTTCAATTGTCATTATTGCGTACACTTCAGTAAATACCAAAATTAAAGGAACACGCACAATCATAAAAGTTGCCAAACAGATGTATTTTTACAGTCAAACATTAATAATTATCACTCAGAAGCTTTAATAGTTTAAACAAATCCTTTGGGTTTAAAATAAAACTTAATGAAGGCATGGAGACTAATATTTTTATCAAATATTTTTATCAACACAATAAAGGAAAACCACTATAAATAATAACCCATGCATAACTGCCACGCAAGATGCAGTTTAGTAATATTAAAATCATTATTTGTACACATTTATACGAGATGTAATATAGTACAAAATAATGAAACTTGTTTCTGTACAAGTTGTCATATGAATTGAAAATAAGCGAAATGATGCATGCGACGATGCCAATAAACAAACATGTATTTCTAACCCGCAAGAATCCTAAACCATAACCACTATATTGACTAACAGCATGGTCTTTCAAGGCTCTAAGCTGAAAGAATGTGGACATGCCAGAATATAATGAATAAATACAAGTACGACATTTAACAAAGATCATGAAACATGTATATATCTTATTCAAGAAGGATATACAAGAAATGAGCTTAAGAAAGGTATTGATGACATTGATGGGTCCCTTCTCCACAATCAAGAGTATACAAAACATGAACGATGCTAAATGAATACAGGTGAAAGAATAGAACAAAAAAAATAAAACCATGAAAATAAATTATAAATGATAGAACCAACATCTTTAATAAATCATTTGCATTTTCATTAAATAAATTATATAAAAATTAGGATTCTAAACTGAAATGTAACTCATGCATTATTCTAGAATAAATTTGAAAGTACATTTTGGAATGCATGCAGAATAGGGACAAGCTCTACATCGAACTAAAGATGAGCTGGGATTAAGACTGAATATAAAATAACCTCAGAACCATGCATGCCGAAAGGTAACTGCAAACAATACCATGTATGTTAGCAACATATATCAAATCTACATCAGTACAGTCTATCCTAATGTACTAGTACGTGTTGTAGTCAATAAATGCATTTTGTATATCTATCTATTATAAAGAAACTTTAATGTGTAATATTTAATAAATTGTAAGTTTAGTATGTTGTTTTAGAAGGCGGAACATAAACCAATGTTGCATATATTATTTGTTCTAAATAGATATACTAACACATTTGTCGTAACAAGCACTTTCTACAAATTAATCTAACATAAGACAAAGCAAAAAATAATGACTTCTCTTTACTACACTTTAATGTAAAAGGTAAACGTTATTGGTTTAAAATTACTCTGATTAAAAGGGGGAAAGTTGTTACATTTCAATTACCAGTTTTACGTTTTGACTGCTAAGAGATGCCAAAGATAGCAAGTCTTTTCATTGGCCTGATCAACAATAAAAATGTTTCACTACAAACATTTTGATGAGTCATTAATCTTTTCGTAATAATGTACTTAACATATTGAAAGAAAACACTAAAATTCCATATTATTTGCTCTCTACATGTTAGGACACCGATAGGAATATGCGGATAAACAATACCATTAGTAAGCTTACTTTTCCAGTGCCCTGCAAATCATAAACACAATATTTTGCATAAGCATATTAAGACACGCGCACACAAAATAAATACACAAACAAGGAAATGCAATAAGATTTGAAATGAAGAGGTACAATGGATGGGTTTCTGGATATATTCTTTGTGCCATTCCCTCAATTAGGACACACGGTACATGCAGAATATTGAGTAAAAACCATCAACATAAACGTTCACTCTGAAAATAAAACTAGTAAAAATACAAGGGGTTGGTACTGAAAAAAGACTCTGGACACACAACAATTAGTGATACACTATAAAGGAATTCATAGTACAATATGAGACCATCAAAACCATTTCTCTGTAACTGTGACCTAGGTGATCTAGAAAAATGCTCAAGATAGCCAATATTTGCAATAGCAAATGAGAAAATTTTCAATATGATATTTGCAGCCAGGAATTGAAGCCATTGACAAGTCATGTTAAGTTGATGTTTTACACTAAGAAATGATAGTTAATAAATTGGTCTAAAAATAACTTCACTCATACATTTTTATGAATTTCCTTTTGTAGTGTTCATAAGTTAAACATCATTTGTTACCAAATTTGCAAATTTCAATGAAACGAGATAACTGGGATACTGGTTTATCTTCCAAAATCCCAATGGACAAAATCAATTCATAAGTCCGTAGATATTTCCTTATAAGTTGACACAGCATCATATACGTAAAAATGCAGAAACTGCAGTTATATTTGAAAACTTGGATACAAATGAGTAAAAATGAGAACAGAGAATCGTGGCAGCACATAAATGTACATACCAAAAGTCCAATGATCTGAGTGGGAAATTAGAAGCTACAAATTACAGTGAATCTCACAATACACATTGGCATGTCCTTATCCCTGTTGCAACAAAACTGTCAACTGTACTTTTTCTTAGAAAATATTATTCAGCATTGCATATCCATCCCCATGCCGTGTTGAAACGGAAAAAATAGGCTGAAAGTTTATTTTCTATTCAAAACATTTAATCAATATGCAACAAGATAAGCACATGAACCAAAGGCTGTAAACGGATAATGATTTTAAAAGATTTACTTTTTTCTGTTGATAGCATGATGGAAAAAAAATTGGAGTATGGTTTGAAAAGATTAAATAATATCAATTTTTAACTATGATGGAGGAATTCATGATTGGTTAGTAAAACAATGAAATATAAATGAATATGACTAGATATCAGAGATCAGTAAAGTAAATCTAAAAGGAGTGATTGTTTAGTAGAGTGAGAATATAAGGTTATTGTGGACTACCGGAATTTTAAAACTTTTCTCGATGCATTAACAGGAGCAGAGGGTTACACAGACTGCAATCCACACCAAATCCATGAGTATTACAATCTTTACTTAAAGAGCAAGGCAGAAATGTGGATTTGCTTTCAACGATTTGTGCAATAAGTCAGAGTGAAATATTCACCTAGACCAATGTAAACCAATGCTAACAGTAAACACTATGTTAGTTAATTCAAAACCAATGTGTACTAAACAGTAATTCAAAACAAAAACATTAACTTTACATATATATATACTTATGCAAAATTACATGAAAATGGCTCTATAAACCTGCTAAGAATTTTTTTTTTTGCAACAATTCAATCTTTCATGTCAATATGCAACTACCGTAAATTGCTAATCAATCGCCCCTGTAAATGATTTGGCTACCCCGAAAGGTGTACAAGGGGGAGGGCATTTAATTGAAAGGGCCCAAAAAATCATTTCCTTTCAAATATCCACTACCAAATTAATTTATTTTTGCTAAAAAATCATTGCTCGAAAAAAAAGAACTGGCAAATTAATTATTTATCACACACAAGCGACCATAAATGCCACTCACATCCTTAGGTTTATACAGGTGGTGTTGAGACGGGTGTGTTCTACGGATTAAATCATAATGGCGGACAAACAAGGTGGAAGGGCGTTGATTCAAGGACAACATGCATTTCTGTCTAAAATTAACCCCTGGCATTTATTCAGCTTTTTATAGTATCATATCATAAAATCCAATATCAACTTAATACTGTAGCAATATTCCCATTTTAATATACCTAACAAAATTAACAGCGTAAGCTTTCAAGAATGTTTAATAATATTCACCATAAAACCTGGATTTGTAGGACCAACCCCGATTACAATGTACTTAACAATTGAAATATAAAATTTTAAGAGTAGCGTTATCGATTCCATATTCATGTGATTTTGCAAAGGTGAAAATGAAAATCCATTGAGATGAATAGACGACTTACCTTTGAACTTGCAAACAAATTAAAGAGGCCCCCTCTTTTTTTGCCCCTGTTGCCGGACTGCGTTCCTTTGAAAGTATCAACAACTCTCAGAGTCTTTGGAGTGTTATTCATTGCACTGTTTTCAGGCATATTTCCATTACTTAAATCTTCAAACGGAATATCCCCAGGTGGTACAAATCCTGATTTGTATCGGTCTATCACCATTTGGTGATCCTACAAATGTAATGTAAACGTAAAAAAAAAGATTTTCTTAATGATTTAAGAATTGTAGTGGAAACCTTCTGTTTGTGTTAGGACTACCTGTATTTAGATTTTGAAATTAAGAGGTTCGATTACAATTACAATGGGTAAATTGTTCAATAAAATATTACATTCAATATTATATGCGAAGACTTACTGATGAATCAGTATCATCAACATAACTATAAATCAATTGTTAAACGGGGCTTATTTCTCAAGAACGAATATTTCCCCCATAAAAAAAAGTTTTCTGGTATTATCAGTCAAAAAAAAATCCAAAAATAATATCTGGAATCTGAAGAGTATTTTCTTCTAATAAGACGTGGGTTTTCAAAGACTTATCATATATGAAAGTAAACAACTAATACAAATTGCTGCAAGGTTTAGATTTTCAAATATTCAATTATAATTTTAATCGCATCATCAAATTAAAATATAAAAAATTAAATATTTCCATAAAAAACAAGCAGAGACCGTCAAATCAAAATTACAGTTGAGCATTATTTAGCAATACCTTTTCAGGATCAATAGATTGTGCAGCCTTCTGTATACCATCTATACAAGTGTTGATAATAGGAATCACATTACGCTCTATTGTTGATGACTGAATTAGCAACTGTTGTACTTCAGTAATTCGCCGACGCTCAAAATCCTCCATGCCCTACATTTAATAAATATAAAAAATTGATTTCATTCAAATAAAAGCATAAGTTATGATGTCACTTGGGCACACACTTGTCATGCATAATATAATTTATTATAATACTTATTCAAGTGCATATAATTAAGTGAAACATTACGAGATATAAAAAAACTTACCTGAAACACTTGTGGTATCAGTGTTGAGTAATGCCCACGCTGTGCATCATTCGTTCGTTGCAACTCCAGCGCATATTCCTTTTTACAATCTTCACATTGCTGCTGTTTGGTGTGCATCAAATTTTTAGCCTTCTCTACATCTAGACGGGATAAGTGAATATCGGCATCTGCCTTCTTAAATGCTTCTGAAGCATTTTCTGAATTTCTGAAAGACTTTTCGTATTGTTTCTTTGCCTGAAAAGGTAAAAACCAATAATTTAAATCTAATTTAATATACAGATTTCAAATTTATGTCTCATATAGTATCTTGCCTGCCAACATGACACTGCAAAATTAGTGACAAATCATTTTGTTAATATTGCACAATGTCATATATTTTAGTATACACAGCAGAATGGAATTTTTCATTTAGTTATAAAATATAACTCACGAGTAAAAAAGAAATGAAAATTTTACCTTTTCTAGTGCAGCTTGTTGAGTTTGAAGATTTGATTGTATTTTCTGGAACTCTTGCAAATGCTAAAAATATTTGCTCACTTTTTACTTTCAAGCAAATTTCAGGACAAATGTTAAAATCTACCTTATAATATACATACATTGCATTATATAACAAGCACATTTTGAATAAATTTTACAAAATATAATATCTCAAACAAAAACAGTTGCATTACTTCAATTATCATGTACTTCAACTAAAAACAGGGTCATTTTAAGTGTTACCTTTTTACGTTCCTGCTTAAGGTCTGAGACTAACTGTTGTAATTGTTTCATTACGCCACTGGTTAGATTTTCAGCAATCATCTCATGCTGTCCAGCCATGTCATGGACTTCATTTACCATGCTTAGAAAGCCTTGACTACACGTGAATCTATCATTGGAAAATGATTTTACGTTCATAAGTTAGTGCATTTTCAGCTGTTCGTTAAGATATGTATTTTATGCCATTTCCACAGCTTTTTCTTTAGTACATTGCACAATATCAATTTACAAGATAACCTTTTACATTCGATGGATAGTACTGACCATTGAAAAATATTTTAAGACACGCCTTAAGTGAACATGGGCCCAATAACCAGCCCCTTCCATGGGTGTTTTAGGGCAAATGTTTGTGAAATCTAATTTCAATAGATAATACAGGGCTGCCAACTGCATTCAGAGGAAAAACCAATACCAACTATTACTACTATATTTCTTCATATTTTATTATATTCATGTAAACTTAGTTAAAATGTATTGTAGAAAACAACTTTGAACATCTTGAGGTAATTATTGTCAAGTTATTTGTATATTGCAGGATTGCATAGTACCAGGAATAACATAACCATGGTTATCTTATTCCTGATCGTACTTAATACAGGCTGTCTATTTACAACTTCTAAATAACCTTGACATAAAATAATGTAACATGTTTAAAATTGATCCCAGTTGTTTATACATCAAATTAAAAGAATTACCAATCACAAATTTAAATTTGAAATACTATAACTCACGCATAGTCTTCTTCTTCCTTTTTCTTTGGTTGGAAAGATTTGCCAAGTTTTCTGAAATAATGAAAAGTAATCTTTGACCCTTAGTTTATATTGTTCACTCTGATAAGTTATACAAATTCAAAGATGGAATGAAATACATTATTTTTTTTCTTCAAAATACATATAAAACTAATAAAAATAAGAAAAATATGAAGTGAACATACTTGAGCTTTCCAGCATATTCGTTTTCTATATCACATCTTTCCTTAACAAATCTTGCATATTTTTCACAGAAGTCTATGCCTTTTTGGGCATGTTGTGCGACATTGTCAAACTGGTCCTGTCAAAAAAGATGAGTAATTTTGTATATAAGGTAAAGTGTGCATCAAGTTACAAAAGCTCTTTTTATTATGGTGAACCTTTATAAAACGCGTAATTTAAGCATAATAAAAGAGAAACTACGTAGGTTCAGACAAAGCAAGAAGAAAACCCATAACTTGCAGAAGCAACGAAAGGTTTCTTCATTTATAACAGTCGTCATGATGAGAAGAAATCATAATGAAAAGTAAACAATTGTAACGTAATTCTTTATATTTTGCTTGGGTGTCCTTTTGACTGAGGGAATACTGTAGGTTATGTTATTCTTGCTTCTATGTAAGAATGAGGTTCTGTGTTTGGAAATGTTTTGGTTAAGTTGACACGTCGACAGTTTGAGTGAGAAAGCTGGCATCTTTCTAGGAATAATTAGAAGGTTCTCTGTGTTGCATTCAATAAATATATAAAAGGTAAATAAAGGTAAATAAAGTTAGTTATCTTGCTTTGCAAAGTTTATTTTCACAATACTTTGCCTTATCCAGAGTAGGCTTACTTAGGTCCAAATCAAAATGAAAAAATACTTAAAGGAAATGTATATACAACAAGTAGAGCACTTCACACCCATCCCGTATATTATTTTGTTTAAACCATCGTAGCTCAGCTATTAATGAACCAACAATAGTGTTTGACGTGTCAAAATGAAGCTACTTACTTATATTTTCGTAAGATAAATACTACTTTTATTGAATCGTAAAATTACATGATCTATGGTGCATTTTATTATGAACTAACATTCACCCACAGCCTGTAGGTGGCGATAATATGCGATTTGAACAAGTTTATTTACGTTTATTCTTACTAGAAATCTTCTTTTTACACTTTAACACCAGGAAAATTATCGTGTTCAAGGTAGTAATGTTATTTAGTAGTTGTTAAGATGCTGTATATTTTTTCAAAAAAACATACGGGATGTGTGTGACCTACGGGCCCTGTGTGAAGTGTTCTCTTTCTAGGCTTCCTTTCCGTGTATGGATTGTGGAATTTAAAGCATGAAATCTCATCTACGGGCCACTACGTGTGTAAATATAGAGCACCAATCGCTAAAACCGCCCATAAACACAATCCTGGAATTTTACGTATGACGTATACTCCTGGATATATACTCCCGACTGTAGAGGTCACTAAATTCTACGTCATACATAAAATTCACGGATTGAGTGTATGGGCGCTTTTAGCAATTGGTGCTCTAGTGACCTCTGCCATATAGACTCAACAGATGATACAGATGAGCTTGAATAGATTTGTCCCCATTTTTGATCATTTACAAGTCATCCACGTAACTGACCCTCAGCTAATTAACAGGTACAATTATCAACCTGTACATTGTTTAAAAAATAATTTGATTTTCAGCCATCTTGAGTATTTTAAATCCTATTCATAGGGTTCCCACTCTTTCTGCCTGATAAAAATCAAGCCTTTTTCCAGGATTTTTCCAGGTTTTCCCTGATGATCATTTTTATTCATTTTTGTTTATCATCGATGCTTTAAATATTAATGCATGTCATTTCATATGATGTACCAGTGATTGTTGTGAACAGAAATAGCCCAAAATGAAAAATCATATAAAATATTTTAAAAAAGTCCAGCAAGTTAGATACAGCTTTCAATCAGCTTGTTGAAATTTAAGGGCTGACTCATAAGTTAAGGCGGGTGTGTGTGTGGGGGGGGAGTGCAGGGATAGACTACGTATGACAAAGATACAGGTAATCAGGACTGGCTGGTTTGAAAATCTACAAGTCCTGCTGATTATCAGCAGATCCTGACCAAGCGTGATACAGTTTTTCAAAATGAATTTATTACAAGAGGCCCATGGGCCTTTCTGGGGATTACCTGATCAACAAATATTAGCGAGATAAGCAGTTTGTGATGTTTTTCAGGGATTCCTCAAAAATTCCCTGGGAGTCATGAAATATATGAAAAATTGTGCCTAATAAGAATGTGATTCACTAGTAAAATGGACCTAATAATGTGAATATATTGGCTGATTATTGATTTATAGCAGTATCATCTATTACCAAAAGTGGTTACTTTTTGCCGATGTTTGTGGTTATAGCATATTGATTTTAATGGTGCATTCAAATAGTAATAAGAATGTGATTCACTAGTAAAATGGATAATAATGGGCCCAAATGGCAGCAATAATTTTACCTTTTTACCCCATTACCTTCCTTTAGGGTGGAGGGTCATGAAATTTACAATTTCTTGTCTCCTTACCCTACAGATGCTACATACAAAATTTGGTTAAGATTGGCCCAGCAGTTTTTGAAAGAAGATGTTCCATCATTCTGGCCTGTCGGGTTTGTGAGGCCAACCTTGAGTAACCTGAGTAACCAAAATGTCAATTCTGGCTGTATTGAGGCCACGTCAGTACCATCCAACCATTCAGAGCTGTCCATGTCATTGCATGTGTTCAGAATCTAACTAGAATCTAGTAAAATCATGCCACGTCAACCCCACTTCCCATCAATTCAGCCTTGTCCACGCCAACGCACCTGTTAGCTAGTGTTCAATCTAGCTTTGCATTGGAGGGGGAACCCTACGGGCCCATTCACCATCAAAGCGTATTTTATTTTTCTATGTATAATAAGCAATAGTAAGGGCAAATATATTATGTATCTGTGGTGAAAAAAAAAATCATTGGAAAAAAATCTAGATATCACAGGACTCAATTTTAAGAAACATCACCAATATCAGACAAGAATGGATAAAGTTTAGTGACATGTATTACTATATTTCTTGGTCTTTTTTTTTCATAATTTGATTAGACAAGCGTATGTGATTTTAACCCATGATATGTAAGGTCATTGTTTCATTCCATAAATCCTTCATATGGCATTTGGAAGCAGTGTCATTGGGATGAAAGTTCGATAACTTTATGTAAAGCCTCATTAAGAATGATCGTACATACTTTATTTTAGTGTTACTTTAATATCTTAAGCGTATAACAAGAAATTTCAACATATTGACATCAGTTTCCTTACCTTGCCAATGCTATGTTCCAGAAGAGGCCAGGGAAACTATGGACTTTTAAGGACAGAGCCACCGATTCGCCACAACAGATAGACTACATCCTGGTACGCAGAAAATGGAGGAACAGCTTACAGAACGCTGAAGCCTACAACTCATTCTGCTCTGTAGGATCAGACCACAGAGTCGTGTGCGCCAAACTCATACTTAGCTTGAGAACCGCTAAGCACACCAGAAAGGTCCGGTACGACTGGAGGCGCTTCGGTGCATCACCAGAGATCCAGGAACAGTACACAGTAGCTGTCCGGAACCGATTCCAAGTGCTGGAAACAGATGACAATGGTGCCAGATACAGCAAATTCGTAGAAGCCAATACTCAGGCGATGGAGGAGTGTGTGCCACTGAAACCCAAGAGGAAATCCGTCCACACTTCAACAAACCCACAAGTCGTAGATGCCAGAGAGAAAGCAGATGAAGCCCATGCCAGATGGGACACGGATAGCTCAGATGAGAATAGGTTGGCCTGGAAGCTCGCACTAGACGAGCTGTACAATACCTACGACCAGGTGAGAGAGCAGGAACTGGAGGAGCACTCACGCTCTATAGAGGCTGCTTTCGGTGCTCAACAGTACGGTGAGGCCTGGAGAGTAGTGAATGAGATGACTGGGCGTAAGAGAGCGAAGGAAGGTCAAGTCTCAGGAAACAGCCCGGAAGAGAGGGTGGACACCTGGTTTACCCACTATAAGAAGCTCCTGGGAGAAACCCCCACAGTTGAGGATCCGGACGAAGAGATACCAAACATCTTTGAAGATCTAGACATCAACGATGAGCCCTTCACTCTCGACGAGTTCAGAAAAGTCAAGGCCTCCCTCAAAATAGGAAAGGCAGCTGGTCCTGATGGCATTCCCCCAGAAGTCTTCAAATCTTGCGATTTTAACGACATCTGTCTTGATTTCTGCAATAAAAGCTCTAATGGAAAACGACAAGCCTGACCTCTGGTCATTTATGAACATAATCCCTGTGCCGAAGTCTGGTGACCTGTCCAACACTAACAATTACCGAGGCATCAGTCTGATATGCATCATCGCATGGATCTACAACAGAATGATCCTGAACCGTATACGCAGTGTCCTCGACGTAAAGCTCAGATACAACCAGAACGGCTTCCGCCCAAAGAGAACCACGGTGGCCCAGATTCTCGCACTAAGAAGAATCATTGAAGGTGTAAAAGCGAACCACTTGCCTGCTATCATCATCTTCATTGACTTCAGAAAGGCCTTTGACTCGATACATAGAGCGACGATGATGAGAATTCTGAAGGCGTATGGCATTCCACCAAATCTCCTGCAAGCTATCGAGCGCATGTATACGAACACTATGGCCAGAGTCGTTACCCCAGATGGAGAGATGGAGCAGTTCGACATAACTGCTGGAGTCCTGCAGGGCGATACCCTGGCCCCGTTTCTCTTCATCATTGTACTTGATTACACTATGAGGAAGGCGATGTCTGATGGTAAAGAGGAGGAACTTGGGTTCACTATAACCCCTTGCAAATCTAGGAGGCACAAGAAGGAAGTCCTGGCGGACCTCGACTTTGCCGATGACATTTCCCTGCTTTCTGATGCAATACTACAAGCCCAGGAGCTCCTACACAGAGTCGAGTATGAATGCAACAAGGTTGGTCTTGGACTCAACGGCCCCAAAACCAAGTACCTCACGTACAATATAGAGGAAGACCACGCTCCACTCCACACCCGCGACGGAACCATCTAAGAGGAGAAAAAAGACTTCAAGTATCTTGGTTCCTGGGTCGATGAGACACTCAAGGACATCAATGTCAGGAAGGTCCTTGCCTGGAGAGCACTCAACGACATGGACAGGACGTGGTGGTCCAAGCTAAGCCCTGGTGTAAAGAAGCGCTTCTTTGTTGCAACAGTGGAGTCCATCCTCCTCTATGGGTGAGGCCTGGGCCCTCAGCAAGGCGATGGAGAAATCCCTGAATGGAACCTATACTCGCATGCTGAGGAAGGCCCTGAACGTCCCCTGGAGCTCTAACACTCCTAACGAGCAGCTGTATGTGGACCTGCCTAAGCTCTCCGATAAGATTGCTGCGAGGCGGCTACAGCTCGCCGGCCACTGCCACCGCCACCCCGAGCTCCCTGCACAGAAGTTGATCCTGTGGGAGCCAACGCACGGCCAGAGAGGACGGGGGAGACCCCGCACAGACTTCATAGAGGTGCTAAAGCGAGACACTGGAGCCACAAACACAAACGAGCTAGCTACCCTGATTGAGGACAGAGATGTATGGAGGAGCCATGCTAGACACATTTTTCTTGCGCTACCGGCGTGAACCAGCCGGTGGTGGCTCTCTGAATGTAAACAAATATGGCCGCGCCCATGCAAGCGATACTACTAGTAATTTCGTCCAAAGAATATTTAGAAATTAAATTTTTAATAATCTTCATGCCTTTTCCCTTACGATTGCCATATTCCCGCCGAATTCAAGCCCTTCCCGGACATTTTTCAAATTCATGCCTATTCCCGGAATTCCCAGGAGCGTGGGAACCCTGTATTCAACCAACCGTGTGAATTTGTCTTGTACTGGTGCATTTATTTGCACGCTGCGCGTCATGGAGCATAAAGCAAGACACTTATTTGTATGGCTTATGATAAAAAGCAATGCTTTTATTCAGTGAAGATGTGCCGTTCATGATAAACATTTCATCTGTGCAAGATGCTTTCGAAATCAAATGCGCAATTTATGAAATTCCGTGAGTGATGACACAAATAAGTTCTTTCAGACAAAAATCGTTTTATTTATCTATCCTCATAACCACTGCAATCTGTACTCTGTAGTGTACTGATACATACTCCCGTATTCAGGCCCTCAAATGATCTATATGCATACATCTACACAACAGTACTAATTAGCTTGCCTGTGAATTACGCCTGTCATACCATTAGTTCTGTATAATCTATTACAGCTGAGATATGCTAGCTGGTAAGTAACTAGACTATTGGTTTGATTAGATCTAGACTTATTGACATTGATTAAAAATTCTGGATAATCTGTACTAGAACGTGACTATCTGGAAATGTTCACTTTAGGTCTACACAGATGCAAAAGTAGACTTGTGTTTAACAGTGGGTCACCGCGTATGACAGCCAAGGGAGTGATCAGGGGAAGTGGGTCTAGATTATCGCTACTGCATTAAAGTAAACTGTCATACAGACCAGAAATTGACAAAAAAATCCTGTCAAAAATGGCAATCCATGTATCTCAGAAAACCAAAGATATATCAAAGCATCAGCAAACCTACCCACAGTTCAGTACCCCAACTCATGTTGTTATATTTTGAAGTATGATCAATTAAATAACGTTTTTATACACTTCGATATCCGCCTATGATATATTACTCATTTTCAATTCAATATGGTGAAAGGTCAATCAGGGTTCGAGTCGAAAAACATGGCGTTTCTAAAAAAATGTTTTAGGACTCAGACCTTTAAACAAATGAACTGCGGTTTGTGTGAATGACTAACTAATATAAATCAATAGACTCTTTCCATCGTAAACTCCTAAGGATAGCAATAAATTTTCAGTACCCCAAAATAATCAGCAATAAAGATCTCTACTGCTTGACAATACAAACACCATGGAGTCAAATCATAGAAGTGAGAAGAATGAGATTGTTAGGACACATATGCAGATTACTTTGAAACAAAAAAGGCTTAATTATCAAAACACCGGTAAAGATCCTTTAAAAAAAGAAATCTTGAAATTTGTGTGAATGTCCAGATGATGAGATATCCGACCTTGATTATGATAATAATAAAGACAATGATTCAAACATGATGATGATCTGACAGATGCTGAAACATGATGCATCTAGCACAAGATAGAGACAAGACAGAACTATGGACATGACATCAAAAACTGACTTAAACTCAGATATGATGATGATGATGATGATGATGATGAATGATGATGATGAAGGATGATGATGATGATGTGATATGATGATGATGAATGATGATGATGATGATGCATGTGACCCCATGATGATGATGATGATGATGATGATGATGATGATGATATGAAGATGATGATGATGATGATGATGATGATGATGTGATGATGATGACATGATATGATGATGATGATGAAACACCATGATAAACATGATGTGATGATGAAATCATATGATGATGAGATTTGATGATGAAGAATGATGATGATGATGATTGAAATGATATGATGATGATGATGAAGAATGAGATTGTTATGGATGATGATGATGATGCAGATTAATTATGAAACACCTGTAAAGCAGGCTTTAAAAGAAATTCTGAAATGCCAAAGAAACAAGATAGACCTTGAAAAGAGACGAATAACATCAGACAATGACTTCTCAAACATGATGCATCTCGCACAAGATAGAGACAGTTGGAGACAGAACTATGTCAAAACATGCGTTTGTTTGTATGATGACAGGCAAGCTGTCAGAGTAGTGTAAACTATGATTAACATGTGAAAATGATGATGATGATATGTGTGAATACTCAGCAGCCACCAATTTTTATCATTGTGTAGCAAAGGGTTGCCACGTTTTATTAGTACATGGACCTCCAGAAGCAACTCACCCTCGGAGGTATGGGAGAGGGGTATCACATTGGCTATTGTTTTCAAACTAAGTAAGTTCTTTAAGGTGCAGAGGGGTAGATACCATGGTAGGATCCCCAAAAATGACATAGGCCCATTCATGATTACACAGGTCACACCTTTTAACGAGGTTTCAGAACCTCGAATCTCTGATTCTAGATACGTTAATAAAACCACCTAATATGGAGTTTATACGGTAAACTACATGTGGTCTCATGTTAAATATGTAGCCTTTTTTCTTACCATGCAATATAAGAAAATCCTAAAGTTTTTAAAATGTTTTATTCTCTATTTGAAATAAAACATTTTAAAAACTTTAGGATTTTTGTATGTTGCATGTTAAGAAGACTATACATATTTAACATGGTAATAAAACTAAGCTAAGGCTATTGCCTTGAAACTGGTTTCAAATAGAGAATGACACATTTTAAAAACTTAAGGATTTTTGTATATTGCATGGTAAGAAGAAAGACTATACATATTTAACATGGTAATAAAACTAAGCTAAGACTATATAGGTTCCAAACCAGTTATTTTACTTAAAATTGGTTGAATAGTGTAAACGGTCAGTTGTTAGCCAGTCATGTATCAATGTAGAAATTGGGCTGGACTAGAGAGGATTTTTGGGGGCGGGATGTGAGGGGGGGGGGCTCATCAATATTGCTGCCAGAGCTCTGAGAAAGTGGTTATGCCCATATGATTTTTTCTCTCAGTAGCTGAAAATCGAATACGCTACTGAAGAAAATAAGGCTTTCTGCCAACACCCAAAGCTAGACTTGAGAACGACTTGAATGCTCTGCAGGACTGGTCCGTTAGGTGGGGCATGAGGTTTAATGCTAAAAAATGTAACATCATACAGGTTATTCGATCACAACCTGTCAAGTACTTTTATCATATATGCAATGAGGTGCTCAGTGAGGTTGAGAGTGCTAAATACTTGGGAGTGACCTTCAACGCCAACCTGAGGTGGGATAGTCACATCACAGAACCGTAGGAAGCAAAATGAGATTGGTAAGGCCATTTAAAAGTTTTGATCTATAATCATGGATTTTTATTTTTTCACAAATGATAAGTCAGGCCATAATTGAATTATTGCATTATTTTTTCCACACACACAAATTATTGGTCAGGCAATCGCCTGACCGCCTTCGCCCTTCCTACGGGCCTGCATCAGCAATGTAATGAGTAAGGCTAATAGCACCCTACACTTCATCTCCCGAACACTACACCACTGTCTAGATAACACCCGCCAGCTGGCATATTTTGCACTAGCAAGGTTTTCCCTCGAGTATAGCAGAGCAGTCTAGGACCCATAACTCAGGAAGGACGTTGACTGCCTCGAAATGGTAAACAGACGAGCTGCTAGGATAGTGAAGGGACAAGGCCTTAGAGAGAGGGATGTTAGTGTCACTGCCCTACTTAAAGACCTTAAGTAGGAGCCGCTACAGGAGCGAAGGAGACAGCTGAGGCTTACTCTGATGTATAAAATAGTGAATGGGGAGGTAGCAATACCGACCACCCGGCTCATGCCTGCACGCCAATGCACCGGAGCAAAGCACCCATATAAGTATGCCACCATTAGAACCAACTGTGACATAGCCAAATTCTCGTTCTTTCCGAGAACCATTACTGAATGGAATGACCTCGAGGCTATCGTAGTAGAAAGTCCCTCAGTCGAGTCGTTTAAGACCCGACTAGCCAAGCTCTAGCAATTGCGCCAATCTGCTCCATGGACGTGATACCCATATCAGGGTTTGTTCACTAAAGGAACAATAATTTGAGTGTATTTTTAACAATTTTTTTCTCCACAACCCTGGCCATTTGAAAATCTTAAGAATATTTAGATTTTTTTTTTTTTTTTTTGTTAAAAAAACACATCGTGTCTATAACCGAATTGTGTGATTTTGCAACAAAATGGGATATCTTTTTTACCTTTTTATTTTCTATTATTTTATCATAAGAAACCAATTACAAGAACACAGTGTGTTTGCGTGTTTACAGTTTTTTTACACACACCATCAGTTTGCTAAAGATTAAATTTATGTTATGCAATATTCTCTGTAGTATATTTGACTTGATTTGATTAATCCAATAGGTACTTAACGCACGGCAGACGTAATTATAATCTGCAATTGATTAGGCATTATTAAGAGAACAGAACTACAGGGTATTACACCAGCTGTCAACAACTTAGTTAGTTCGCTGCTTGGAGGTTGTGCCTTTTCATGCACGTCACGTGCACCGTTTAATCCACGTAAGTAAAGCATTTACGTCACGCGTATGCTGGAAAGAGTACTGCTTTGTTTACGAACCAACACGAAGTACTTTCGTAAATATAAGATATAATTCCCGTTTTATTTTTTTAATGAGAAACCGAAAAGTCGTGTATTTGCTATTCAGTGGTCAGTATCGGCAGGTTTTTAGGCTTGTGAAAATTCTGTATCAAATAGTAATTGGACACAGATTGGCGTCATGGACGTTTTCTCATTCCACGGACACTGTGGTCTACACGCGATGCCTTAACAAGGCCAACCTTAGTTGGCCATAATATATTCATATAAAGGCACTGCCTTGGTAGATGGCCAACCCTTATGATTCTAACCATTAACAATAGACATATTCTATTTTTAAAAAAACAACCTTTATATGCTTATTTCTTCATATGCAATATGGGTTTAATTTTTATATCTTCATGTAGGCAAGCCCGGTAGGGACTATATAGGTGTATCCTGTATAATATATGCTAGCTGGAAAACCAGTGCAGAATTGGGCGGTACTAGAACGCATAATTTGAGTGTATTTTTAACAATTTTTTCTCCACAACCCTGGCCATTTGAAAATCTTAAGAATATTTAGATTTTTTTGCAGAGATGTTAAAAAAACACATCGTGTCTATAACCGAATTGTGTGATTTTGCAACAAAATGGGATATCTTTTACCTTTTTATTTTCTATTATTTTATCATAAGAAACCAATTACAAGAACACAGTGTGTTTGCGTGTTTACAGTTTTTTTACACACACCATCAGTTTGCTAAAGATTAAATTTATGTTATGCAATATTCTCTGTAGTATATTTGACTTGATTTGATTAATCCAATAGGTACTTAACGCACGGCAGACGTAATTATAATCTGCAATTGATTAGGCATTATTAAGAGAACAGAACTACAGGGTATTACACCAGCTGTCAACAACTTAGTTAGTTCGCTGCTTGGAGGTTGTGCCTTTTCATGCACGTCACGTGCACCGTTTAATCCACGTAAGTAAAGCATTTACGTCACGCGTATGCTGGAAAGAGTACTGCTTTGTTTACGAACCAACACGAAGTACTTTCGTAAATATAAGATATAATTCCCGTTTTATTTTTTTAATGAGAAACCGAAAAG
>CM032660.1:15245707-15256933 GCA_019095985.1 Streblospio benedicti
GATCTGATCAGCAGTGGGAAAAATGAGGACCATCATTACTACTGATGAAATCTCTGCAAACAGATATGTTTCCAAACCATGATCCAGTAAAACTATTCTAGTATATAATTAAACTTTTACACCTGAGTCCAGAATGACATGCCGGCATATGATCAATATTACCATGCTTAATTTTCATCTAAAAAATAAATAAAAATGTATACAATGTGTGATATAGCCACAGTTGCTGCATAGCATTTTTTGAAGCAGAGTAATCTAATATTACTCTACACATCCGCAGAAGAGCCCATGCTCACTCGTGGCCCATAGCCAATACTAGATAGTAAATGTAAATGTCGGTTTATATAGAGCCCCACTACCTGAATTGATCAAGGTTCAATTTAAAATCCCATGGGGCCGTGAGTGTTTAGAACATACATTCTTGACTTCCCACTTTAGCAGAAAAGCTACACTCAAACGAGACACAAAAAGTCCAGGTTGATTTCAAGTACATTTTAAAAGGCAATTTACATGTGTGTTTTCAAAATACTATTTTACATTGCAGCATACAAATGACACACATTTGCATAATTTAGAATATTTCTGTGTAAGCATAAAATACTAAATAATACATTAATTATTATAAATCAGCTGATATGACAAAATTAACCCAATATAATAGAGTAGATTTAATGATTATGATGCTATAACAATGTGTACTGGGATTTTAACAAACAGGAAATTCAATACTTAATCTTCCTAAAAATCAATCTTCAATAAGAATATATATGCATGAATATATAAGCTAAAATCAAAAAGTAAAATAAACAATTAGTGGAAGCTCTTCATTGGAACATTGAACACAATATACATCTTCATTAGCACCTTCAACACCGTAACATTCTGTAAATATATTTAAGTGTTCCACACTCCTGACCATTCATTCTATGACTAACTAATCTTTACACTATCCGTTGTGCATTGAGCTTTAGATAAAAATATAAATATTTGTACATACATGAACCTTTATAAAACATACTAGTAGGTCTAAGTTCTTTCTCAAATTAACTTTAGAGACACTGATAAAAGTGATGCAAAGAACTTAGACCCTCTGTCTTTAAACAAACAAGTATTAAACATAAACAGAGAAAAATATATTTCTGTTTGAAACAGGATGCGACATATACGTATATGCCGACAAAAGCCTAGCTGTTGCCAGTTTCTGGAAGTTTCCAATATGGGGAAAGTTGTGTAACGACTGCGCGAATTGTCTGCTGAGCCCTTTTACAAATGTCACCAGCATGTACTGTTGTTTGGTCCTGATCTGCAATTACAAATATCAAAACAATATTTTTAAAAATGAGTTGTTAAAACATTAAAAGTTGAAGAGCAAAAATATTTGCACTTTGTAAAAATAAATATCTTACAAGTAGAAGCATTTGTTTCGTTTCCTAAAAGCACTTCTAGGCAGCTTATAAGACTGTGTCCTATGGCTGTGGGGTTATAGCCTCCTTCAAGAGACAATATCATGTTTGCATTACCTGAAAAAAAAACATAGTGAACAAAGGTTTCAAAGCGGAAAAAAAAACAATGCAAAAAGGGATTTGAACAAATCTAAAATGAGCAACATAGCTAGTAAATGATGCTGTTTCATTCTTTTGATCTAGATAAATAAATATGTACAACTATGCCCAACATGCATGGTACAATTCACCTAAATTAAATCTAAAACTTTTATATGTTGACAAATAAGCAGAAATCTGAGCTTCTTAGAAAATAATGATAACCAGATTACCTGTAGCATGTTTAAGTTTGCTGGTCATGTATCCATACATATCAGGAGTTAGAACGTATTCACCAAGGAGATCTGCAGCAACAGCATCAAACCCACCCGCCACGAAAACTAAGTCAGGCTGAAATTCGCTGGCTATAGGTAATACAATCTTATTGAATGCATCTTTGTATTCTGCATTACCCATCATATCCTTGTTCCATGGAATATTCACGTTATAACCTTCACCTACAAAACAAAACTGACAATAACAGATATGTTTGAATAATTGGATATCAATGAAAATGCTTTAAACAATAGTTACCTGCAAGAGTACAGAATTGAATTTACTACTTTTACAAAATTAAACTTGTATAAATGTCGACCAAAATATTTTTACTTCCTATATTAATCTTATTAAATATTTATCATTTGATTATGTTTTCCATATAAATTTGACAAACTAAAAGGAAGACTATCAAATTACCTTTTCCTGATCCAATAAATTCATAGTTGGCTTCTTTCAGCTGTGGAAAGTAATCCCCACAATCAAAGCGATGTAGAGAAATATAAAGGACAGACGGATCTTCATAAAAGATATGTTGAATGCCATTCCCATGATGAATATCCCAATCTATGATCAGAACCTGCATGAATATACAATGAATTATGGAGATATTACAAATTATAGAATTTCATTATTCAATGATGAAAAGCATGTGATGCTTGATATTTAAGACATATCAATGTCTTGAAAGTTTAAACACCACACAATTTTACTCGCCAAAAAATATGACAAAAGTAATAAAACGACAGACATTTATTACGGTAAAATTATTGTCATGATATAACAGTGTACATGTATTTGGTAGTTGAAGTCCATAAAATCAAAGGATATCATTCGATTTTGATACAGATCTTCCTCAAATTAGGTTTAAATATTTCTCGGTAAGCTTTTTTTTACGAAACTACTTACCATGACAACTACATACAGATAGATACTTAGACTAATTATACATAATATATTACACACATTATAGATAATAATATTTAATGTTACCTTTTTCACATTATAAGTTGTTTGAGCGTATTTTGTAGCTATTGCGATATTGTTGAAAAAGCAAAAACCACATGATTCATCTTTCTCAGCATGGTGACCTGGAGGTCTGACAAGAGCTATTCCATTTTCTATGTCCTGAAAAAGCACACAAAACCCCAAATCAAATCCATAATCTTGGGCTAGACATTGACATTGGCCAGCTGGTCGTTGGCATATTCTGATTCATGGGTCTATTAAGGTATCATTAAAGGAAGAAAATTATGGCCAAGCTTGCATGATACACCGGGATGACACAACTAGTGAGAGCACATGTACACACAAGTATAAAATATTACAACTTCATTTACAAAGGAAGATAATTAAATACTGTACACTTCATTCTCACTTATTAATTACATAATAGTCTGAGATCTCGCAAAGTTGATAATGTCCAGTTTGTATATGAAATATGAGATCAATGAGTTTTAACTTAGTGGCAAAATTTATAATGCACAGTTTGGGCAGCATTACCTTAGTTTTGTATATGCCATCAACAATGTTTAGAACACAACCAACAGCACAACTGGAAGCTTCAAATGTATGATCACTGGTATACGTTTTCCAACGTTCTTCTAGCTTACAAACATCATCTTTACTTTCATGGGAATATGCTTTAACTTGCTGAATGTATTTTGGGTCATGGACTAATTCTAGTTCATTATCAGTTGCCATCCTGTATGTATAAAAACAAAAAATTAAAGAATAAACTACTAGCAAATCAAATCAAAATGAAGCAAGTGTGATTTACACAATGAAGGTTACCTAAGGTATATCAATTACATAATAAAAAATCTATCAATCTATTCATAATTTACACATTGTATCATAAGATGTACCGATAAATGATGAAATAATGAAAATAATAAATTACCTGGAATTGATTTCCTTACATTTATCTAAGAGACCTGATGCTTTGAGCATTTTCTTTGGTATTTTAATACGCTCTGGACTTTCTGGATGTTTTGAATTATCTTGGTGCTTGTGTTTTTCCATCAAAGAATCATAAACAAATCCGGTTATCCCCATGGTTCAAAATCCTAAAAAGTATGCGAGAACAGAAAATATATTTACACTCTCAAAAGAAATGTTACACATTACAACATATCAAGCTAGTGTAGCGAGAAGAAACAGACATGAAATCCCACGCTAGAAAGATCAACCAGAAGTGAAAGGAGGTGGTACATTAATGTTAGATCTGGTTTCTTAATGACATAACAGCAGTTTGTTTAACAGAATTGGAGACTGATTGTGAAATTGTACGGACCAAAATTTAGATAGCTGGTTGACAGGAAGTATACTTGGCCTCTTTCTATAGACCCAATGAAAGAGATAAGTGCAGCTTGTATCCCGGGGCTTGTATGAACTTCAGAAGTCAGTTGATAGACTGCAAGAGACAGCAGGTCACATATGGGCAGGGGGAGACTTATTCAACTTTGGTACAATTGGGCACTAAACCACATCAAGGCCAACTGCAAGCAGCCTGAGTGAACCTGCAGATTCCTAGAAGTTGTTGCTGATAGGCAAATGTTTTAAGTTTAAAGAGGTAGAGGGGGGCGTTTCAACTTTGTTCAACTGTGTATAGGAGGTATAGTGTGATAATTTCAAAAGATATACTGTGGATGATGTGAAGGAATCTTTTAAATATATAAAGAATGGTAAAGCATGTGGACTAGATGGTATTACTGGGGAACATTTAAAATATGCTAGTGATGTACTATTGGCACTTGTTTTTAATGCCATGATTATCCATGGTCATGTTCCACAACAAATGATGGACACTTTTATTTTACCACTAGTTAAAGACAAAAAAGGATTTAAGTGCAAACGACAACTATCGTCTATTAGCAATAACTTGTGTTTTATCTAAAATGTTAGAAATACTTATACTCAATCGTTATAAATTACTGTTTACAACCACAGACAATCAATTTGGTTTTAAAACAAAGTTATCAACTGAAATGTATATTTATGCCCTTATTAAAGCAAATAACAGAGCTGGTAGTCCGATGTATATATGTTTTCTTGATGCAAGCAAAGCCCTTGATAAGATTAATCACTGGACGCTATTTAAAAAGTTGATTGATAGGAAGTTACCAATATTAATTGTTATAATCTTATATGTATGGTACAGTAAACAATATTTTTATGTTAGATGGAATGGATGTTTCTGAACCTTTTAATGTTAGTAATGGAGTTCGACAGGGTGGTATATTGTCACCTTTTTTCTACAATTTGTATACTGATGAGATCAGTGTAAATCTTAATAGAATAAGAGATGGGTGTGTTTCAAATGATTGTCAAGTTAATCACCTGTTTTATGCGGATGATGCTGTGTTATTGGCCCCGTCTCCATCTGCTATGCAGAAATTACTCTCTATATGTGATAAGTTTGCCAGCGAACATGAATTAGTATATAATGTGAAAAAAAGTGTTTTAATGTGTGTTAAACCAAGATGGTTAAAAAATCTGAACATACCTGCAATGTATTTAGATGATAAACAACTTAAGATTGTACATGAGCAAAAGTATCTTGATGTGTTTCTTACTGATACGATGAAAGATGACTGTGATATAAATCTCGAAATAAGAAGTATTTATGCAGGAGGCAATGTTATTATTCAAATAGAAAGTCCCCAAATCAGGTTTCATTTGGTTAAATAGGAAAACTGAAAATTGGACCGAAAAGGGCTTTCCATTTGAAGAGGTCCTTTATTTTAGGTAATGACCTCTGTCCGGAATAGTTTCTAGAGACTAATTTATGCTACTATTGTGTGTAAAGTCATTATTTTTTTACAAATTATTATATTATCTTTATAATTTAATATTTTTTAAACATGATGAAACGATGCTGTGTCAATTTCATTAAAAATGGAACAGCCCCTACGCCAGTGCTGTGTTGTGTTAGACATCTTGTCTCTACTGGTTTGGGAAACAATACAATGAATTATTGATGATTTTGATATTTTATTGATATTATTAATGATTATTGATAAAAAACGTTCATATAGATCTATATTTACGTTGTTCAATACTGTGTTAGATACTGATGTGTCTCTTGTCTATGTGATACCAGTCTGGCAGTCAGTCATTCTAAGCTGAGCATCACATCTATATACGTGTTCGTGACAAATATTAGCTTTCTTTTGCTTTGATTTTTTAAAAATAAAAATGGAAGATGGATATGAAACTGATGAAGCACTTTCCCAATATCTCGATTTGGTTGAGAATTACAATGGATTATCTGGTTTTGGTTCGTGTGAAGAAATTGATGATGATGTTTTTAAGCCAAGCATATGATGATGTACTAGATACCCCCAATTCTACACAAGACAAAGGATAATGTGTCAGGTAATTACTAAAATCATACATGGTCATTAATGAGTGAATGGATCAAAATGTATGTGTACAGTGTATATATCATAATAGTAACACCCTGGCATTTGGTGTCTGACACGATTCAAAAATAGACCTAAAAAGTAAACTTTTTATTCCCATGTCAATTTCAGACAAACCACGATTTGAAAAGGCCACACCACTGTCGCATCACCAACTTGCCATCGCGGTCACTCCTACTGCCACATTAGCCAAAGCCAAGTGGGCAAACAACGTTTTTGACAATTGGAGGCGGTGGAAGAGTAGAGCAGCCGGAGAACTCATCCCGCCTACAATAACCTTCATGATAAGCTCCACAGACAGTTGCAAGAATTTCCAGTGAGGAGGCTCGAAAGCAAGATGGTACGAGATACCCAGCAAACACATTGCATGAGCTGGTAACCAGTCTACAAAAACATCTTGAGATACGTGGTCAAAGGAAATCACTCATTTAATGTTAGCAAATAGTTGTTTAATGGTTTAATTTGTACATATAAAGTTAGTGTGAGTTAGGATATAGTCTTCAGTCTTAATCACCATTTTCCTTCATGAATTATTAGACTAATTAGTATTGTTGGTCTATATATTGCATGCACATCATATGTATGTATCATATACTTGATTAAGCATTAAAAGTTTGACTCTTTAATTTTTTTTCAACTCTTAGATATGTTTGTATTTGTAGATATGTTATTTGTTTCAATAAAATTGAACATTTGATATGTCTTATCTTTTTCAGGACTAATCCACTTCTAGCTGGCTGTTAGCATGGTGTGTAAACAAACATACAAACATGTTAACAGTATCAACAGTATCATGTGAGATACTGCAATACACGTGTTTGTATGTTTGTTTACACACCACGTGAAAGTCTGTTGAATAATAAAGACCTCTTACCGGTCCATTCTGAAAAATAATGACTTCCACACACAATAGTAGCATACATTAACAAAAGATTCAGATTTAGCAGTAATGAAATTAAACGTAAACTATCTAAAGCTTATTGTGCAAGTTTTTACTGTATAAGTCAATGGAGGAATTTTACTTCTTTGGTATTTAGAAAGATAAAGAGTGCATATAATATAGTTTTTAAAAACTTTCTTAATATAGATAGGAATGAAGTGAGGCTTTTTATGTCACAGTATAATGTCAAATCTTTTAATGAAATTGAGCGACAGTTGATATATGGTTTTAGACAACTTATCCAAAAGAGTAATAATATCTTAATTAGAACCATTGTTAACTCAGTATCTTATATTGATTGTAGAAGTCACGGAAGAAATGGTCCTCAAGAAGATAAAGAAGTTAAAACCCAACAAGTCCCCTGGCCTAGATGAGATGAGCCCCAGAGTACTAATAGAAGCAGCAGAGTCTATAGTGACACCAGTAACCAACATCGTACGGAAAACGCTGGCAGAGGGAACTTTACCTCAGAGGTGGAAGCATGCCGCTGTTACCCCCATCTACAAGAAAGGAAAGACGTCTACACCAGGAAACTACAGGCCCGTCAGTTTGACTAGTGTGTTATGTAAGGTGACAGAGAGTATCATACGAGATTATGTCATGGATCACCTCTACAAGAACAAACTGCTTACTCCCTGTCAACATGGTTTCATCAGAGGAAAATCATGCATAACTCAGCTGCTAGAGTGCCTGGATGACTGGACAGAGATGCTTAATAGTGGAAGAAACATTGACGTAGTATACATGGACATGCCAAGGCGTTCAACAAGGTTGCTCATGTCAGACTAATTAAAAAACTAAAGGGGTACTGAGTCAGCGACGAAATCAACCGGTGGATCAGTTCGCTCCTCCATGGAATACGCGTGCACAGTGTGGGATCCGCTTTATACACAGGACCGGGACAGACTGGAGCGGATTCAGAGGAGGGCAGCACGCTGGATCGCAAATACTCGTGACAGGAGAACCAGTGTGACAGCCCTCTTGGAGAACCTAAAACTAGAACCCCTCGAAGACCGTCGGAGGCTAAGTAGACTCATCTTTATGTATAAGATATTAAACGGGCACGTGGCGGTACCACCAGATAAAGTTGACTTAATACATAACAATAGACCCGCACGTGGGGGCTCTACCAAACAAAAGATAAAAACTTTGGCTTGTAAAACAGAGGAATACAGACAATCGTTTATTCCTAGAACTTTAGTACAGTGGAACAGTCTTCCAGACACCATCACATCAGCAGGCTCTGTGAACAGCTTCAGAGCCAGGCTGTCAGCAATGCCCTAGCTGCCGCTATCACTCACCGCTGCGATATCCGACAGGAGCTTAGCGGTTATTGAAAAGAAGAAGAAGAGAAGCTTCCTCAGTGGACGAAGACAGAAAGTGACTGTAAACGGGGAGGAATCGGAATGGGCAGATGTGTTATCAGGAGTTCCACAGGGCAGTGCGCTAAGCCCAGTACTCTTCGTCTTCATCAATGATCTGCCTGAGGAAGTGAAGACCAACGTCAAACTCTTTGCGGACGACACCAAGATCTACAAGGGAAGTCTCGGCTGACGAAGGAGGAAAGGAGCTGCAAGAAGACATCGACAACCTGGATAGATGGGCCCGAGAATGGCAGCTGACGTTCAACTCCAGCAAGTGCAAAGTCATGCATATCGGCCACAGAAACCCCAAGAACACTTACAGAGTGTTGCAGGAGGACAGTATAGTCGAGCTGGAAGAAACCACTCTGGAGGACATAGGAGTGAATGTGGACAACGAGTTGAAGTCTGATCGTCATGTTGAAATCCAATGTGGAAAAGCAAACAGGATCTTGGGACTGATCAGAAGATTATTCCCTTACATCGAAAAGGAGAGTATGAAGCAACTCTACACATCCCTAATCCGTCCAATCCTAGAGTACGGCCACGTCATAACATACCCACGGTTCCAAAAATCTGCCACCCTCCTCGAGAACGTCCAACACAGAGCAACGAAGATGGTTCTGGAACTCAGGGAGATGGCTTTTGAAGATAGGCTCAAAGCGATGGATTTCCAGTCACTGTACTACCGTAGAGACAGAGGGGGTATAATAGAGTGCTACAAGATGACCCACGAAAGCTACAACACCTCTTCTGAAACTCCATCCAGACACGTCACGGGGTCATTCACTAAAGCTAAAAGTCCAGTCATCGAACAAAGAAGTCCGCCACAACTTTTCTCTCTTCGAGTAACCTCAAAATGGAACTCGCTACCAGAATCTGTTGTCAGTGTTCCGTCCCTTAACTCTTTCTACAACAGATTAGATAAACACTGGAACAAATATAGCCAAATGCCACTCCCGCCATGCAAACTAGCTGAAACAGCCACTCTGACTGATGACAAGCCTGAAACCGTTGAAAAGGCTTACGGCCTAGTTAACGACGTACTGCTAATAGATGATGATGATGTAGTCAATCAAACAGTTAGGTGGAACAGACCACTGTATAATTTTAATGCCTAAAAATTATTTCACTTTAATATGTGTATTTTTAGACTATTGAATAATGTTAGATATTATGTTTATACTGTATATCTGTATATATAATTTTATTTATATGGATTGTAACTTTTACATATCTGAAATAAATGTATCGTTATCGTTATAGTGGGGTCGTTTTTGATTTGATTTGATTGAATACTCCGCAGCCATCAGTTTTGATGATTATAGCAGGAGGCCACGTGGTGTTGGTACATGAACCTCCAGAGGCAGGCTAGGTAGCCAACTGAGCCTCAGGGATGGGGGGATCACACTAGCTATAGTTTTCAAACTAGGTGAGTTCTTTTACATGCAGAGGTGTGGCTCTCCTCTACACGGGACACGCCTTTTAACGAGGCTTCCGAACCTCCTTTTTTGGAGGAAGCTATAGGCTGGTATTAGAGGTAAGCCATTATTGGATTTACAGTAACCACAAACTGCTTTTTCTAACTAAATATGGATGAAGAGGATCGGAATTATAGCCAATGTTTGGGTTAGAGAAAGAGCAGACGCTTTATAGATTGGTGTTTGTCCGGGCGATATTAAAGGCTACAACCAAAACATCGATATTTATAGACAATGGCGATATTTATTATCATCATATTAAATCTATTCGTTTTCCATATATACCTTATCAAGTAATAATCGGTGATGTATGGTGTTATCTTACCAATTTAAAACAATATTTAAAAATGTTCGTAACTGTCAACTGTGTTTTGGTCTCAGGTGCTTTCGACCAAAGTTATTTTTAGCCTCGCTCGACCAGGTTATTTTTTATTCCACTATATCTCTACATTTTGCTACTCAAGGAAAATACCGGTTCATTAAGACTACAGTATTATGAGTATTTTCGGTGCAGGTAGATATCGGCATTGGTAAACATGTAAATTCGGCCCACAATTACGAGACGCCCCTTGTCCACAGAAGTGTCATACTAAGTATTAGAATAAACTAAAATTAGTATCCCACTAACGTTATTACATTGTGCATGCAGTCCTCAGGTGCAGTCCCCCCTCTGCACGTAAAAGAACTCACCTAGTTTGAAAACAATAGCACGATCCCTCCACCTCTCTCCATCTCAGATCCATATACGAACACCGCGTGGCCTCCCTCTGCTATAATCATCTTAAGTTGATGGCTGCAAAGCATACAAACAAACAAACAAACAAAGATTTATGCTAAGTTTGAGCCATATCTGCCTTGAAGCAGCGACATTTTATCACACGTATTATTAGGGAGTGGTCATTATAAAAACAGAGGGGGTGGGGGTGGCGTAAAGAGAAAATAGTTTTCTTGACAATTTTTTTTCACTGCCCCCTATTGCCATGCCATTATTTTCATGCCCCCCTGGCACATTATGCTTTTCCATGCCCCCCCGAAAATGTCATATTAAGTATTAGAATAAACTAAAATTAGTATCGCACTAACGTTATTACATTGTGCATGCAGTCCTCAGGTGCAGTCACCTCTCTGCACATAAAAGAACTCACCTAGTTTGAAAACAATAGCTAACGCGATCCCTCCACCTCTGCAGGTCCATGTACC
>CM032660.1:15262774-15374934 GCA_019095985.1 Streblospio benedicti
GGTAACATGGATTTCCAAAATTGGGTAGGTAGGTAGGGATCATTTTCTTTTCGTAAAGTATTTTCATGGAACATCATCGATTGCGGTCGGTAGGTATCTTATGATTTTCTTTTCCGCTTTTCTTATGTGGCGGGAAATGAAGTTTACGTCATGAAGGATGTTTTTGTTGATCATCAACATTATCGCATATTACATTCTCCTTGTGTATTACATTCAAAGAATGAAAAGAGTATCTGCCTCAGGCAACATTTATTAACAAAAGGCATCCTAAACAACATTCATCATTTAATGAGAAAAAACAACAAAAATTAAAAAAAAAAAACACTTCCAAATTTTGTTGAACATGAAACCCATTTACATGAGCATAATGAAACATAAATGTAAATAACAACCTTGAACAAATCAATTATAATAGAGATCTTTATGAAAAAGTTGTTCTTTTTCTGCTAGTCATAAAGAATCCAAAGTACATGTATATTTTTTTACTATTATTATATTAAATATAAGTGACAGTGATCGGATCCATGCTTTTGAAATAAAGATGCCATGCATTGATGAATGATTGTGAAAGATGCTTACATAGGATTCACAGGGGCTATAAAGTTTTTGCAGCAGATGATTGTAGGAATTGACCATTTAGATTGGATGTCAACGCCTGATTTACCCGAACGGTGAGGGTAAATCAGACGTCAGCATGCTCAATTTTGCGATTGACACGACAATCGAGTGGTCAATCACCATTCTATCATGACTAAAATCCATTTTCATGATTTTATTTTAAAATAAATCATATTATAACATTCAACATTCAAGTCAATTTCGTTTGTTTTGAGCGCGCGGAGACGTCAATACCTACAGTTTTGAGCGCAAGGAGGTGTTAGTCTAAACTGTTGCGCTCCGTACACGCTACGCGCCTTGCTGTCGTCAGCGGCTGTATTGATATTGTGAGGAGATTAGACTAGCGCCGTGGTTTTTTTTGGGAGCGTGTTTTCCATCGCAAAATTGAGCACGGAGATTGACCAATCAGCGTGGGTTATTGGCGGTGATTTTTGCACGGAATGATAGAATGAAAGCTACAGCATGTTTTGCTCCCTGTGCAGCAGGCGAGACAAGTGGCACATAGCAGACGATTTTCTCAGAATTACTCCTAGTATTGATTGAGGTCGGTCGGCTTATGAACTTTGATATTCTTATGGAGCACGTTTAGCGTGCAGTCAATGTCTTCCAGTAGGCCTAACAATTTTATTTCAAGATTGCACAGTATAATCAGCAATTAGATAAAAGGGAACTCTTTATCATATTCCTGGTAAAACATAATCATTGGTTGTAAATTTTGTGACACATTCTGTAGAGCAGCTTGAACAGAGAATTATAATTCATACCTGAGTAAAATGTGACCATTCAGCTTTTGGGAAAAGGTCTCCTATATTTGATGAGAGGTAGACATCAATCGAATTGGCTTGGGACTGAAGATAATCTTTGTTTCCTACCTCAGGCAGAGAATCATTAGCCAACTGAAATAATACAGTTATGTGCACTGAATGACTATTTCTAATCTGTTATTTAGACTGACAGCGTGATCAATATGCTTTAGATAAATCTTAAAAATATATGTATGCTTGCAAGTAACAACCTGATTGAGGTATGAAACCACATTTTCTTGTAGAATTTCACTTTCTTGTAAACATCTTGGTACCACTTCTTCATGACAGGTAGTTTCAGCAAACAGGGCAAATGTTTGCAGAGAGAATGTTTGAACCAGTGGATGAGGGTCAGAGAGAAGGTGACAAAATGAAGAAGGAAGCTCCCTCTCCAGGATTTGGCTGTCCTGAATGAATTGTACACATTTTGTATCATAAGACACTTTGATAAAGTCCTGAAGAAAAATATTTCCATGCATCATGGACCATTACATTGCATGCTGTAAAATGCTGAATCAACCCTTGTATTTTAAAAACCCACCCAATAGTGATAATCCATAATCCTTAATAAACGCCTTATCTTATTTGTTCTCTATCAAAACATGTTAATAAACACCCGCTGATGCCCAATTCTACAGAACCATTACACAAACTGTCAAACACCATTGAAACCAAAACCGACTGCTGAATTGTAAGCCTAGGATGCATTGTAATAACAAAATTGTCTACCAGTCACATAGTTAGCCAGCAATGATAGTATGCTTTAAATGAAGGCATTTTTACACAGATATCCAAATAAACGCCTGCTCTCCTGTACACCTAAAGCGGTATCCAAATAATAGCCTTTTATAGTACTATGAATTCGTTGATATTAGTAAGGCTATCATTATATCATACGGGCCAGCAGGCATGGCCTATAATGTAGAGTTCACTCCCACAAAGTCCCGGAAATATTTTCAGAAAAGAGCATTATTATTTCATGATGCCACGCCCACTTCTACCAAAGTAACTATAAGAGAATGTGGCTCACGGACTTGTCCCTTTTGTATGTAGTCTCGATCAAGCAGACTCTGTAATAGCGGCGCTCATTTCATGCAATAGAGTCTGGTTGAACGTCATTGAATCAACGTAAACATTGCCGTTTTCTTTTCCATCGCGTTGGAGTTCAAATTCACTACCACGCAGTTCAGACTAACTTCTTAAAACCAGCAACAATGTATTTGCATGTATCATAGGACGTGTTCTAAATTTAGAATATCCAGGGTCGCCCATATGTGCTAGATACGCCAAACCCACAAACAAATGTGACTAAAGATGATAGTCACTCTTTATTTACAAAATAATCGACAGTCATAAGAGAATGTGCGCACCACTTCTTAATGTTGTACGTACTACGTACCTGTTAGACGGATATAAATCTAAGTATTAAAATGCACAGATATCATATATATATAAAAGATGCATGTTTGCATTTAAAATATCCTATGATGGATTTAAAATAATTGATTATAAATCTACTGAAACAAAAAATAACAGTATGTTGCACTTAAGTTTATCCGGAAATATTATTTTTCTTTTGAATATTGAATCACTATGCGATCACCATGTCAGGTTTACATTTTTATGACAATGTCCAAATATATTATACAAATGAGAGAAGTAATGCTCAGCAACCGGCTGGGCCGTGCTATGATTTGTCATTATTATATTATATCTTAATCAGAAGTCCGTATTTTGGCAAATAATTGTCACATAAAAGTTTATTGTGGACATTGGCGAAAGCATAAAGCTAAATATCAAGTGAAAACGATTGATTAATTTGCACAAAGAAATTCATCCAATTCAAGTTGCAATTATTTTACCTCTGTACTGGACAACGGAACTTTTCCTAATTCTAATAAGAAATTTAAACTTGCAAGCTTCTCTGGTATGTGTAAATTTATATGTTTGTGAATCCATTTCAATACCTAGTGGAATATAATTCTTCAATTAGACATGAGCATGTATAATGGGTCTGGTAAATTCAAATCTTTACATTCATGTTAAGCAATAAAATTAACTTGCCATCATAATATGGCTTTTCTCCATCATTGATACCAACAATGCCATAACATTTAAAAGAGCAGCTACACAGTCACTCAGCACACTATGCTCCTCGGAAGGTGGCAGTACTTCGATACAATGTAAGCATGAAGACAATAATGCTGGCAACTGGGACTTGCAGTACGCATCATCACCACCACAACAAAGAATGTTGTAAATACTTTGAAGGCATTGCGTCTGAAAAGGGACAAACAAAGTTTATGTAACGTCTCAAAGATGGCTATAAATGTAGAATGAAACTTGTCAATGAATCAGAATTACTGTATGTTGTAATCAGAATATGAATCATCATTTTTTAACTATTTATTTTGCTTATCATCAAACATCTTTACATTATTAAGCATTAAGGATACATACACAAAGGAGTAGATCTGCAGGTTTTATATTATCTTTGGACAACGCAAGAAGATTAGATGTTGTGGATTCAAAACACTTCTCCATTATTGCAATTTTCACGTGCCCACCAAACGTGTGTACAGGAAGAGCACTCCAGAGCAACTGATTAGTGTTGACAGGAAATTTCTGAATAAACTCTGACTAAAATGAGAAAAGTAAAATAAGAAGATAAGATTAATAAACATTTGACCATACTGCGGGACATGTTTATTTTGAATTTGGATAGCTTGAATTTACAGATATTTTGAGACTTTACACTACCCCTGCCAACTCAAAATTTCTCAAAAATCACATTCTGTACACTGTACAAATTTGAGTTAAAGTGGTGCCATCTTAATTCCTATTCCTTAGTGTCTGTGCATATCTTGCAATATATATTTGTCTGAGAATTACATTCAAAGAGTTGCTAAAAGGTGATCAGATGACAAATAAGTGGAGTGATGGTTCCGACAATTGATGGTTACAACAGACGATGGAGAGTGGTGTTACAATTGACAGTAACAATTGACAAAATCCTATTTTGTTTTGGTTGAAATGCAAAAATTGTGAAAAAAAGGTATATAGAAAATTATATACACATCATTAATACATTAGTGATAACTAAGGTTTATATTCTCCAGTTACCTGGTGCTCTGGAGATAGAAATTTTGCTAGTCTGTGTATCAAATGTAGCAAATGATACATCTGAGGTGCGGGTGAAGATGAACTTTCTTTCAGAAGCATTGCCAAGAAAAAGCAATGCTCCTGACATAAGTCTGCACTGCCGTACCTTTAATATTGATAAATTCTTGAATGAGTTCATTGTGTTGGTATTAAATATATTGGTTCATCTTTCTTTGTTCACAACACTAGATATTTTTAATACATTTACAGTTTTGCCAAACAACTGTTGGCATCCTCAGAATGTTCTTCCCGCGCAATGTCAAAGGTCAAATATTCTGATCCAGAAGGAGGATGGAATCATAAACTCGCGAGAGTTAGTGCCCCCCCTCGTCTCTGTTCATAACCTGCTTACAGGTTTGGATGTGTACAGACTCTTTGATGGTCCTGGTTTTCCATTCACTCTCTCTGTCTATTACTCTGGCTCCCTCCCAGTCTATCTGATGGTTGTGCTGGTTTGCATGGTCTGTGATGGCACTCTTGTTTATTTCCATTTTAGACTCTTTCTTTGTGGATCTGGTGTATGCTCCCTTCTGGTTCACTTCCACGTCCTTCTGATGTTCCTTCAATCTGGTACCAAACTTTCTGCCCGTTTCCCCAACGTACACTTTATCACATGACTTGCATGGAATCTTGTACACAATTTCACATTTGTCCATTCTATCTACTTTGTCTTTCGGGTGTACTAGGATGTTCCTGATAGTCTGCATTGGCTTCACCGCCGTAGCTACTAAGTGTTTGTTCAGAATTCTGGAGATCCCTTCTGTAACACCTTTCACATATGGTAGGATAACCTGGCCTTTTGATCTTTCAGCTTCTTTTCTTTTCTTGTTCTTTTCACTCTTCCTTTCAAGTTTGGTTTCTATCTGCTGTTTCACTCGTCGGAACGACCATTCAGGATAGCCACATCTTGTCAGAGCTTCAACTATGTGTTGTTCCTCTTTCTGCCTGTCAATTTCTTCTGTCACTATGTCATTCCCTCTATCTAAAAGGGTGCGTATAACACCTAGTTTGTGTTGCAAAGGGTGGTGGGAGAAGAAGTGCAGGTACTGGTCAGTGTGTGTCTTCTTTCTGTAAACTAGTAATTTCACACTCCTGTCTGGTTTACGCACAGTGTGTCAAGAAATGGAATGCATCCATCTCTTTCTTCATGCGTAAACTTGATGCTACCAGTCTCATCCACTGTGTTGAGATGGTCTGTGAGGTTCTGGGTCTCTCCTCTCTTTATCTTCTCTAACACATCATCCACATACCGCATAGTTGTGGTTTACAAGTCACTGGGGCCGTGGCTGTTGCTTTGGTCTCTAACCATTCCATGTACAGGGTTGCTACTATTGGTGACACTGGACTACCCATAGCTGTGCCAAACTTCTGTTGGTAGATTGATCCTCTAAACTGAAAATATGTCGTTGTGAGTATGAATTCACAAAGGTCCATGATGTCATTTGGATTTAATAACGTACGCTTCTTTAGAGTTCTGTCATTGTTTAAACGGTCCCTTATTATCTGGAGAGAGTGAATGGAGAACCAGGACCATCAAAGAGTCTGTACACATCCGAACCTGTAAGCAGGTTATGAACAGAGTGGAGGGGGGGCACCAACTCTCGTGAGTTTATGATTCCATCCTCGTTCTGGATCAGAATATTTGACCTTTGACATTGCGCGGGAAGAACATTCTGAGGATGCCAACAGTTGTTTGGCGAAACTGTAAATGTATTAAAAATATCTAGTGTTGTGAACAAAGAAAGATGAACCAAAATATTGATAAAGATTAAATATGTTGAAAAATTAGAATAAGGTATTGCCACAGTAGTAATACACTATAGCTTTTACCTTTAAAAACTAATATATGTTGCTTGTTTGCACACATAAAGCATACACATTAATAATAAACATGCAAAGCAAGCTTAATTAAATATTAAATGATCCCAGTTTCTAGTGCAATGCACTATATTCATTAACATACCTTGCTAGAAAACACCAGACATCTGTTGCAATAAAGGCTGGTATAAGTGGTCGATCAAGGACATGTTCCAGCAAACACTGTTCCTATATCAGGAATATTACAAGGTAAATGGAATGTAATTATTCCAGATGTTTGAAAACACCAAGATTTATTATGAACATGGCAGCATTAGGCTGGTATCATATTAGAATCGAATTCAATATGTAGTTTATCTGGTATATAATGCATTGTCTCAACGTTATAACATATAACACAAAAATATAAAAAAATTATAAAAATCAAAATAAAGTTTTTAAAAAGAGTCCAGACATAGTTCATTAGATACAAAAAAAAAAACCTCAACAGGTTAAGATATTTTACAGTTGTGGTCAATGTTTTACATACATTGTACATCTAAATTCAATATTTGACGCTGGATTTGAGGAACTTACCACGATAGAAAAATGAGCAGAATGCACACTTGCAAGAAAAGCACACAACTTGGTACACACAAACTCATACAAATTCACTGATCTGTAAATATAAGGGAGACAGATGCCAAGACCTGATTAAAACCATACTAATGTGCTGACAGCAAGTTCAGAAGTGCACATTTTCAATCATAACTAAAAAATGGTAATGAATATCAAAATAAAAAATATACATGTAGGAATGAAACGTTATTTTTTTGCCAGATCTACATTGCAATTTTGATTATTCAATATTTGACGGTTTGGTTTTTTAGTGAACACTTACATGAAAATGGCATTTTTCCAGTGTCTGTGAGAGACAGTCAGACATTTTGAACAAGTGGAAAATTGGGGATTATATATCATGATTGGAACAGCAATGTTTAAAGTTTTGATTTGCATACACATGGGTAGTCACATAATTGGTGATACAAAATACATAAATGTGTATGCAAATCAAATATAACAAACTTGGCTCTTCCAATCATGGTGCCTAATCCCCAATTTTGAAATTGTTCAAAAACTTGGCTCTTCCTGTCTAATCCCCAATTTTGGCTTTGTTCAAAATGTCTGACTATGTCTCTCAGACACTGGAAAAATGCCATTTTCATGTAAGTGTTCACTATTATGTAAACCAAGATCTAATAATCAAAATAGCAATGTAGATCTGGCAAAAAAATAGCGTTTCATTCCTACATTTTTTATTTTGATATTCATTACCATTTTTTAGTTATGATTGAAAATGTGCACTTCTGAACTTGCTGTCAGCACATTAGCTTTATATGATAGGGAAAATGTAAATATTGGACTTTTTAGATGCAAAATAATCATAAGAATCTATATTGGAGTACCAATATGTCATATAACAATGATAATGCTCATTTAAAATTATCATTTTTCTGAATGGATACAGTAGAAACTGTCTATCTGGACACCTTTGTTACAATAAGTGGGCATGTCTTACATGGACACTTTGTTTCCCATGCCACAAACATCATAAACCGTGGAGATGTTTCATGCCTTTGAGAGAATCAAGTGCTGATTATTTTGTAGATTCACTATACATGTAACAAACGATGGGGGAAAATCAAGTGACTATCTTAGTCATCCACTATGTAGAGGTCCAAATGGACAACGTTCACTATATATCCACAATCAACAAAATAAGAATAAAAGTATTGTAATAAATTAGTCTTACCTTGGTAAATTCCCATCTGCCTTACACATTGACAACATGACAGGTGTACGAAATTCAACATTACCTAGAGCACACCAATAAGCCAATATTCTTAAAATAAGATTATGAAATGGTTAATGTACACATGATTTTTATATTAAAGTAAATAACTTACAGCTTTTGAGAAGAGAAAATGTTGTCTTGATCAAAGATGCTCTAGGAGTGTCTTCTGGTAGTAAATTTGGATTCATCCAATGATTCTGAGTTTCTTCTGGAATATAAACCAATTGAAATACTGAATTAATGCTTCATATTTATGATCATGAAATGTTGTGACGCATAGGAAAACTATTAATTCTACTATTTTGGGGATGGAATAAGAGTTTTACTAAACACACCACCTTGGATTCATTACTAAAGTCATCTGTTTATAGCCATGTTCAACTACTGGTACATGTATAATTTAAAAATAATACATATTATAGGTACATTCAAAGATATTAGAGAACTATAATATCTTTAGTACATTACCTGGCAATGTATGCAACAAATCCATTACAGTTAACAATATCATAAGTCTTGAAAAGGGTTCATTACAATCTGTAATATATATTAAAACACCAAATGCAGTATAAAATTAAAAAAACAATCTCAATAATCATATATTTTCACTATACCATTGAAATTTATAGGGAATCATCGCAAAATGTTATATTTGATGAACTTTTGTTATCTTTGATATGCTAATTAACTTTACATGTCAATAAACATGCTCATCTGAGTACATTTGTAAAAACATTTCAACCCACCTTGTAACAAACTTGTTGCACAATTTGCAAAGTTAACTTCTGCAACGAGGCAAGATATTAACATTGGTATACCATTTCCTATTTGAGTTTGAATCTCTTCGATAGAGCTTGAGTTATACTGGTTTGCACTTATGGAAGGAGGGAGAAGGCTGAAACAATAATACAGAAAGAAAATCTTCTAAACAAATAATTGTGTCACTTAATAGTTTCAACGCAATATTTGCTCTGCATAATATAATAACTTTCTATCATCATTTATTACCTAAATACAATGTTTATATACCCCCACAACAGGGTTTGACATAAGGACTGTTAAGGCAATAGACATCAGGTCCACCAAGTTTGAATATAAGGTAGACCTGCTCAAAATCTCGGCATTCAGATGACTGCCATTAAATGGAGGTGGATAGTTTGATAAAAAAAAACTTTTACACTGACAGCAGATAATGACATAATTCTCGGTGTTTGTTGAAATAAGCATCACGATTCAAATGATTGTTAGACAAGAGTATTTTTTTTTAATTTCTACATAATGCACCTGCGAAAACCAGGTAGACCACAGGTCTACCTACTGGCAAAAGCTGGTAGACCAGCCAGTGTTCAGGTAGACCAGGGCTACAGGTCTACCACTTATGTCAAACCCTGCACAACGTACATTCTTACAAACTATTAATTTGACAACAAGACATTCACAATGGCAGATCTAGTAATTTATGTAAGGGAGTTGCGGGGAATGGCAGCATGCAAATGTATCTAAACAAGCAGAACGCATACACATTGCAAGCACCCTACCACCCAGCTGGTCTGGGGCATGAACAAAATAATAAAACGTCTGACCAGATGAGGGGGATGTGAGGGGAAGGGGGCCAGCTCCTTCTCCCTAGAGCTGCCACTGGCATTGATTTATATAATATAAATTGTAAATACATTTAGTTTTCCAACAAATTTCTATTTCAATTTAAGAAGATTACCTTTGAACTGTAATGCAGAATTCATACACCACAGGAATGCAGTCAGATAACAATCCTGAATATGTCTTCACCAAACTTACTAAAAGTTTAGTTTGAATTCCCAACACCTTGATATTTTTATTGAAAGCTTTTTGGTCACCAGTCATCTAAAACATAGATATGAAAACTTCGTGAATCAACAGATGAGGTTATTTTTCAGGGTGGCTTTCTGAGATCTTGTAATATTGCATTCATTTTTTGTCATTCCTTGAGAAAATTCAGACGTTAAGACACTCATAGATCTTATACTTTCAGCAAGAATAAAAATTGTTAAATGCAAATCAAAATATTGCTCACCTGTTCTTTAGACTTAGGGATGATTTGATAGATGTATTTATAACTTGTAATCATATCTAAACACAAAGATGAAACCATAGCATCTATGTCTAAATCGTTGCATAAAAGGTTCTTGTGCTGTGTTGCAAATCTAAAGAAGTAAATGTAAATGTGATGGTTTATAGTCATGATCCAATTCTTGCTCTCACGACTTTACATTTACACTACCTCATTGACACACTTGTTGGTCAATATATCTCTTCTTATATACTTTAAAATACTTGCATCTGCAGACCATTCAGCTCAAAATGCTAATCACGCACACAATTACTATTTCTATACAGAGGTTCATTTTGGTAGCTTTGAGAAGGTTTGTGACTGTGAAAAGTGGTCTTATAATAAAGGTGGTCTCAGTAGAGGTGGTCTTAATTGGAGGTTTGACTGTATTACTTCACTGCATATCTTATTTCATTGCAAATTTCTGGTACTTATTACATTATCTGTATACAACATTGTAATTTCATTTGAAGAAAAAATGACCATGCTATTTAGGAGCAAAGAATTTTGTGCTGTCACAAGCGCTTAACATAAACCTGTTTGTTTTGTTTTTAGAATACCCAACAACTTGAGCCAATAATCTATCTGAGTGAATAAAATGTACAGGTACATATTTATATATATGTGTTACTATAAGATTCTCACATTTTTAGCAATTAAAATAAGAAGTTGGCTACCTCGAATCCAATGAAGGCCAACCACCATGAGAAAGAGAAATTTACTAATTGTACACAGAAATTATCAATTAAAAATACTTTTGCGGGATTACAGTAAGCTTACTTGCTAATGGATTTCCAGATCACAAGCATAGCCTTGACATCTAAAGTTGATACAACTTTTGAAATCTCTTGCAATTTCGATAAAATTGAACAGTAACTCTGCACTTCATTCTCAGTTGAGTTGTCATCAATTATCAACTTCGTTAAGAGATCGAGGAAAACCTAAAATGCACTTTATAACATATATTTTTGATAAATCATGTTTGGTTAAAATTTCATTACTTCAATACTTCTGGAAATACCAAACTTACAAATTGAAGTGAGTGGGCTTTTTTGAAAAAAGAAGAAAGTGGATCACTTAGCGTCTTAAATAAAGGTCCATATATATCATTACTTTCCTAAAAATAACATAAAAAATTATGAACTGTTATTTAATATGGCAATTTGAATAAATTTGAATAAAATACATCAAATAATACTTCATATATTACATGTTATCAAAATCTGCTTGCCATGCACTTACCTTGCAGTGTTTAAATGATGTGTGAAGAATATGAACAGTGATAAAAGGCAAAGACATAACACTAGATATCCGTATGGCATCTTGAAGGTTTTGTAAATAGCCTGTACATAACTCCAAACATGAAATAATTTCTAAACAATTCTACAAATAAAAAGAATATCCCATACAAGCAACATGATTTCTACACAAATCTCCTATCGAAGAAATGTTTGGAAATAAATAAATAAATGTAAATGTAGTGGTTGATAGTCATGATACAAGGGTATGAAATAGAGCCCAGTCGGTAGGCTACTTTTTCGGTGTTCTCAATATTATCATAATTAAGGGCCGTACACTTTTTGTTAGAGCTGGCTACTTTTTATAGTTGCCGCCCTGTAGTCTGTTAAATTTTTTTTGATGAGTTTCATACCCTGATGATACATGTACAAGGATTTTACTCCAACTTTACATTTTACACCAGGTCATTAGCATCTTTGTCAGAGTATATCTTTCTCAACTCCCCGGGGAGCATACAGCACATTGCTACCGTAGCGCAGACATGTTTATCACTCACATTTGTGTTCAGTTGCCTGACCTGTACCTATTTGACGTGTAGGTACCACGGAGCAGTATGCAACCTTTTAGGGGTTAGTTTGCCCAACAAATACCACCCGACCCGACCGGGAATCGAACCCACGATCTTGTGGTCATGAGTCCAGCTCGCAATCCATTCGGCCACAGAAGCACACAATTTGGTTATACATTAAAATGTAGAAGCATGCACCGTCATTGTGATACACGTTTGAAATTTTGCGTTGCAATGACACTGTGCTCATCTAATACAATTCAAATATGTGTTCTACTTGTATTGATAATAATGTTTTACCTGAAGATGAGCACAGATGTTTGATGCTATGTTTGGATCATTTTCCTTGGGTGCAGACAAAAAGTGTATGATGCTTTTTAAATGATCATCATAGATGGTTTTGACCTGGAAAATATTCTAATTGAATAATTGAATCACACTGGAAAAACATTGCTAAATATATATCATTAAAAAAAATGTGCTTGGCAAGTCTATCGGCGGGTAGAGTAATAAGTTTATTCCATAGTCTAATAATATTGAACCATCTTTTGTATTGAGGCAATAAATACCCAATCCATCTCACCTTCTAATGATAATATTGGTGCAATATTATTATTAGGACCACTTGTGTGATGGCCTTAAAATGGTTTCAATGGCGAGGCCGTCTTTATATGGAGGTTCCCAAAGGAATTATTTTGATGGATTGCGACCGGAAAAAGTCGTCTCATTATAGAGGTGGTCTTAAATGGAGGTTCTACTGTACATGTACATGTAGTTTTTCACAGCTATAAATACACTGTAAATATTTTGAAATACTAGATTGACATACCTACATAAAATACATTATATTGTATCTTGTATAAACTTTGCACTCACTTTGGAACAAATTGGCTGTAGGAAAGTTGCTTCTAAATCTTCCACATCAATACATCGGAAAAATGGGCCAAATAATACTTGCAGAACTTCAATTTGATGCTCATTGTTATCAACAGATTTCTTGAAGATTAGTTAAGAATAGCTTTTTCTGCATATGCTTTATTACATATAATAGTAGCAGCAGACAAACTTAAGAGGTCGGTTCGACTTGAAAGATTTTTTCAAATTATTTCAAACCCCTTTGTCAATTCATAAGAGTAAAATGAAATAACAAAACATTTACAAAAATTACAACGGCAGGTCCAAGCGGGGCACTGAGGGTGTGTGACCCTCATTTCCACCGATGAATATGGCACCTACATAGGGTTTTGGTAGCATCTTGCATGTATGAATCTTATGGGCATTCCTTGCATGTGCACCCTCTTTTATGAAAATCTGGATTTGCCACTGAATTATCTTACGTCACTTCATGTTACACTAATCAGAAAAAAAGAAAAAGTTGCTACAATGTAATGCTACAATGTACAATGGTTGAGATCCAGACTGGGCAGCCAGGCCACACCCTCTGAATGAGGAATAATTAGGGCCTGTTTAAAATAAATTTAGGATTTGATTGATTGATTGAATGTAAACAAATCACGTGTGAATGTCAAGGATACAATTAACACTGGTAGCTTATCGAAGTTTTGACTGCACATACGTTGATCCCAACGTTTTATGTCTTGGAAAAATTCTTCTTGTGACATGTTAATGAACAACCTAAAAGTCGAAAAATGAAGAAAAATAACAATTTCTGCGTATACAAATAAAAGTATGTCAGGGCATACTGTGTTTTTGAGGTGATGGAGGATAATGTATTCTCACACTCCAACGTGTATTTATGAATAAGCAAGGGTGACGATATGGGGATGAATGCATATCAGACGATGCAATATGGAAATGTGTAGTAAAATCATGGGTTGGGCTATAGTAGAAATCTGTCAATCAAAGCACGTAGACACGTATTTATCAATTACGTTTCAAGCGACTCACGTTATTGGTGTGGTGGACGTTTTAAAAGATACGGCAAGCGCACTAGCTGTGTTTTACGTAGGATTACGAAGTTGTAAAGGAGCTTCATTATCACTTACTAGCTATTCTTTATTAGTTTGCATTTAGTTATTGAATGCATGATTATGTGACTTTGTAAGGTAAAGTGTGAGAAAAGTGCTATCATAAGTGTTCGGGTAAGGTTATATGATGTCTGTAGAAATCGAGATAGAGTCGTTTGCATGCGCGAACTTGTCATTCTCTACAGACATGATGTAACTTTATATCGTACCCAAACGCATGATAAATTAGATTGGATAGTTTAACCTTTAATGCACAATTATTATGGTTTATTGTTGTCTGTAATCAATTGTTAGTCAGTTATAGATTTAACACTGAATAAAGAACATGAAACACAAGGGCAATCTTGAAATCTCACCAAACTCTTTCTATATAAATATATTCATCTCTTAGAACGTGATAGATTCAAGATTAGTAAGGTTGTAATGTAGAAAAATGATTTATTTTTAAAATAATCAAAATAAGCCGCCATGTCAAATATTGCGACCTTCACCCTGCACATAAATTGTCATTTGAACTTTTCTAAATGAGGTGTGATGGTATATTATTTGAAAATAAAATTCTTACATTTTGATGGGTTTGTTAAAAATACAGAAATAAAGAAAAATTATACATATTCTGAAATAATATCTATTGTGATATAGGGTTCAGTAAAGTACACATTCGTGTTTTTTCTCGCATTTTAAGAGCTTTACAACCTTCTGGACGAGTCAAAGTTTTGCCGGGAAGTACCTTGCTTTCCAAAGCGGGAGAGTGTTGAAAACACAGCAAAATTATTGAAAATTAATCAAATATCTTCACATCTATAGTTTTACTCGTCTTCGATCGGTGATAGATTCACTCTCACGATGCCTGGGAAGCTGAAGGACATAGAAGAATTGCCTGGCAATCTGCAAACACTGTGAGTTATTAGTTTTTCTCATGCATTTTTGAGAGGGAAAAGGGCCCATACAACCTAGTGATACAATATACATTAGGGGGCAGGGGCTTGACAGCTCTGTGGTTGATAAGTCAATGACAACTGTGATCACAACATTAGTATGCATAGAACGGAACATACGAGTATTATTTGATATTATTGCAAACTATAGCTGTTTTTAGTATACATTTTAATGCACAGGCAATGAAATGATCGTCAATCGAATTACCAATATCATCATTCATAGCCTATGACATAGGATTATTGGTCTGCGATATACAGCGTGCCATGGAGACGGCTCAAGTCGCATTTTGCCATGCCGAATCCTTTTTCATTTTATGCCTTTACCGTTCAAAGTTACTCATGTTTGCACACGGGCGCTCTTTATATGAGTAATATAAGCAGTAGTTTGGTGTATAGCTCCCACCTATGCGTAAGCATGCCTCACGGCATGAATGCACACTATAACATTATATAACATTATATACACTCATATAAAGAGCTCCCGTGTGTTTGCACACATTTGATGATACGTGTTTTCTTACATTTGCCTACCCCTGTCCCCTCGTTCCTTCGGATATATTGATTTTCCGATTGTCCATCCAGGTTCACAATGTGTCCGGTTAAATGGGGTTGTACGGTATTTGACTTGGATGTCCAGATGGAGATATGTTAAATTAGCCTTCTAGTTGTCACTCACACCATGATTCTGATGAAGGATTCATTGTCTTATTTCCAGAATTAATGAGCTTGAAAAAGAATACAAAGATGGTGACATAACTGAAAAGGTAATATTTTTTTAGCTTGCTAAGGTTTGAAATGTTGATGTAAACTAAAATGCAAATTTGTCAATACCTTTTTTTTTATTTTATATTTTATTTTAGGGCTATTTAAAGAAAAAGGCAACTCTACTGAAACCTGTATTTACAAAAGACACTGAAGAAAAAATTGCAAAACTTGATACAGACTTATCGGAAGAAGAAATTACAGAGGCAAGTTTAATATGATTAGTTTAGCAGTCTTATCAGTCTCACATTAACGGAAATATAGATTAGGAATGAAATAGTGCTATAAATTAGACTTATTAATGATTGTGTTATATAATTAAAACTAAGTTTATTTTTACAGAAAGGTTATTTCAAGAGGCTAGACAACATACTTCAAGTGGTGACTGAAAATATGAAAAAGAAATCTGGTGAAAGTGATGGTAAAAATGAAAACGGTGTTGATGCAAATACAACAGAGGATAAAGAAAACCAAGATCTAAAGGATTCCACCAGTAAAAATGCTGAAAACGGTGAAGATGATAGCAAATCTGAGGTCACCAACTCTAATGGACAATCCGACGTATGACTTCTTCACTGTATCCTTCTAATTGTATGCCAGCAGTGCTTTGTTGATATTTGTTCTTGCTGATTTTGCTTTGGTGATAATGTCTTTTACAATACCAACCATGCGTTCAACCAATCCATTTGATTGAGCATATTGTGGGCTACTTGTATCATGGTTGATATCCCACTCAGACACAAAACGTTTGAATTCTGCTGACATATATTGAGGGCCATTGTCGGACAGGACATGAGTGTGCAGCAGATGCCATGTTATGATGTACTCCAAACAGTTCTTCTATGAAGGCTATTACCTGGCTGCTTTTGGTGTTCTGGCCATGTTTCTTCACAAATGGCATCTGGGTGTATTGATCTACAACTAGGAGATAGTGTTCACCTTGGTGTTCAAACAAATCTGATGACAATATCTGCCAGGGAGCAGTTGGAGCTGCATGACTGAACATTGGCTCCTTTTTATTGCTTCTTGCATTTGTCAGACACTCCTTGCAATCGCCAATGTATTGAGCAATGTCATTAGCCATATTTTTCCAATATACTGCTTTTTTTGCACGTGATTGACATTTGTTGATTCTCAGGTGTCCTTCATGTATTCTTTGGAGATAGAAATCATACATGCTTCTTGGCACTACCTTCCGCTCTCCATAGAAAATCACACCATCTTCTTTAGACATGTAATCCTTCATGTCGTAGTATGCTCGTATGCATTTTGGGGCAATGTCTGGTTTCAATGCCCCTCCTGCAATTATTTGCTCCCGTAGGGTGACTAATTCAGAATCAGCATCAGTGGCGCACTTCACCTTCTCTAGTTGGTTTGGAGATATCTGTATGGTATGGATGGTGCGCTCCAGTTGGATTTCATTGCCCTGTGTTGGTTGAATGCGGGAGAGGTAGTCTGCAAAAATTAACTCTTTTCCTGGCTTGTACGTGATAGTAGCATCGTATGGTTGTATTCTTAGCAACATACGTTGTAATCTAGGTGGTGCCTTACTTAGTTCTTTCAGTGCAATGCTTTCGAGAGGTTTATGGTCACTAATCACAGTCACTGGCTGCCCATATATATAGCAATGGAAATGTTCTAATGCAAACACAACGCTAAGCAGCTCTCTCTATATATTGGCATATCATGTTTCAGCAGGTGTCAAGCTTTTGGAGGCAAAAGCTATAGGCATCCCATTCTGCATCAAAGCCGCACCAAGGCCTTGGGCAGATGCATCTACTTCAAGCTCACAGGGTTGCTTTGGGTCAAAATATCGGAGATAAGCATCATTATGAATTGCATCTTTAATCTCTTGGAATGCTCTTTGCATTTCTGTTGTCCATTCATATGGTACGTCTTTTTTCAATAATTGCCGTAGTAACGTCGTCTTGTCTGCTAAGTTTGGTATGAATGGGCTAAGATATTGCACTAATCCTAGGAACCTCTGTAGTTCTTGCAGGTTTTTCTGGGCGATTGTTGATCTCGTTGCATTTTTTTGGGTCTGGCTGCATACCATCTCTGGACCAGAGTAACCCAAAAAACTCTTTTTTCCTGTTGAATTGCACATTTCTCTCGGCGAAACACAAGGCCTTCTTGTTGAGCAACATGCATTAACTTGATGAGGTTGGCATCGTGTTCTGCAATGCTTTGACCATGAACAATAATGTCGTCTGCTATTCCAATCACACCATAGCCTACTTTGGCTATGATGTTGTCCATTCTAGCTTGGAACACATCCTGAGATACAGAGAGGCCAAAGGGGAGCCTCACAAATCTGTACTTGCCCTCGGGAGATTGGAATGTGCACAACTTACTGCTGTACTCATCAAGGTGGATACCCCAGTACCCATGTTTAGCATCCAGTTTGGAAAAGATAGTTGCTTCCGATAACTTATGGCTGATTTCTTCGATGGTCGGTATCTTGTGGTATGTTTGCATGATGCATTCATTCAATTTTCTGGGGTCTAGACACACTCTCAGCTCGCCATTGCTTTTTCTTGTAAACGCAAGTGAGTGGATCCATTCTGAAGCTTCATCATCATTGCATCTCTTGACAACACCCATCTTCTCCATCTCTTGGATTTTACTGACAATTTCATCTCATAGCTTGATTGGATATTTACGTGGAGGAGAGATGTGTGGAGTGGCATCAGGCTTAAATTCAATCCTATATGGACGAGGCATGTTTCCCAGTCCTTCAAATCTGTCCGGAAACATTTTTTCTAAAACAACAATGTCAGTTATTTGTGTTGATGTAGGCATGGCATCAACAACAGACACATTTCGGCTCTCACTTACAGAAATGATCCCTAGCCTTTCTGTTGCATCACACCATAGAATGGCTGGTCCTTGAGTGTCACACACATAAAAAAGCAGCTCAATCCATTCAGAATTGTCGAGTTTTACGGGCATCTGTATGGTTCCATATGTGTGGATATTGGTGTCGTTTACAGCGGTTAATCTTGTACAGGTGGGCTTTAGCAGAGCTTGGTGATTTGAAACATCTGGATACATTTGTCGTAAGCATCTTGAAGGAAGAATGTTCCCATTTGCGCCAGTGTCAAACTTTCAATGTTACTTTTTGCTTCATGTTAGGTGGACGCGCATCTAGTTTTACCATGATGGATTGACGTTCATCATTACCACCACTTGATTTGCTAGTTGCACATAGCATTATGGAGCCACAATCCAGTGTTTGCTCATCTGTTGTCCATGTACATGTGGCTACATTTTTTCCATCATCTGTCGCCTCTTTGTCATCACAAGATTTTGACCTACTTTCTTGTTTATTGAATTTACCAGATTTACACATCTTTTCAAAATGGTTGAAACGTTTACATTTCGCACATTTCTTCCCGAATGCAGGGCACTTGCGAGGTGGATGCTTGGTCCCACAGTATTGACATTCATTTCGTTGTGTGTTTTTTCCCATGTCGTTGTGTCGTCTCACGGCACCAATACTGTTGTTCTCAAAAACAGACATGTTTGCCAATGTTGCCTGAAAATCTTGGGCTAGCTTGATGGCATCATCTAATGTGAGATTGTTGCCCTTCCCAATTAGCTTCCTTCTAGCTTCTGGCCACTTTATACCTTTGATTAACTGGAAAGTAATATGGTCATCCCTCTCATCCTGGGTAAAACTGCATGACTTTGCTTTTGAACAGAGCCTGCATACAAAATCTTCTACACTCTCGGACTCCTGCTGTGTTATGGCTGCCAATTCTAATCTCATGACCCATTTATTCTGAGTGCCGACCAGGTGGCTTTCATACTTTGCATATATACTAGGGGCATCTTTTTTCAGGGTCAGTTAATTGCCATGAATCCCATAGGTCTTTCCCCTGGAGTCCAGCAGACAGCTTAATATAGTGCCACTTGTCGTCATTTTTTACTTTGTTAATACATAAAAAGCTTTCTAGAAAGTCCTTCCAGTCATTAAAAGCTCTCACCTGATCTGGATTAGACCAGTCCAGTTTTGGCATTTCCAACATTGTAGACATGGTTACTCTTCGAAATTTCCTTATTTATGGGTTTGCTTCAATTATTCTGTCTTCATTTGTTCAATACACCGCTGCCACCATGTATTATTTTGTGGAGGGCCGGCGGAATTAACCAGTACAGGTTTAAGAGCAGTTCTTTTATTTATCACCTTCACGTTCAGAAACATATATACAACTGAATTGGTAAAACAAATATAGTACTACAACACATGATATTAATAAATATATTAATACATAGTACACATAGCAAGGCATTGTTCATAGTCTGCAAATCATGTGTTGCTACATGAAATACAAACAATCTTGTCATGATTTACCAAATATTTTAAAATATAAGTACTATTAGAATGATTTTATTTTTTAGGAACAATCAATGGAAATTGGGAGTCCAAGTGGATCATCTGGATCGAAGAAAAAATCTCGTATTAACCGTGCTGATGATGAAGGTGCTACCCCAAAAGAAAAGGCAAAAAGTAACCAGATGTTGATATTTTTAAGTATTCTTAAATGATATGTCAAACAGCATATCTGTGAAGATTTTGTTTTCATCATCAGTTAAATATAATGTCTAATAAATGTGTACTCATTTTAGAAGGAAAGAAAAAGAAAACTGAGGGAGCTGAGAGTCAAGATGAAAGCCAAGATGAATGTAAGCTAGCACTTATCTTTATTATCCGAACAAATTAGTTTGATCAGGCCATTACGGGTAGTTCCATAGATAGAGAGGAAGGCAGAGCTTCCAATGTTAACGGATTTTCCGTAAATATACAGAATTTAGCTTTTAAAAAACTACTACGTACGGGTAGACAAAATAGTACGGATTTCTGAGTTTTTCTTAAAATACCGATGTTTTTACTCGCATATGGGCACCGCCATTGCTAAGTGTACTCGTTTGAACTACGCATCGTGTAAAACCTATTCACCGGCTCGTAAAAACTGTACTCGACTTATTTAGTCTCGATCAGCGAAGCCCTGATGATGCATGCTGCCACTTATGTGTTAGACCACCTCGATGATAAAGACTATAACAGATTCTGCTGGTTGTCGTAATATGCACCTGTTATCAAGACCTTTTTACGATATATGAAAGTGAAAGTAATAAAAATTATTGAAAATTAATGAATTTGAGCGTTATTAAGTAATATAATGGTGCAAAAATACAGAGAGGAGTACAGTACAGATTGCGTCAGAAGGATACAGAATCGTAACGAAATTAGAGAAATCAGCGTAAAAAAACGTAATAATTCGCAACAATTCGAAACAAAGTTACGGCTATCACAGTTTTCTTGGAACTGCTCAATCACTGAAATTACGAAACTTACGATTATCGAAATAAACAGAAAAAACGTACTAATCAGAACATTTTCTCATACTTCCTGTCAATGTGGCGCCCATATTTCGCTCATAAATAGTCGGATTTGTTCGCCGTTCTCGTTTATTCTCGCCACAAAGTGAAACCGGAAGTGCCGACGCCGTACAGACACCCAATGAAATGAAAATATGTCAAAATGTCGGCATGATTTTGAACTTTTAGAAGAATTCTTTTTATTACGGGAAGCTCCGTAAAATGCGTAATATAAGCGGAACAATCGAAATAAACGTAACTTCAGGCGAGTTACGAAGAAAGCCGTAATTTGCGGAAGTTAAAGAACGTTTTTACGTTCGTAATAGACGCAACAATAAGAAGAAATAGGAAAAAATCGTAAGGAATCGAAACGTAATCCTCGAAAATTTTCTTCTGTATCCTTCTGACGCAATCTGTACTGTATTCCAAAAAATGCATTGATGTCACTGCATCGAAAAAAGTGTGCATTACGTGCGATGCACGTTGTGTTCTGTGGATTTCAGTAATACAGATAATGAGATGACTGGACCAGATATAAGTTGCAAAGTCATGAGGATGTTGGATGGTGGAGACAAATCAGAGGTTACTCACTTTAAGTGGCATTGACTTTTTCATCCAACATCCTAATGTGTCGAGTATTGTAAAATGTATGTATGAGGAAAATTCTATTTCTTTTCAAACAAAACAAGAAGTTTAGGAAATTCAACAGAGGATCCCTTTGTAAAAGAAAAATATTAACTTATTTACATGTATCATTTTGTATCATAAGGAACTAATTGTTCATTTTTTCTCCGAAATCAATTTTGTTCTAGTCTTAGGCAGATATGGATTTGAAATGAAACAATTAAAACTTGTTAGACTTGTTTTGTTTGCAACTCTGACCATGATTTGGTTATAAATCATAGCTTCTTTGCTGTGAACCTTACAGATTTGAGTAAAAAAAATAGTGGTAAAAATTATTACAGATTTTGGTCAAATGTTATTACAGATTTTTGTGCAAAATTACAGATTTTTTTGCGAAACATTACAGATTACGATAAAATCAGGTTGGAAGCTCTGTGAAGGTCACTTAAATGAAAAAAGGTTCAGGATCGGTTTATATCCAATGTCAAATTCACTTATAAATCTTACAAGTACTCTATTACAAATGAATATTTTGCTCCATTTGTGTCGTTGAATAACAATCGTAATTATTAAAGTACTTCTGATTGCAACCCTGCAGATTTGACATAAGAACTCTGTATTTTTAAATATGCAGATTTGAAATTTGTGAAGTTCTTTTTCTCTAGGTACACCTGCGAAGAAAGCCAAAGCTAAGAAAGCAAAATCACCAGCTGCTGCAAATCAACCAAGTATTATGTCGATGTTTGGCAAATTGTGAGTAATAAGTAAAATCCAATTATAATTCTGAAATATGTATGTTAATCATAAATCGTTAACCTTTATCTAAATCAAATACTTAACATTCTTTAGAGGACCAAAGAGAAAAGTGGAGGATAAGAAGGATACTGATTCATCTCAAGATGAAGGTGAAGTTAAACAAGAAGAGAAAAGAATCAAAATAGAAGATAATGAAAATGGTGAAGATGCTGAAGAAAATAGGTAACGAATCTATTGCTATATGATATCATAACATAGAATTCAGTGACTCCCTAGTTTAAGTTTAAACAATTACCTAGATACCTTAAATGATATCTCATTGATGGCTGTGTTCAAACTCTTGATTCATTTCTTTCCATAGGGAATTACGCCCTAGACCAGAAAAGGCTGAAGAAGTGAAGCCAGCTGTGGAAGTTGAAAAGAAAGAGAACAAGATACCCACCAAGTGTAAAGAGTGCAAGCAACTTCTAGATGATACTGACCTCAAGATGTTTATTGGTGACCCTGAGGATGCTGTAAGTTATGTGCAGACCAGAACCACATGTTATTGCAAGTTCATCAGGGCTCAAAATTAGATATGGATCACTGTTAAACGGGGAAAGGGCCAAATTCTCTTTTGTTGACTCAAGGACAAATAAGTTACATGTGAAGATTGATAGTGTGATTTGATTCAGTCAGTGTCAGATTAGTACAAGAATTGTTATTTTTTGAAATTGTAAAAACAATAGAGGAACAACACAATTTACATGTTTTTTTTCTTTTCATATAACATGTAGGTTGAAGAATTCATTATGTTGACGGATCCTAAACTCTCATTGTTGAATGAAGGTGCAGAAGCTGGTGACTTAGATGATCGCCCTCAACACCAAATTACAGACTTCACGTAAGTACTGTTTATGATGCAATGATACTGGTAAATTTTCATGTGCATTTGTGTTTTGGAATGTATTAGATAGATGTCATTGTTTTAAAAGAACCAAGTTAGAAAAATATTTAGTGAAAAAATAAACTTAAGAATTATAACAATTACTTTATGTTTGAACCCCTTGAAATGTATTAAAATTCCAACCATTTTACATTATCCATTGCATTTTAATCAATAACGATTGCATACCTGTAATTTTCAGCATATACGACAAACATGGACATCTGTGCCCCTTCGATTCTGGTCTAATCGAAAAAAACATTGAGCTTTTCTTCAGTGGCTTCGTAAAGCCTGTTTACGATGAAAATTCTGACCCAGAAGGTGACTAATCATTGATTTATTATTTTAGATGTATAAGTCAAATGCTTGTCACTATGATAGATAAAATCAATCAACATATGTTTATTTAGAATCCAATTTGTAATTCAAATTTTTTCTAAAAATCCAGGTGGTATTCCAACAAAAAAGATGGGTCCTATCAATGAGTGGTGGACGACGGGTTTTGATGGTGGTGAGAAACCACTAATAGGATTTTCAACAGCTTTTGCAGACTACTATTTGATGAAAGCATCAGATGCTTATTCATGTTTTATGGATATGATGTGGGAGAAGATTTATATGAGCAAGGTTATTCTACGTGTGTTAAACTGTATTGTGAATCCCCAGACATTTTTACTTTAATAATAGGGGTTTTATGTTTTTTTTGTGTGTAAATAATCATTCTTTCATTAATTTTAGGTTGTTATTGAATTCCTTGCAAACAATCAAGACTTCAATGCCAGTTATGAAGACCTTATCAACAAGATTGAGACGACGGTTCCTCCACAGGGTATATCAAGCTTTACAGAGGACACTTTGTTAAGACATGCCCAGTGGGTTGTTGATCAGGTAAAACACTTATTTTGCTTGTCAACGTTTTCTGGGTGCTTACATAAATGATTTATTATAGTTGAATTGAGATGGAGATGTGATAATTATGATAAGTCTTGTAGTGATAATTATGTCTTGTATTTGTTTGTTTGTAATCGTTTGATGCTTTTAGGTTGTGAGTTATGATGAAGCAGCAGATGATGATGAGTCTCTGTTGTTGACGACACCATGTATGAGAGCATTAATCAAACTCGCTGGTGTTACTCTTGGAAAAAGGTATTTAATATAGATGGTACTTTTTCAACGCCTAACAGGCTCTCAGAAACTTACAATTTCAATCATTGCATACAACATGGGGGGACTTGTAGTTTATCTCTTTGCGAAATAACTTTTATAAACATTTTATTAATATTTCTGTTTGCTAGGCGGAGCATGAAGAAAGAATTCCGAAAGGATATTAAAGTGAAAAAGCCAGCATTCTCTATGGCTCAGGTCACCCCGCTGGTCAAGGCCATGTTTGATGCCATGTTCGATGGACAGATCGACAATGTGAAGCAAGATGTTAGAAAAAAGCGATGTGGCATTTGCGAGGTTAGAAGCTGTTCTTACTCTTGTACTATTTCGGCATCATCTGCGCATCTTTGGGTTTAGACATTATCCATCTTTGTACAATTTTTTGTTTTGTTTGCAGATTTGCCAGCAGCCAGACTGTGGCAAGTGCAGACATTGTAAAGATATGCTTAAGTTTGGTGGCTCTGGAAAATCTAAACAAGCTTGTGTTGAAAGAAGGTAATGTACATTAGTACTGCTCGCTTTTTAATAGTACTGTTTGCACGAGTGATGATTACTGTTTTGAGTATGTTTTAAGGCTGACTACTAAGATGTGATAGCTTGAGAGCCTACAAGAAATATTCAGGAAGTCAGGTTATGTTCACAATATTTTTTTCGATTGAAGGTGTCCTAACATGGCTGTGGCCATGGCAGATGATGAAGATGGCTTGGAGGAAGATGTCAATGATGATGATGATAAACGCTCTGTTAAATCAGATGCCTCTCCTCACAAGCAAGAAAAATCTCATAAGTTCAAAAAACAGAAGGTACTAATGTTTCTTTTCACTTTTTTATCACTAAAGATAATTATTGGATGAAGTCTCCATTGATTGTTTCTTTATTGAGGCTAGTATGTAATATTTAGATATTATACAGACTGAACTCTTTTTTATGTCTTTTTGCATTTCATTAATGTTGATTACTGTATTTGAACTGATGCGTGTATTATAATTTAAAACGTAAGTATTATCTTATTTACTGCATTCAGAAAAGGAAGCAGGTAGACATCTGTTATTATTTTCATGTACTTTGGTATTTAAAATACATGTACCTGTAGAAAATGACATGATTTTTGTGCTTTTTACAGTTGTAAAGAAGGTACATCCCAAAATTAGAGGAAAAAAAATATTTTTACTCTTTTGGTTTCAGACTAAACTATCATGGGTTGGTGATCCTATATTGATAAAGGGAAAGAAGAAATATTATGAGGCAGTTATGGTAAATGATGAAAAGGTATGTAAGGTTAATTTTATCTGTTGATTAAATTATCAGAAGGTGGGTGTGTGGTGCGAAAAAATATTTTTTTGTTTTATTTGTTCATAGGTGGAGATGTCTGAATGTCTATTGGTGAAACCAGACAGTCCTGATATTCCTTTATATGCTGGTCGTGTTATGTATATGTGGGAAAATGCGGATGGAGAAAAATGGTTTCATGCTCATTGGTTTACGTACGTATTTTATATCTATGTATATTATGCTATATTTTATAGTGAGTCGCTGCGTTTACATAAATGTAGCTTTTGATATTTTCACATTTGACCATCTTCATTCTTGTTATGTTGACAATTTAGGAGAGGCAATGACACTGTTCTTGGTGAAGCAGCAGATCCTTTACAATTGTTTGAAGTGGATGATTGTCAGGACACACAGTTGTCATTTGCAGTCAGCAAATGCAAGGTTGGTAACACTGTTCACGGGAATCTATTTCACGCTGTCACTAGGTAGCGTACAATATCTGCCTGAACGTTAAAGTGCCTATTTCTGCAGGAACAACTCTGCGTTGTAAGCAAAATGAAAAACTGTTTTTCTTAGTTGGCCTTGTAAAGAATACACGATTGATGTGGCTGAAGCTGAATTGTCTTGATGTTAGTGCTCTCTATAGGAGGATATAATCAATAACTTATGAACTGAATAATAAGCCGAAATAGATCAAGAGTGTGGTGGTATACACTTTGTGCAATCATTCTCCCTGAGTTAACTCGATAAATTGGACATTTTGTAGATTAAATTGATTCACCATTTTTTGTCGAGTTGATTAAACAAATAATATTTCTTTTTTGTAGGTGGTCTTCAAAAAAGTTGACAAGGAATGGCATACACTGGGAGGTGTCGAGGATTTTGAAAAAGATTATCCTATCAAGAAAGATGATGGGGCAACATTCTATTATGATAAGGTAAGTGCACTTTTTTATTGCATCAACATCAAAACGAAAATTATCTCTGAATTATTAGAAGAAATATTCCTAAAATATTTATCAGACAAATTGCTTAATTCAATAAAGTTTGGTGAAAATCTCTAATGGCAAATAATTCCATATACTACAATTCTACATTGGTAAGGATGTTAGTTAAACTAACTCAAATTGGCAAATTGAAGATCTGCTTTTTTATTGTGATCGCTTCTATAGCACTAATTTAACCTCTTGCTAAGTGCTATGGCTAAAGGGTTGAAAAAATATTGTTAAGATAATGCTTTTGAAATAAAGGTAAAAAAGCTATATATAAAACTTATATCTCTACTTCAGTGGTATGACCCCGAGATGGCACGCTTTGAAGATTGCCCTTCTGTCACTGAACCAGAATCCGAAGAAGAAAAAGTTACATTTTGCCCTAGTTGTTTTCGTTTGAACGAAAAGGAAGAGGTAGGTCACAAACTGAAACAATTGCCAGCATACTTAATGTTAATGTTTAATACATAGTATGTATACACATCCACATATTTCATGCAGATTTGCAACTGGGCGGGGTATCTATGCTAAAATGTAACTGTTCTTTTATGGGAGATGTGAACCTTTATGGGCCTGTGATTGCTTTACCATTAGTAATTTGTTGTTTGATGGGGGGAACCACATCGAAGGATGCATACAGGAAACATTTAGAATCAGTAGATCACAAATTCATGGGCTAGAATCTGCAACTGGTCACCTGAATGTGTGTTCAACCTTTACCTTGCCGACCTTGTTGGCAAACCTTACATAAATCCCCTCTAGTGTCGGCTCTTTCCAAAATTATTAAACATTTTAGCATGAGAAATAACATGTATTTCAGTTCTGTCCAGATTTTTTTTCTTCAAAATATTTTCATGAGTTTTTTTTTTCGTTCAAAAATTTTAATAATAGTGAATGGTTGTATTAATTGATATTTTTTAGCTTGATTCTGCTATTATTGGCGAGAAACTTGGAGCAGGTGACGACAATAAAGCAATATATAACAGTGTGAAGTTTGGTGGTGTTGAATACAAAGTAGGAGATTCTGCATATTTCGAAAGCACGGCCTTTGACTTTAGTATCAAACCAGCTCAAGTGAAGAAAGAAAACAGACGCAAAGGCGATGTAAGTGACATTGACATGTTTCTCTTAACCAGCTTCTAGATTGAAATTAAGCATTATAATGTAATGAGTGTTAAAAGCTTGTGTAGGAGTCAAACAAGTAACAAACATGTATGCGAGTCAATTTTTTAAACTTTTATGTAGGTTGATGAAGACCGGTACCCAGAGTTGTATAGAAGGAGCAACAACAGCTACATTAAAGGCTCAAATGACCAAGTTCCTGAACCTTTCCGCATTGGTCGTATTGAGGAAATATATGTAAAGAAAGGAGTTGGAAACAAACCAACACCTGCAGATGTTAAGCTTAAAATTGCAAAGTTCTATCGACCTGAAAACACCCATAAAGGCATGGTAGCCGGCTATCAAGCAGACCTCAACCTACTATATTACAGTGAAGAAGGTACAAATCCTTAAATGCATGTAGAATTTTCAGTTCACCTATATTTTCTATTTTGTTACAAACAAGGCAAATGTTAAATAACGTTTTGTTTTTTATTTTTAGAATGTCGGGTTAAATTGGAAGAGATTTGTGGCAAATGCACGGTAGTTTACAGTGAAGATATGACCACCAGTTTGGATGAATACTGGCGTGGTGGCCAGGATAGATTTTATTTCAGAGAAGCTTATAATCCAGAAAAGAAGGAATTTGAAGATGTTCCAGACAAAGCTAGACAACAGACAAGTAAAGGAAAGGTAAATATTTGTTACCATCTTAGTTTTAACAGTTTTTTCTTTTTGCGAGGAATCTTAAAATTGGATTCTTAAAAAATCCCAGCTGCTTTTATTATTTGATACTTTTTAGATTTAATAGTTCCAACAAATTGATTCTCAATTTTCCTGCCAATTTTCACATATTCATAAATTACTATATGGATATTCTTAACCTCAAATCTTTCAAAATCCATAAAGAATTGGTTGTGGATACTAATACAACTTAACATGTTTATTTTCAGGGTAAGGGCAAAGGAAAGGGAAAAGGAAAAGGCAAATTAACTGAAACTTCTGATCCCAACAAAGTTGAGGAGAAGGAAGAGCCTATACCAATTCGCCGACTTCGCTGCCTTGATGTGTTTGCTGGGTGTGGAGGTTGGTATTTTATACAATACCCAATGTTGATGTATTTTCATGTCCTGGCCAGCCAATGCAATTTTCTGTTTTATTTGGAAGCTAGTCTGAATATTTTCAAACTAAAAATGAATTGGGGGAAAAGTGTTTATCTGTGCGACCTACTTAATATTCTTTCTCAACGATAAAGTTGCATAGGGTAATTTTTTGCCATCATTTTTTATGATTATTAAGTTTCAAATACTTATAATATGTGTTTAGGAATATCTGAGGGATTCCATCAAGCGGGAGTCTGTGAGTCCAGATGGGCCATTGAGAAGGAGGAGCCAGCAGCAAATGCATATAAGTTGAATAATCCGGGATGCACAGTGTTCTCAGATGACTGCAATGAACTTCTGCGCCTTGTGATGGAGGTTTGCATATTCTCTACAATTTTAGATACTATCGATGGTGTACATTACAAAAAGTTTTTTTTTTTCTTACATTTCACAATGGATCTGATGAATTATGAAATATTACAGGGAGAGACTAAGAGCCGAACAGGGCAAAAGCTACCGCAGAAAGGTGATGTAGAGATGTTGTGTGGAGGACCACCCTGCCAAGGCTTCTCTGGCATGAACAGGTTCAATTCCAGAGAGTATTCAAAATTTAAGGTTAGAACTCTTACCAAATCTTAATGTAATGCTAACTTTCTTATCATTTTTTTTACCAATGCAAGTGTGAAGGTATTTTATAGTATTTTTTTATTATTATTTCAGAACTCCTTGATTGCCAGCTACCTCAGCTATTGTGATTACTACAGACCAAAATTCTTTTTGTTGGAAAATGTGAGGAACTTTGTATCCTTCAAAAAATCAATGGTTTTGAAGCTGGCCATGAAATGTCTTATTCGTATGGGTTATCAATGCACGTTTGGTGTTCTTCAAGCAGGATGCTATGGAGTGCCACAAACAAGAAGGAGGTTCGCTTTTTGATTCCTTTTTATATGATTTGGTATTCTTATGAACATTTCATTTAGCCATTTCACTGATTCCATTATATTGTGTTAGAAAATAATAACTTCAGTGAATGAATGTTCATGAACTTTCAGAGCAATCATCTTAGCTGCAGCCCCGGGAGAAAAGCTTCCTCATTACCCAGAGCCCACACATACCTTCTCTCCCAGAGGTATGCAGCTAACAGTACAGGTGGATGACAAGCGAGTAAGTAATTTCAAACTCTTGTATAAACTTACAGAAATCAAGTAGTTATATAACAATATTTACAAGAAACGAGAGAAAGGATACGATACTCATACAAATTCTGATTTGTAGGCAGCGTTGGTAATACATATTAGCAATTGGGACTTTTTGTTCAATTTTAGTTCGATGCCTGCATTAAGAATTTGACACATGCACCGTACAGAACAATTACAGTTCGAGATGCTATGTCAGATTTGCCAGAAATTCGCAATGGTGCCAAACGCGAGGAAATTTCATACAGTGGTGATCCTCAATCACACTTCCAGAAAGATGTAAGTTTTCTTTGCATTTGCATTTGCATTTAAGGCATAATCACCATTAGTTGCCACTATCAATAGACATGACATGGCTCTCAATAATTTCAGATGCGAGGACATCAAAACCAACCAATCCTGAGAGATCACATCTGCAAGGACATGAACCCTCTAGTCCATGCACGTATGCAGCACATTCCTACGCATCCAGGTTCTGATTGGAGAGAACTTCCTAATGTTGCAGTTAGACTGTCCGATGGAAATTTGTCTAAAGTTTTGTAAGTAAATTATGTATACTTTCATACATTTTACCTATTTAGCTTAGTCTCATTCTATTTAAATGTCTTTGTTGCTGTTATTGTTTCACAAGCTTTCTAAACACAATATTCTATATTTTTTTTAGTTATTTATTTTATTAATTTGGATAATATTTTGATTCTCAAGAATCCTTTTCAATCATAAACTAAAAACCAAATGACAATATAATAGTCTACAGGTAATACAGTACATTCAATGATACACTATTATTAGGGTTTACATGTAATTTGTGGTTAAGGGTAAGGAACATTGCTATTATAATTGATTGTTTATTGTTACTCTGCCTATTGCTGGTTGAAAATGGTCAAGTCTGGAGTTCATTTGTATATCGGATTTCATGTTTATTATTTTCACACCTTCTGCTACTTGTCTCCGAGATCTTTGCTATAACATTAAAAATGTTTTATTCTGCAGACGATACACACACCATGACAAACGGAATGGTCGTTCTGGAACAGGTGCTCTGCGGGGAGTTTGTCAGTGTGCGGATGGCAAATCAGCGTGCGACCCGATGGACAGACAGTTCAATACCCTCATTCCTTGGTGTTTGCCTCACACTGGTAACAGGCACAATCATTGGGCTGGTCTCTATGGTAGACTTGAATGGGACGGATTTTTCTCAACGACCGTCACAAATCCAGAGCCTATGGGCAAGCAGGTGTGTTTGGGGTTTTCTGTCCTCACAATATGAAAAGCATGGGTTTAAAAAATAAGTTCAGTTAATTTTAACGTTCCTGTCCTGTAGATGTGTTGCTGTAAGTTCTATTGAACCATTGTAAATTTTTGCTCGATTAGAGTTAACATCTTTTCTTTATGTACTATGTGTATGATATTCGTCTTATGATAATTACATTATTATTTCGAAGTAGACTTCCATTAACCTATAGACATTTGTTTGTAGGGCCGCGTTCTGCATCCTGAACAGCATCGTGTTGTGAGTGTGAGAGAATGTGCTCGGTCACAAGGTTTCCCCGACACGTACCGCTTCCATGGAACCATCCTTGATCGACACAGACAGGTAAGCATTTTGGTGAAGAATTAATTGCTCATTTTTGTTGCGTAAATACCATATAAAATTATGAAATCATAAGCTGCCAAAGAAACCATTTGATTGTTCATGATTTTTTTTTAATTCAATTTTCACATGATTATAATAATTTTTGTGGGCACCCATTCAGATAGTTTACAAACTATAGTTCTTCATTTTGTCCATAAATACTAAGATGTAGCGCTCAATAGTTTCACTTCATATTTGCTTGTAGGTTGGCAATGCTGTTCCTCCTCCTATGGCTCGCCAAATAGGTTTTGAAATCAAGAAGTGTTTAGAGTGGAAAGTCAAGAACGAACAAGAACTATCTAAATTGGAGCCAATCAAGGAAGACAAACAGGAGGATATGGAGACTGGAGAATAAACAGTTATCAGGCTTACAAGTCAATGTACTTGCCGGTATAATTCTCACAAATGAATCACTTTGAACTTAGATTTGCAAGGATAAGGAGCTTGAAAATTGGATTCTATGTGTAAATTTACTTGTGTGACCTAATTGGTCAAACTCGCGTGATTGATAATTAAAGCAGTCAATCATACCACCTTACACAAGTTTATATTCCATATTTATTAAAGCAACCAGTGATGATTTTGCTTCAGTTTTGAATTTATTAAAGCAACCAGTGATGATTTTGCTTCAGTTTTGAATAGAAATTGAGTTTGAAATTCAATTTTTTATAGGTCATGGTTTTAAAATTATAGTTCTTAACATGCATGTTTTATAGCTTAATTTAAAATCATGCAAGTTTTATTTGATTCGTCATTTTGGTGAAATATTGTATTACCTTGGTTGTTTACTTTACTATGGATATATTTATGAGAACAAGATAGTTTTGTTAATTTTATTGCATTGCATTTATTTACATATTCTATAGTTCAAGTACGCATGTATTCATCCATCCATAATAAATCTTATATACTCCAAATATGTCCATTCACTCCATAATGTCGAAGTCATCTCGCTGAAAATAAGATTTTTTTTTAATTTTAAAAAAATTAGTAAATTGAGCTTAACATTAAGCGTAGAAATATTCTAAATAATCTACCACAACTTTCAAATCTTCAACCTAATTTTAATGTGCACTACTAGTACCGGTAAGTACCCTTTATTAGTTCTAAAAATGCACTTATTTAACCAAGTGGTATAAGGGATGCAAGCATGTGTATCATAGGCATGAAAATATTGTGAAGCTCATTTTGGAAGATTTATATGCTATCACAAATTTCACATTTTGACATTTTCTAAACAATTGAGGTTCTGTATTTTGAATGACTCCTAGCATCAGTCTATCCGAAAAAGAAACCTACCATTTCATTATATTCCAGAACCTGTTTTCGAATTGCTGATGTGTCCGTCCATGTAACAAAGTCTTCTAAGTTTCTATCAAAAAACAAAGCAATATTCAATATGACAGTTCAGTCCATGATAGAAAATATACTATGGTCTCGGGTCTAAGTATTATGGATAAATTTGTCCTGACACCAACTATTTTCCACTACCTTTTAACCAAAGGCAACTGCATCAATGGGCTTTGAGAAAATTAAAGAATATTTGAAGGAGCTAAATTCATAGAATAATATGGAATAGAGAATTTCATGGTACCTAACATTCCTTAAAATCCTTGTTTGTTACCTTTCAAAGTAAAGCTCTTCAAAGCCCATTGATGCAGGTGCCTTTGCTTTTAAACTATTTTTCTTCTGAAGACACTGATTCTGTAAATTGTTAATGATTTAAAGTAAAATGCCCCACCTACATGAAAAGTGACATCATAGAGCCCTACTTGACTAGTTCTAAAATGTACCCTGATTAGTGCTAAATTGTACCATGACATCTATAGGGTCAAAATAGAAAATACAATACTAACCTTGTGACTAGAAAAGCAGGATCAGTAACTACTTCAGGTCCAACACGCACGTCTACGCACTAATTAAGGTAATAGCATTGTGTTTTTTTGTATTTCTATTTTATTACATACTAATGATAAATGATATTTTTTAGTTAATAGATTTATCACTAGATGGATCATAGCTATATCCATCCTGACAAATTTGCTATATCCAGAATTATATTTTATATAAAAAACTGAGTCTGGGGACATCCACAGGATGCCTTTAGCTGCAACTCCATGCATTAGAAAATTGGAAGCAAAGCAAATAAAAATTTGTCTTGAGAAAAAATGGCTTATTCCTGATTCTCATGTGTGGTAATCCTGTATATGAGCCATGATGCTGTGATCCGGGTTAGCGTCAAACCCCGGGGAACCCGAGCATCCAAACCAACTTCTAGAAATGTACTGAATATTATTGATTCATGTCGTAAAGTGTACCTAGTTGTGTTCGCTACGCAGCTGTAACATGAGAGTATATCTTAAAGTAAGAACGTGATTATAGACATTATACTAGGAGTTACAGGTAGTGTTCCGCATCAATGGTTTAATTCTTGAAAAAAACAACTAATGTTTTATTAGATTAGTCATCGTATTATCAAGTGCTTTTGTCTGAATTTTGTTCAAATTCAATATGAGGCATCTTAATTTAAAGCTCTTTAATGGGGTGCCCCGGGTTCCAAGAAAGAATTAATTAAAAAAGTGAAATTTGATAACGTAGCCTAGGTCACCGCGTCAAGGCTCACTATGTGATTTTAACTCCACCTTACTTTGATTTAAATAAATAATGGGGTCAGCCAATATGTTTACAAAGCTATCACTTATATGCAAAATTTAATCTTTTATATCGACTTTACTAAGAAGACATTACTCACGGTAAATTCATTTAATATCTTTAAATAGAATAAAATGAAAAGTAATAAATCGATAATTTTTCCTGTATAAAAAACTTTATAGAATGGTAAAAAATAGCGCAAAGGATACGTCCTTGTTCAATAAATGTTACTGCTGCTTTCAGTGTCTCTGACATGTGATTCCGGACCATTACAACTGGTAGACGTCTCCTACAAAATATCAAATAATTAATGATCATTTTTATAATAATAAAACAGCACGTCGAAATTTATATAAATCTAAGTACTTGTGTACAAAATTAGACTAAATTTATATGAATATAATCCTAAACATTCCTAATAAATCCTAAGATACTGGCCTAATTTTGCTATCAATATAAACAGTGATCCACGCCAGCAATCTTGTTTAAAAATTACTAAACGTTGTAACATACCTGCAGAAACTTGTCGCTGTTACTTTGTCAACTAATGCAAGACTTCGTTTTGTTGGAATCAAGCCCATGTTGTGTCTAAAATAAAGAGAAATTCCAATGCCATTATTTGCTATCAAATACCACCTATCACCAACTTCATGTTTGCCAAGCACCATCAATAAGAAATCATCCATGTCCACCGTTTGCAGGTTGTCATTCAACCTGCAGAACGTCAAACACATCATATAATACATTGTACATTGTTATAAATTAACAACAATAGGTGCAAGACAGATATTGAAGATGAATCTGAAAACAATATGCCATTGTCATTGCCATTTTCATTAATTTGAAAAACAAAAAAACAAAAAAACAAAAAACATTTTCTAGTTTAAAACATACATGTACAATTAGAAACACTTAATTACATCAACAATAATTAGCAGACAAATTAAAATTTACTTACAATTTGTCCAACAGTTGACCTGTAGACTCAATTCTAAAAGGATCTTTCATATCCAATTCTCTGATTTTTCTAGCAACATCTCGAACATGTCTTGATAATTTATTGTATCTAACAACAAAAACAGATTGTAGTATTAATATAACTAGTCATATCTCACTGAAGAAAAAAGAAGGTTCTTTGGCACGACAATCAAATTTCAAATCAACATGGGTCTGAATAATTTCTTGCTTGCACTAGTAAATAGATACAAAATTTACAAATAGATTGTACATATGCATCATAATCTAACATTTGATAGATAAAATTAAATGTATGCAGAAGAATCGGGAGATGTGAAAAGTGCCACCATAAGACCCGGGACAATATGGTATGACTATGTAATTTCGTATTGATAGCCAGCACGGATGGCTTGCACTAAGCATGTAAACCTCAAAGCCTATCAACTCTATTCTCCTTTCAGATGATAGTCATGATACGCATTATTTTTTATCATTTCATATTTTTCTCGTTTTAACAGTGTTCAGAGACTCACGTTGTGGCACTTTTTTATAGGTACCTCATAGTGAATAGCACGTTGCTCGCTGTGTCTCAAAGTAATATGGCGCTACAAAGATTAATGTAAACAAAATGTAAATGTAAATGTCTGGTTTATAGTCTTGATCCAAGTTTTGATCTCACGACTTTACAATTTACACCAGGTCATTGGCACATTGAATCAATGATCAGCAATTGATCATTTCTCATATGCTTGCATCGGCAGCACATTCAGCGCACAATGCTAATCACTCACACAATCACTCACTCACTCTTTCAACCCAATGACCTGTACCTAATTAACTTGTAGGTGCCACGGAGCAGTGTGCAACTGTTTAGGGATGGGTTTGCTCAACACCCACCACCAGACCCGACTGGGAATCGAACCCATGACCTTCTGGTCACGAGTCCAACTCCCTAACCACTCGGCCACGGAAGCAAACAAGTTATTTTGAGTATATTCTAATTTCATTCCATTCGGCATATATGCCTGCCTTGTGAGTGCGACTTCGATAACTATGTGAAGCAAACTACATGTAGATTGTATTCAACAATTCATAAGATTATTCAAACCAGATGAAAACGTAATGCTGTTGGCATTATAGTGATGATTAGATGTACACCAAAAGGTTTACTAGACCATATTGCCGGGTTGGCTTCCCATAGCAAATGCTTATATATTCATATTAAGAAATCATTAAGAATTACTAGACATACAAATCTTTATATATATCTTGACTAGCTGTTTACACGGCGTTGCTCGGGTTGAAACAGATGAGATCCGGAACACATTAAATGCTCCTCCCACCCCATCCCTCGAACCAGTTATCGTCAGTATACAGGTCTGTGACAGATTAAATACACCTCCATCACCGTCCTCCCATCGTCATATGTCATAGCCATTTACACACTAAATGTACTAAATATGGCAATGATTGATCCCTCTACTATCGCTCCCACAGCTACTGCTACCCTTGGTTAACACGTGTGGAGCCGATTAAATGTCCCACTCATCCCTACCCTTCCTTCCACCGCCACCCCACCTCCCTCTTCTCTCCCCAAACCCTCTCTACGCTATCCCCATCTAAACAGGTCCATAATTAATTAATGCACACCCTTCCTGCTGATGCTTTGGTTGAAACGGATGAGATCTGGAACAGATTAAATGCTCCTCCCTTCCCATCCTTTCCCCTGTCCCACATCCCTCACACCAGCTCCGTCACTATACAGGTCTGGGAAAGATTAAATGCACCTCCATCACCTTCCTCCCACAGTCATATGCGACCGCCATACACACACTACATGTATGTGACAATGCTTGATCCCTCTAATACCCCGCCCTCCAGCTACTCCTACCCCTTGTAAACACTTGCAGGCCATTAAATGTGCATCTCAATCACCCCCTTTCTGCTGCTGCTCTGGTTGAAATTGATGAGATCTGGAACATATTAAATGCTCCACCACCAGCCATGTCCGCCCCCCCCCCCATCCTCCGCCATATGGACACACACCCCTCCTCAAGAGGTCCCGAGCAGATAAAATGCTAGACTCGACCAGGCAGCCTCACTTTGACGGGGCCACTGTACGTTGGTCTGTGTTGCGCGAGACTAATAAAATGCGTCTCCATCACCATCACCACCCTCCCCAGCTCCCTCGTTGTATGACTGTAGTGTGACGTGCAACGTAGTTTGACACATACAAACTTTTAACGTATTACGTACCTTTAACAAACATGGCCCTGTAAGCAACCTTTCTATAGAAATTCTTTTTTCTTGTTTTTATCATTAAAAAGAATTTATTTGGTTTGAAATGTGACATTATAACGACCACCAAGTTGTCCTTTGTACATACATAATTTGGAGTGTTAATAAAATCTTGTGGTTAAAAAATTTTGTTTGGTGTTCCTTTATATATATAGATTCAACAGCCCATATTAATACCTCTGCTAATCACACCTTATGTTAGTGTTTGAAACTCGCTGGAAAAAGTTCGGGTCCAGCAGGGCCCTTAAAGATATTGCTCAGTCAAAATCATATTTGTTTTGTAAAATTCAGTATCAATAGACGATGCCTTATCCATTGCAAGTGTGATGAAAATAATATTCACATTCTCCGCGTTTAATACTATTTCCACCTTTAAAAATACCATGCCGTCTCGTCAAATAAAACACAAAGTCACGTGATGTTGCATAATCGAATGATTTTCGCCAGGCGTGCCGTGCATTTCTAATACGTCTCATTTAACATGGGAGATAGGCACTTCTTCGTGCACCCGTTTACGTCTGACGAAAATCATTCTGTTGACATTTCTCGTGTTCACGTGTTTTGTTGAGTATATACCGGCCTCTTATTGCGTGGTATTTAAATTGTTTTACATACTTTGATATGATGTTTAAATGAAAGACACTTTCAGAATGCACAGAACACATCATAATGCTTATTTACAAGCATACTTGTTTGACCACTCAGCATAACCTTTAACTTTAAATAGTTGGGGGCCCTGCTGTGATATGTGTTTGAAATGTTAGCTTAAGAAAGTGGTTGCTTTTATAGACATATTTGAAACATATACTAGTACATGATAAAGTATGGGATTCACTATAACTCACCAATATTCACCCAAAATAGTTGAGGGACCGCAGGGCCCTCAACTCCTAAAAGTTAAGGTTAAAAGTTGGGGGCTCAGGGCCCTCAGGCCCCCTACTATTTCGAACACTGCAAGTTATGGCTTCCTATTTGTGAATACCCAGCGGGCAAAAACATGAGTTTTCACCCCCATTATGGTGGAAATATGGTTGAAATCAAGTGTAGTGTTACACGAACCTGATATCCACATAGATTTCATACATCTTTACCCCCCATCAATTCCACGTGTAAAAATGAACCTAATATCCACGTAGATTTCATACATCTTTACCCCCCTACAATTCCACGTGTAAAATAGAACCAAATATCTACGTGGATTTCATACATCTTTACTCCCCTTAATATCCACGTGTAAAAAAGAACCAAATATCTCCGTGGATTTCATAGATCTTTTCTCCCCTTGATATCCACGCGATGCACGTGCACTACCGCGGCAGAGCGCTGATTGGCTGAACTAATTTGAACCAATGAGAGCGCAGGTCAGTTTTGAATCATGGGGAATGCAGAATGAACGATCAAAAGTCATGTAAAGTGAAATAATTTTGTAAATGATTGATTTTTGTGGATATATTAAACTAACCTACAGAAATTCACACAGCTGATACCACATAAACTGACTTTATAAGGATATACCGAAGCAGTTACGTCTGCACGTGTATCATGCGATATTCACACTAAAATGTGTCAAGTCTTTGAGAACAAGTTTTCTGGACATTTCTGGGCGTTTTCTGGCATGTAAGCATTATAATGTATATTTTTGTTTGTTCTATGTTGTTTTTGACTGCCTGATGCTATAGTATTATTGTCGGATGGTGGGAAGTGGCAGAAAAACATCTTGCAAAATAACATATCATACTTCGCTATACAGCAGACAAACCTGAGACCGTTATGAATAAAATATTTTAACCTAGGGGAGTATCGTCACCGTCGCATCACACTGTGTTTGATAGGTTTTCTAAAATATAAGCATTTATATTATATTTTTGAAGGTTTATTTATCTCTTTTAAACCTGAAATACCCGCTCTGAGGTAAAATTTAGCTTAAAAAGGGGGAAATTAGGAATGAGTCATCGATACAATAAGAGTGCAGCCCGAGAAAATGCCATAGGTAAAAAGGTTACCAAAGAGAATTTTTTTGTTAATGATTGATTTTCGTGGGTATATTAAACTAACCAACACAAATTCATACTGCGGATACAACATAAACCAATTTTATATGGATCTACCGAAGCACAGTTACGTCTGCACTACGTATGATGCAATATTCCACACTGATGAAATCTGCCAAATCAGTTTGAGACGTTTCTTGACGGCAAGCCGGTTACCTACTGGATATCATTGAATGTGAACATTATAATATATATTTTTGTTTGATTTATGTTGGTTTTGATTGCCTGATGATATGATATTATTGTAGGATCGCGAGAAGTGACAGAAAAACATCTTACAAAATGACAATCTGACAATTTTGTCTACCAGCCCCCACTTTCCACCATAAAAGACCCCCAGATTTCCACCATAAAAGACCCCCACATTTCTACCAGAAATACCCCCGCATTTCTGCCTAAAATACCCCCACATTTTCATCTAAAATACCCCCACATTTCCACTTAAAATACCCCCACATTTCCACCCAATATCCACGTGTAAAAATGTTGCAAACTACACGTAATTTCCACCTAATATCCACGTGTAAAAAGATGCTTCGTTTCTACGTGGATTTCACCATCAATTGCCCACTTGGTAGTAACATGGTGTAGACGAAATCACAAGTGAAAAAATGTCAGTTTAAACCCTCGCCTGACGGCACGGATCACATATATGGGTTTGTCCACTAATGGAACAAGTAACAAGTAACAAGTCCTTGAATATCTCCACAAACACAGGTAGAGTGCCATGGGGTGCAACTACGGCAGGAATTGACAAGGGAGAACCGGTGACAAAAGTGTTCCGTTCACTGCAGTATCAACTGATTTGTTTACAAAAACGTGTTTATGGGCGATAATAGGGAAGGTCTATAAAACACATTATTTAACTTACTTTGTATAGTCTTCTCTTTTTTGTATATAGTATTTTTTCATAACCTTCACTTCATGAAGGTTATTGTCGACTTCCCATGATATGAAGTCGACTTTTTTCAATAATTTCTTCTCGTGATATTTTAATTTTCTAACCATTGTGATAATTCGAGTTTCTGACGTGTTATGTTTCAATAGAATATATTGGTGTGTCACGAGCTATTACGTCGATGCAACCTACAAGCAGGGATCACATAACGTCCTCTTTCTATACTTAAGCATAAGCAATAAGTATAAGTTTAAGTATATTTATTTCGGAAACAAGTCCATAGAATTAATTAAAAATAGATACATTATATAGAGATGAATAACATTATCCATTAAGTCTACATATGAATTCTACATAAGTCTACATAAGTCTACATATGAATTCCCACCCACATACTGTAATAAATTGCCTGAAACATTTTTTTTATTCATTATTGTTTTATTTGGGTCCATGTCTATACCCAGGGGCATAAAGAGACCACCTCTATAATGGGGGAAGGGTGGGGGGCAAAGACAGCGATAACTATTCTACCAACTTTAAGTCGACAGGATGCATATTTACATGGTGATCAACGGTCTCGCAGTATCACCTCTTTAATTACGTTGGATATTTTAAAACGAATTTGGGAGCACTTTAATATAGCACCATGCTGTGAGCATTACTGTAGAAATTATAAAAATTAACAATAGGTTTCATTGTTTTATACCGAGCATGCCTATGCCACATGAGCTATTAGATGAATTATATTTCTGTTGATACAATAATATTGCGTTGGAAAGCATACAATATCTATTTCATCTTACCATATTTATGGCATTCTGAATACAACAGTATAAATATCTTAAAATTGGTCCAAGAAATCAGCCTCAAAACAAGCAGGTCAACTAGATTTCTCATTTGTAACCCCCAAGACTGACCTCAGGCTCAGGACTGAGTTCAACGAGAGTGCATCATACCACACACACATAAATAAATGTATAGGTCAGGACTATTGGTCAAAGTAAATAATTCTATTTTAAAGTAAGCCTATGCATTGTATCACGTAAGTGGGGTGCCAGTGAATATTGCACGAAGTCTATTGACAATCATGGACTATAGTCCTGAACACCCTTTTGCCCTTGGATCCCTACTTCCGCACAGTCGTATAACACACAATGCAGCCAGGCGTCGCAAATTCACAATGCATCCGACTATAATTTAAATTTCGGCCACTATTTTGGTTGTCATTCGTTTGCAGAACCGTGCATACGGCATTTACAGGACATTGCATAGAACGATCATTGAAATGTTCAAGTTTAAATGATAAAATAAAAATAAAAAGAAAAGAACTATTTGTAATTCAATGATTCAGTCCACTTCTGCGGTGTATATAATAATTGAACTTTATTAAACTTAGAATATAAATTAAGCATATACGATGTACAGCCATCTCAAAGAAGACAAGAACTAGGCGTTAAATGTCTTTTTTTAAAACCTAATAATATTCATGTAGAATAGCTTTTACCCTGGATTACTTGTCCTAATCTTATAGTCAACTCTGTGTGAATCTGAAACCTCTAAAAAAAAGTAAACACAGACAATCAAGATCTATTACAAATAATAAAACCAATTATTAGATGATAGGTAGATCTACTAAACAACCGGGAGGGGGGCATGTTCAGTTGTTCTTACCATAAGCCAGTCGATATGTAATAAATATTTAACAGTAAAATGATGTAAAAAATATTAAACACTTCTCTCATCCCCCGCCCACGCGTTTCCCACGTCCCGTCTCGGCCTCTATGATATAATAGGCCATGCAATTGACGGGTTGACTCAGCAGTGAGAGTGTTAATAATTCTATGTATTCATGCGCTATCTACCTGGATAAAATAGTTCTTAATCGTTATAGTAATTTAACAAAAATAGACATATATTGTAATCATTTTTCATAGTAGTACCCAAGTTGATGTATGAACCATCGAAATCTCAAATACTATATTTAATCTCGTCAAAATAGAATTATTTTCGCATCTTAATTTCTCGTGCCGATGGCGGGGTAGAAGTCTCTGATTGGATGATGGCAAATGGGGAAAGGGTGAAACTTCTGACAAGTTGGATAGTTAACGCGAGAAAGTTCAAGTGGATTATCGTCGGATTAAACGAAAGATATGTGTAGATTTAAGACTTGTTAGATTTCTGAAGGATAATGAAACGGAATAGGTTATTATCGGATACAGTTATTGTGATTTTATCACTTATTTCTTTGACCAAAGGTAAGCATCTTAATTGCCATGTGAGGTACAGGAGCTCTGATAAGAACAGAAACCCCGTAAAACTTAACGGCACTTTATAAACTATATATGCTGGTTTAATTAGAACTACAACTGATTCATAAATTATACATCCTGACACCAGGAACATAAATGCGTTAATGACATGACATTTCATGTAGATAATCTTCATCATATTAATTTGGCCCAGAGTGTCAGTAATGGATCTACAGGCTATGGGTACGTGGGTGTGGGGACTGGGGAGGGTGTGGTGTTGGGGTTAGTGTAAAAAAAATACAATTCTCCCCTGCCCAGCCCCCCCCCCCCCACCCCACGGGCAACCCCTTTCTTTAAGCCACTACTTTGACAGATATGTAGATCCGCTCCTGGTAATGTGTATATGCTCTAGTGATCCTATAATAGGCCTATGTAACTGAGTAAATCTTAGTTTATTTTATAAATACATGTCATTTTCAGTGAATTAAAGAAATCTTAGATCCTCTTTAGATTGTCTAGCTTTTCAAAGTGGCTGTATTTCTTGAACCAGTTAACTGATGTATCTGCCTACTAATTAACTTGCCTAAAGTGACCACCTTTGCATTTATGACCACTAAACTCATGGTCTTATTAAAGTGGTCTTGTGAAGAGGTTTGCAATAAGTTTTTAATTGTCATGTGATGATCATATTGTCATAAAATATCACTGAATTTTAAGGTTATTTTGCAAATCCAATTTTCATATAATTTCTGTTTGTGTCACCATCATAAAATCTTTTGAATGCTCATGTTTTTTCCCACAAGTTTAGAATCTATGTTAACAAACTGCTTTTGTGTGATACTGATCAAAAAGCTATAATAGTGCTTGCAAGATTGGCATGATAATATTCTGCTGTAATTCAACTTTTCCTCTCCTTTTTCAATAGTCCCTTTTGTTTAAGACAAACAATGTAATCAATGTGTTTATTGTTTTCGTTTTTAGTATAATGAAGGTGTCAGTGGCTGAAAATTTTATTAAAAAAAGTATGATTTGAGTGATCATGCCATTCGCTAGAAGCTTATTTGCAACCATGATAATTTAATGACACATGAAATAGCTACTACTGTGTTGACAGTAGTAATTCACATTTTATCATGTTCATGTTTGCATTGCATTCGATTTGAGCTTTCTCATTGGACTGCTGTCTCTCTTTGTTATCTAAAATAAAGACATAAAGTCCATATAAAATAACATCTGATTTTTTCTAATGTGTTTATAGAAAATAAAAAATTTGTGATTAAAGCAATCAGACAGTGGACATTTCAAACTGGCTGTTATTACAATGTCCAGTGTAAACAAAATATATCAAAATAGAGTTGTTCATACTTTTTACTGGTACCTACCAAAATATCTTTATCATTGCAAAGTAAAAGACCTATCTACAATGTAGGTTACATCCTGGGATCATAGTTCATCAGTAATCATTGGAAGGCCTTTGTAAAGACCTTTTTGTGGCAGAAATCTAGCCTTGAAATGAAATAGTCAGCAGTTTATGGTACTGTTTGGGGTTTATAGGGGTAAGCTTTTTTATTGAAGCGAAAAAGACCTATTCATGGAAAGATTCTCATGTAGGCTATGTTACTTATTTAACGTAGGTTGGTGTATTTATTATTCAAAGCCATAAAAGAAAAGTTATTTATCAATGGTATAAGATGTTAAGATAACTTTTATATCATTTCATTTAAAATCTTTATCATTTCCCATGCATGCCATAAACAATTTCAAATAAAGTCATCGTCTCCACATGCAATATGGTGTTCGAGTGTTGTAACAAATGGAAGTGATGTCTCAAAACAAAAGATGATACAACTAAAGCAGTAGCTTTAATTATTACGTTTGTAACAGTTTGCTCTCAGTTTGTGTTCGTAGCACACTGATGATAAAAGCCATTTTTGAAGTGTTAATTACAAAAACAATTCAATTATATTAAAGAAGCAGTGAAATGATAAATGTTTTGTTGCAACAGGTCACAAAGATGGAAATATTATAAAAATCTTTGCCCAGATGGCCATTGTGATTTACACTTGCCCACATCAGTAACTTGTTAGATCTTTACCAAGCCACCATGTGATTGTCATGCTGGTTCTCTTAATTGAGCAGTTAAAGTATGCTTGATTAATTTTGAGTCAAAGTTGATAGCTGGACATTGATACTAGTATAATTTTGATTATTATTTTTTTCTATTGATTCAAGATCAAGATGATTGAAAATGAGTTTCAATAATTTCTGTTACTTTAAAATATAGTGATTTTGTGATAGCTAGTTGAATGATAAAGAATGACTGTTGATAATCATTCTCAGGGGGAACGTATGGCCATTCGTAAACATTTGAAGCTATTTATAGCTGTGAATTTTCTTTTTCAGCATTCCCATCATGTAGTCCTAATCCGTGTCGCAACAATCGGCAATGTGTGGCCTCTATAGGCCAAGAAGCATACTGCTCGTAAGTATCCATTTTCACATACAAAGCCCATGAGCTTTTGGACAAAAGAAAATAAACAATAGTTATAAAATTCAAAATCTATTTTGGATACTATTATGATATAACTGAGTTACAAGTAATGAAACTTGTGGTAGTCTGAACTTATAGTTTTGTATTTTATTGTTATCTTTCAAGCACACTATAAATTTATGTAGTTTTTAGTTTTTTTTATATAAATGGAAAATATGTACTATACATTATTGTTATCATTATTGTGAGTTGGTGTTTAATAGCAGAGTGTCGGTGAAAATGTGCTACTGCTTACATAACTAAAATTTAGATGTCAATCTTTGGAATTTGTGTACAATCTTCTGCAGACTTGATTTCATAGAATGGTGTGGGTACAACTTGTATGTGTACATAAAGATAAGATCTGGACATGCTTGTTAGGCAGGTCTTTGATAGGTGGAGTGTGGAAAGCCAGCCTCTAGCACTTCATTCATCAATTGTGTGTGCTATGTGGGTTATAAATATTAGTATTAGAGTTCACTGAATATTTAAATTGCATAAATCTTCGTAGGACTCATGATTAATTTAAGTCAGTAATTAATAATTGCCAATTCTAAAGTAATGGTGAGTTGTTAAAAATATTACTCAAACAAGACAATTCATGAATAAAAGAAAGCAGTTTCAGTCTAGCTGTTTTTAGCTCATATATAAGCTGCTTTGAGTCTTTCATTTGCATAAGAGCTAATAGTTGTGTTTTTATAAGAAACAATGGGTTGATATGTAACCTACTATCTGTATTATTTCGAAAGGTGATCAGAGGTAATAATATTATCATGTAAACAATTAATGATTATATCAGCTGATTTGTTAAGGAATTGATCTTTGGTCAGGTAATAGTAATGGGTTACATGGTTAACAAGTACATGTAAAACATACGAAAAATTGGTTTAGGCGAATTTATATTTTGTATGATATTATTTTTCGTTCAGGTTCATGATTGATAAAATATATATATTGTAGGTTTTGAAATCTGTAATGATACACATATAGGAAGTAATAAACAAACTAATAGGCGCATCAGTATAGACCTTTATCGAATCATATATTCTTTCATTCATTGAAAACAGTTGTAGAATTATCATCCCATAGAGTTGTATTTGAGTCTTTCACATTTTCATACTCTGCATCACAGGTATGATTATTTCACTGCACACCCTGCCAGAAAAGTATCTGGATCTGTTTATGTCAGATTTATTACTCATAATGCTAGATTGCGCGAATAAACTACAACTAGCCTCTTCACAGAGCATCATTTCTACTTGGCAGGTACAACATTATCTGACCAAAGTCGTTACATTTCTGGTTTTATAACATATTTGTTATAGCTTTTGTGAATATAGTAAATTATTGTTCTTCTTTGTTATGAAAATCCTTGCCTGTAGATATATTTTGTTTTTCTTTTGAAAAGTCATTATGAATATTCACTTCACAGCTATTTCGAAGCAATATTTGAAATTTCAAATGGGTGCTTATTTTATTGTTCTTTTAGATTGAATGAAATCTTATTCACATATAGAATCCAGCGAAATAATTCTGTTGATGAAATGTGTTCTCATAATGTAAATCCAGCTAGTAGAGCATGCTGGATGTGTATAGTTTATAAGACACCTATTTTTTGGTCAAGGTTAACTATTTCAATATTCACTTCCATGCATGTTATGAGTCACAGGCAAGGAGACAATCCAGATCCACATTCTTTCACTTAACTCAGGAATCAAGCAGCGACACAACTTGGTTTACTCTGGTTTATGATTGAATTTCTTTTCTTTTTGAATTCAAACCTTACACAACCAGTTCATCTGTCAATCTAATAATCATCCCACTATTTGGAGCTGGCACCCATAGGGTTGCGAGTACTCATGTGGCTTTCATTATGAAAACAGTCACCATGGAAACCTGGAGACAGAAGTTCAGCAATTGACATGACCCCGCCAAAGGAAGCTAAGTTTTTGCATCTGTGTCACATTTCTCTGTGATCATGTTACCTGTGTCTGGATCTATGGAATCCATGCGTGCATGTTTTCATGACCATGGATATTTGTTTCAAATCTGCTGGGCACCTTCTAGGGTCACTGCAATTGTGAATGTCAAAACAATAGGCTCCTTGTTTTGTTGTTCCTGTTAAATCACTTGAACAGTGGTTGAGTTTGATGATAGATTACAAATTACAAGATGACACGTTTTCAATGGTTAGTGGGTATTTAACATATAAATGTCATTTGCACAGTAAAATTCTTTTATATGGAAGTTTTACATGTCTTTTGAAACAATGCAATAGATATTAGAATATTCTTGTTGCGATCGTAAGTTTTCATAATACAGTTTAGTTTCAATAAGCTCAACCTATTTCCCAAATTGAAGTGCGACCAAACAATAATATTTAGTGACAGCACAACACTAGATCCTATTTACCATATAGTACACAATGTTTTCTAAACTTTAAGCCATCATCTTCCTATGCACTTTGTCAGGTAAATATTATCTATCAAATGTCTACTAAGAGCATGGAAATGAATTATTGACTATAAAAACGTCAAAAAATCTGTTTACAACTACTCCAAACTGTGTATTTTGTATTATATTTTATGGTCTTTGTTCAGCTGTCATTTATAAAAGATCCTTTAGTGATTCAGGAAAAAAACACTTTGACAATTTAGTAACCACAAGAAGACATTTAAGATCAAGACCACTTTATCACCATGACAACTGACCCTAACTTGTGCTGAGGTCAGGCTGGCATGCGAGACATATCTGTGTGGTCACTGCCATCATCAGTATTTTTTACCTTTGCCCCGGCAGAATATTTGGTTACCATTTTCAATGAACTTGTGTAAACATGATTTGTCTCCCTTGTGTCTTTATGGAAGATCAGCATCTGCTTCACTTGTGTGTGGCCGATAGTATAATACAAGTTCATCAAGTAACAGATCGCATTTGCTGTGGTTTGTAGGGAAAAAAACTTGCATTATAGATGCATATAGAAATGGTGCCTGAGAAATGAACCATTTTCCATGGTGTGAAAGTGGACAGCAAGATTTGGTTAACTGAAGCAGCAGGGCAGGCTATTTATTTGTAAGATGTGATTAATTAAGTGTAAATGACTAAATGATCACCTCACTTAAGCAAAGGTTCCAGTGAAGTGAGTCAGCCCTGTAGTGAGGAGGAAGTTGTCAAATCATGATATCATGAATATCATGCTTGCCTAATTGGTCATGTTGATAGTACAAAGATGAAACCAGATATGTATAATTTGAACCTAAGCAGGAGAGGATGAATGTGCTGGATCCTGTACATATGACTGAAATATAAATTTCAAGGTTAGATTTGATAATTAGCCGTAATAAATACCTATCATTATACTTTTGATGATTCATCACAGATCCAGTTTCTAGATTATTTACTTTTACCTAATTGTTACATTTTAGACTTAAATAAAAATTAGGACAAAGTTTGGCATATTCCACATGCAATGGAATAATGCTGCTAATTTGTGGAATAAAATTGGTGTTAGCTTTGATACCAAAATTCTTTTTTCTTCAAAATGTTCATTGAAAAAATTGCGATTTTTTACTTAAAAACAATTTCTAAATTAATTTTTATCAAACATTTAGTTTTCATTCATATTTGATAAGAAACCATTAAAAAGGCATTTGTGCCCAAAGAGAACTAATAAAAAGAGATTAGGACAAAGCCACTCATTTCAGATGACTCTGTCACATGGAGTGGCCCTCAATTGCTCTAGTTGACATTGCCAGTATGGGGGTGAGGTATTAAGAAAACACGGGTGTTGAACTCAAATACTGGTGATAATAATTATTGATAGGAATATAACGGGTTGAAATTAAGTGAAGTGCTTAAACTATTGCTTTTCTGGATTCCTGATCACCTGTTTTCAAAAGGACATTTGCATGGTTTGTGCTATCACCCAGTCTCCAGGGACGTCAATTCGATTTACTATGATAAACTTTTTTCAAGTGACTTAAATGCTGCAAATAAACTTTAAACCATTGAATCTGTATAAATCTAATTAACTACCATCTTTTAGTGGATCATATAGGTTTGAATATTCAGACGAAACAGATCTATGTTGTATGTTATTTATTTCAGTACTTTGAAAACAGAAGAGCCGTAAAGAAGGTGTCAATTATGTAAACAAAGGTTGAATTTCACTACAACATGTTAATGATCCATATTTGATCCCTGTTGGGCGTCTATGAACTCCTGGTATCTGATATAGTGGTGAAAAAGGTGATAGTAAAGATCTTGTTGATTTGTAGTCCTCTTTGTCACATGATGGTGTATGATCAAGGCGTACTTGAACACCTCTGAAGAGGTCTTATGTAAACGATAGTGTCTAAAGTTGTGACTAATATGTTACCCACTGAAGCAGTATGTTGGTAATCAAAATGTAGTAGCCTATAGTAATGATTGAGATGAAATGGAATTTGATATAGTGAATGTTCAGCAGCAGAGCAATCAATTTTAAGGATGCTTAGACATCAGTGTTCCTAATTACCCTCTGACTGAACTTGGGCGCTCATGCCACCACCCACTCACTCCCATCCTTTGAGTGCTGCCTGCCCATCCACATTGTGTTACAGGGTCCTATGTAGATAATCTCTCGGCTGGAATTCATGCAGAAAAAGAAAATTATACGTATATACAAGGAAAATTATATACGATGCATCATATTATTTTGCTAGAACAGAAATGTTCTCAGATTATTAGTTATGGATCAGTAGTTGTTAATGAAGGTTGTTTTTAAAAAGAATGCTATTGATGTAGATTTGTAAGAATTAAATTAAAAGTAAAGATATTGATGCATTTCCAATTATATGTGGACAAAGACATGCACGTATAAAGTATTTCGATTTAGATTGTAAGAAGATTCAACGAAATCTTTCTCAAGCAAATAAACTGTTAAAGCTCCAAAACTTTGTGTGCTTTAGAGTTTAGCAAACACCAGGTAAATGCCATCCTTTCAAGCATTTCTCTCCACCATGTATAATGTATAAGTACTTGATTATAAGCGTGCGGGATAAAATGCATGCAGGGCATATCTACTAAGAAAAAAAGTGCATAAAGAGGTTGGCTGCAAACTTCTACCAGATGTTTTTTTTACGATTACATCTTCGGAGTGCAAGGCTTGTCGTTATAATGAAAAGCTTTATATAACAGTAGATGGAAAAGGGTGAAGGAAGAGGTAACAGCTGAGAAGCTTCTTATAGGCTATCACTTAGTTGTAGGCTAATTATGAATTCCTCGCCATAATATAATCATCATATCAATTTCTGCTATATCATATTTTTTTTTCAGTGACTCTCAGATGTTGTGATACGCATTCACCATTAAGTAATTGAAAATATTCGGGCAGAATCTGATAATTGAAACAAGTTGGAGCATGCATAACTTTGCTTTATTGACTATATTTGAAAAAAATATAATTTGTTAAAAATACCGAATGGTATGATTTTGGTCTGAAAACTACCTCAATAGCTATGAATCATAAAGAAAGTCCATTGGAAGCAATCAAACACAAATATAATTCATTTGTTTGAATACAAAATTTGCATGAAGAAGATTTAGAAACATGCTGTACCCAAAGTTCCATCAGAAAACAATAAATAAACATATGAATGATAAGAGAGCAGCAAGAATGCAGCACAATGGTGGATAAGTGAGTGTAACTGCCGGCTGCACATCTATTATAGTGGGTGTTAGGTTGCTCCAGATAACCTGTTCATCTCGCCGCAGCACACAGGGCAGAGGGCGGGATGGCTGCATGGGAACATGCACCCAGTGCTGATATAACTGATCCAGGTCCTTAACAGCTGGATCAATGGACACCTGGAGCAACAGAAGGAGTTCTCCATGGATCTGTAGTGGTCTATGAATCATGCTTTGAATGCGTGTTAATCTCCATGGCATGTTGTTTAAATAAGATAGTGAATAGTTTTTTATATGAAAAAATGAATGAAAATACTCGACTGAAAAGAACATTGTATAAGCACATGGCATGGAAATTTATATTGGAACAAGAAGGTTGTTAGTTCTGCAAAAAGTTACTTAAGATTCATGTATGCATAGCTAGTTAACAATCTGTAAGAATGATCCATTAAAAGTAGATTGATACGCTTTGATTTTATGTATTGCCCTTGTCAGGTTTGTTGATAAAATTAGGTAGGTTTGCCCTTGATAGTAAGCAAGTTTGTATCCGCTGGTAGCTTTGTAAGAAGATAGCTTGCTTGTTTCGCCTCACTTTGCTCGGGTGATAATATGAAGTGGCAGTGTATGAGTTGTGAGCCCTCTCTTATTGGGATCACTTTACCATCGCTATCTGTTGCTGTGAGAATTGATTTGTAAAAGCAAACTTACCGCTGCTTTCAACTGGGTGATTTATGACTTTACAGTTGATGCCGAATATTAGATAGGTATTATTGAAAAATGTTTCATAAACAGCTCTAATGATATATTAAAACTTATGTAGAAGTATCAGAATGATAAAAAAGCAAAAAAGAATAACAGATTTTAAATGGTGAATAGTGCAGTATTTCACCTTTAGATAAATGGTAATTAGATTTAGCTATGTTAGATTATATTATGACTGAACATGCAATTGCACGGTATAGAGCAATCATTTAAATTCAATGACATCAAGCTCGCTCGCGATGCATTTGTAACCAGTTTAGAAAATGCAGCCATATAAGTTTTCTCTGTTAGTTTTCAAATATTTGACCAATATTACATCTGTTGTTTTCACAGAGATAATATTTGATCATCTTTGTTAAATTGAACTTTATACAGAAGCTGAAGTGATGGGTATATTTTGTAATAAGGTCCTTCAAGTCTAAAATGATAAAGCTGGACCTTGCAGTTTCAAATTTATGTCAAGTAGAACATTATTTTATACAATGAGTATGCGGTTATTTTGTATTAGTTTTTTGTTGTTCCATTAATTAGTAACTATATTAGGCAAAATATAGAACATTGTGACAGGTTTGAAGAAAAATACATGTTATGAATACATTTATATTATAGCACTGATTGTTGCTGACAATATAAAAGAGGATTAGCTCTATTTTTTGAGTCTGATCAATACGTTCACTGACAAAAACTGAATACCGATTAAAAATTGGAAGGTCTTATATTTTTATTGTTAAAGAAACTGTCCAGATGAATTTTTTCCATGCTGTAAGACTAAAAGTGATGTCAAGGAGGATGACTTCATGATCAGGATTTCATTCAGACTTGGTTTAAAAAATGTATAATAATGTATATATATTTGGTCTTAGCATTTCTTTTCTTTTTCTAAAGCAAATGTTACTTTTCCACATATTCAGGGTTTAGCTATAATCAGAGCAAGCAGCTTGATAACCCACCTGTATGGGATGTTTGATATATTACCTCTACTTATTGCCAATTGAATGAATAGTGCTTTATTTAGAGAGCTAGCACCCCATTGGGATGTTGGTAAACCCCCATATGCTAAGTGGGAATGGTCAGAGGACCCAGAATAGGATAATGATATGTCAATGCCGACCAGATACTTACGGATGGCAATGAGAACGTAAAGCGAGGTTATAGAAATAGAAATTTGCATGTTCGCAGGATGAAAATTTTAAAGACTTCAAGCTGTTAAAGCTTCTTGAACTTTGGTACAAATTGTTTTTCAAGTAGGAATAAAATTAAATAAATATTTCTCAAAGAGAGTCTGTCAGAATGTTAACTTTCGGCAAATTAATTAATAAATATCTTGTATCTGATGTGAAAATGTGTACAATTTTGTCAAAATTGTTGACACTATGTCCTTGCTAATGAGGTTAATATCAGTATTATTTTAATTCGTAGCCAAAATATCATGGCTAACAAAACTTCTAAAAATTATCATATCAGTAGTAATGGTCTGGTTACTAAATACTGTTGAAATCGGTTAGTATATTTATGGTCGGATATGATGGTAAGCAGTTTGATATCTTATATGAGGAGAGATTAGAGGAAAGGAAGAATTTCCCACGTTATTTCTTCGGAAATGTTTGTTCAGTGCGATGTGATGAAAATTGCCCCAGGATGGAGACCTAAAATGATGTAAATTATGTATTTCTTATCATCCACTTCAGAAACACTTTTGCTTAGTTTGCTTTCAGATATTCTGACTCTCAATATACTCCTTTGTAGTTGAAATGATTTCTCTTTTGATATTGAAATTGCGACAAACATTGCAATATATGCATGCGTAAAAATAGTGATGGGGTATGTTATAAACGTAAAAGGTTTAAAATGAAATAAAGTAACTATGTCTAATAAACTGAATGCTTTTAGCATATAGTAATGTTTATAACAGTGAAGCAAACAAAGTGCAAAGTATTTTTCCCCATGAAAGCACAAACTAATTGCGGCATTTAATAAGAAAGAAAATAAATAGCATACCGCGAGTACATAGTTAAGGCAAATATTATCAGCTTTTGAGTTCATTGTGTCTGTTCTTGAGGGCCTGATGCCATGTCCGATTTACGTGGTAACTTCATCTAGGAAATGTGTTGCCTGACGTTGGTCTGAAAGCATTGCGGAAGAGCGCCACACTTTCGGAATCGTGTCCTTATTTAAAAAGGATAGCGAAGCATGCGCAATTTTATTGACCCTTGGTATTACTTGTCAAATTTGTCACCTAGTTATTAGATGACAAAGAGTTTGATGGAAAACACGGTTATTAATGCATCTACAAATTGGCTAACATTATTTGTCTTGCATTGTTGATTTTTAGTAAGAATTATGAGTAACATTCCTTTACTGAAGAACATAAGTGAAGCAGAAATTAACCAATAATTGACATATCTACCGAAGTCTTAATTTCTTATATCTGCTTTACTATAGGAATCTTTCCATTGAAATGTAAGCATCTTCACTGATAGTGACAGAACTTAATAGTTGATCAGAATCTTAATGTTCCGTAATTGCTTGAAAGTAGTTAGGGTATTTAACCTTGACATTTTGATTGTTTAAAAGAAGCCCATAATTTTTACAAATGTGCACTTTTCACTCATTAATGTAATCATGCCTGTGTATGTAAATCAAGTGCATTACCTAAAGCCGTTGAATACATGATGTTGATCAGTGCAGTTTGCTTTTATTTAGAAATACATTAGAGGAACTGCATACCTAATCATGTGAGAAACTTTTATTCAATGGCATGTGTTAATCTAGTATGATATTGAAATGGTAGTTTACTTGCAATTTGAAATGTATCATTGCGTATTACTAAAGTAACAAAATTTCATTGAGATAGTAATAAATCTGGGTGTAGCATATGACCCTGCCAAGAGTGATTGACAGCGAAAATACCACACATGACTCTTCATGGATTCTCTAAGTTTTACTTGACATTTCCATACGACCTGTTACTGCTATATATTACTGGCAAATGATGAACTATCTAATGAATAAGTATTGGAACTTAAAATAGCTGTCATAGTGGTAGATCTTTAAGATGATAACTTTTCATTTGAGCTAGACAAAAAGGATTATCAATCATGCTTGCTCTAACATTTTTACTTCTAGTTCATTCATTTAGCAGAGTGAATGAATTATCTGAATAAATTTTCGTACACAAGTTGTAACGAAGTGTCAGTGATGAGTTATTTAGAAGTGTGTGTATTACGTTTTTGCAAGGATCATCGAGGGACCAGCTAGTGGTTCCACACCTGATGCAGGTGTTTTTCAGCAAAGAAATATTAAGTTTTCACCATGAAGTGCAATAAATGTCATCTGCTACGAGTATTGCAAAGCGAGAAGTTTGGAATTGTTGAGATGTTTTGTTGGTCAGAAAATGTAATGGAAGGCAAATTTTCCTGTAAGCTCTTTCTATTTGAATCAGTGGAAGTTCAAGCTACAAGACTCATCCAAACTGTATTATGAATGTTCAGGCCATAATTATGTAACTGCTAGCAAGATCAAGCTGATGCACCATGTGATCAAACCCTCTGTTCTTTCATTACCATTGTCTAGCATTACAGTGATCCCAATTCATCGTAGTCATGGATTTATTGGTTTTCGTAATTTGTGACATGTGAGCTGCACAATTGCTAGCAGCGTATGATCTGTCACATAAGATGATTGACATGACAACTGCCTGTCAGTAATGATTTCCCCTGCAAGCAAGTTACACGAGTTACTCAGAAGATGTGTCAATGTTTGGACACAACATATTTCTTCTTTGTTTTGTCAAATGATATAATTGTAAGTGTTTTGCATAACAAAGATGCTGAGCATTTCGTCCTGTTTCCAGGTGTTACTTCAAGCTTCAGCTGAGTTAGTCTTTTGATTTGAACGGTGCTTGTCCGCTTCTCTTTGTTGTTCTTTTCTCTCTCTCACCAGCATGTGTTTGTAAAATCAGAAGAAATAAGCATTTATACATAGATAAACATATTGTTTCAGGTGTGGACAGCAGTATATTGGCGAGTACTGCCAATATGAAAACCCATGCGTTACGCAGAACCCGAACTGTGAAAATGGTGGGACGTGCAGGGTGGTTCTTGACCAACGGAGCCTCCCTAAAGCAACATGCACATGTCCACTTGGTATGTCACTTTGATCCATTTAGATATAATGTTTGATCTCTAATTCACAATTCTGTAAGAAATCAAAGTTTACAAAATTTTATTTTTACATCCCCAAACCTATGAAAAAGTCTGATAATCTTCAATGATATAATGAAGATATCTGATTATAGATATTAATACCAGCATCTCAGAAAAGTACAATAATGTCAAAATGCTGCAAGTTTAACATTTAAATGCAGGACATTAGTTTTTGATAGATAAAAATAAACTTTGCTAAAAGTTGTGTGATAATATACTGCATGCTTAATACTGTCTTTGGTAATGGTAGAACTTTTATGACGATAAAATAACATTTGATTGTTTGCAGGTTACATGGGATCTGTCTGCGAGATCCCGGATTCTGATAGCGTTTGCTGGTCTTCACCATGCATGAATGGAGGAAAGTGCCAACTTAACGGTGCCATCGACAGATATGTCTGCCACTGCATTGTGGGATTCACAGGTAGGTTTTCAACAAGGTTGATAAAATGAAAAACTGAATGCTAGGATTTGAAATTTGTTGGCTTGGATTTGCAACAATGCATGATTGTAGCCATAGTTATAATAAATATTCATATTTAGAATTCCACATTGATACCTATGAGATTCTGGCTAGTGACATGAAAAAGCTTTGCGTCAAATAAGGCCCGAGTTAAGGTTCTAGTGGCCCAAGGCAACTGGGCTATCCTAAGGTTTAGCTCTGAAATGTTACAGTACTTTCTACCATCAATATTTTCTATGTGCTCTCTGGGTTCTATTGTTGGCTTTCAAGTTAAAATGTAGTGAGATTTCCATGCAAGACAACCCAGAAGGCTATATAAAACAAAGGACAGTGTAAAAAGACCAAAAACTGTTGTTTTGAAATAATGAAGTTTAGAAAATATTGATTCCAGTAATGACTGACACTTACTATTCAAATTTTAAAAGTGATTATTGGCATATTCTGGAAAACATCTGTAGAGTCTCACACACAAGTTTCGAGCATCGTTTGTAAAAGGCCATGAATCAGTGTAGCAACCTTTGCATTGTTTTGATAGCCAATGGTGTGTACATGAAATGACTTGCAATAACAAGAAGAGGTGGACACAGGCTCCGCTGACACCCTCCCACCATGTCCAGTGCTGGTGGTGAAAGTTTACACAGTCAATGTGCGTGTGCTGGTGTCACTTAGTGTCGAAGAACATTATAACACGTGAGCTGACCAGCTCCGGCAATTGCCTCAAGTGTTAAAGATGAAAACAAGATTTGTTTTGTCACGTGATGAAGTTGATAAGAGCAGCGTTTAGACGGTTGGTTCACCTGGCTGTACTGACAAAGGTTAACTTGTTAGTGTTGACTTATCCTTGATCTGCACATTGTTAAGATGCTTTCCTACATGGCTGACCAGTAGTCAAGATGACCAGTCGAAGTGACCGATGTGACCGCGCCCTTGATCTACTCATGTCGGTTGGCATCAAATCAATGGGGGCTGAAATGTCTTGCTGCTGTAACAATGTTCATGGATGAAACGTTTGCATGCAGCTTGTTGAATAAGTTTTCATTACTGTTTGGTGCGTTTTGAGTGCAAATCTATGAACACATCAGTCATCGTGTCCTAAAACCACCAGACAATGAGTGGTAAAACTATCAGTTGAGCTGACGTTTTTTCTTAAAAGCCTACAAGCGTGCACATCATTGTGTTGTCTCACCGGTATGGCTCCACATTTCCCATCCTTTTGAGTCATTTTGTTAGAGATTGTTTCAGGATGATCGCATTGTCCTTTTCAACCTCTCAGGTGCTTATGGATTTCAATTGTTGCTAGTTTTACCCTCTCTATATTAGTGTTTAATGACAGTTCACCCTTTGCTCTGTGGGCAAACTCTCTTTGTAATGCAATACGTCTGCCCGCAGGAAGATATTGCGAAATACAGCTTATCCATGCAGAATGCAGAGTTAATTCCTTATACAATCGAACCTGCCATGAAACATAAGGAGAGGAACAGATCTGAATGAGATTTTCGCATGAAAGAAAAAAAGTGGTGATATTTCAAATTAATAGCCGTTTTGGTAGTTTAATTCTAGTATTTTTTATGCTTGATGACTTTTGTGAGAATCTGATATGTTTATTTGCTATCGCAGACGATGGCCAAATTATAGGCGAGTCATAGATGTCCCATGTTGTTTGGTAAATGTAGGTTGTGTTACGCTTGTTAATTTAGTATTAGCTTTCAGGGGTTTCAAGTGGCCATGTTGTTACACTTGAATAAGAAACAAACAGAAGTCGTGTGAACAGCGACTAATTAGTTCCCAATAGAGCACCCATTACACGGAGAGCTACTCAGCTGTGAAGGGTGTTTTCTTGATGCTCATGCATTTAACCACCCACTGGGGACGCCAGTGTTCAACACGGCTCCCTACAGGCCTGGCAAATAGGAGATCATTGACTCGCTTGTTAGTAGATAGACGGCTTTTATTGTCATTGGGTGTAAATTTGGTTAAATAATAGATCATGGCTGTGTAATTTTGAAATTGTTTTTATATTCTTTTGTTTTTCAATTTGAAATTTATTTGTTTGTCCAATTTGAACTTTTAAGTGAAACAAAAATTTAAGTATGCTTGGGTGTAGAAAGTAAGAATGCTTGCAATTAGAATATGATAGTTAGAAATTTTTATTATCCATCCTAACAGTAGTGCTTTTGACACCAGAAGTGTTGCAAGGCCTATTAGAGGTGCGTGTGTGCAAAGCATATATGGCATTGTTGCCGCAAGCAATTTTTACATTCTCTTTCTGTACACTTTGTAGATGCATGAGGAATGAAGTGAAGTTAGTCGGATTCAACTATTGTTTATTTGATTTAGTCATTGCTCATGCTTGATTAATAATGACAACGTGTCTCCAAAATTATTTAGTTTTCACTCTCCCAGGGATGGTTTACTTACATCTTATAAATAATAATGATATAGAATATTCACGAATAGATTAACATTTTTATGATATTTTATGACTGTCTAAGACTAGTAATGATCAGATGGTGTTTCTTGTAATATAGTATTTCCCTGACCCTGATAGTTTATTTATTATAAAATGAACCTCATACACCTGGTGTTTCATAAACTTGATAGGGGTTTTCTTTATAAATACTTTCCATACATCAAGCATACAACCAGTTATAAGTTATTTTATGACAATATTGCGGTATAGAATAATACCGCTCCATCATAGAATTTCTCAATGAGAAACTGGTAGTTACAACAAAACAACATGGATTTTTAATACAAGGATAACCTAGATGGCGTCATACTCTGTAATTACTAAGAAAACTAAGTAATAAATTTCCGCTAAAATTGACAAGCATTATCAAAAGAGGCTGAATAGAAGCCAAAATGAGATGAAATTTTGTTACTGACATTGAACTCTGCTGGGTGCAGGGAAGAATATGATTTAATCGAGGTATATTGAAATGAATAAAATGCTTTAGTTGTTGAGGAAAATAATCTGAGTATACGCTTATGTAACATTGCTGCGAATAGTATTTTATTTCTATCCGATGTACTGTTATGTGATAGGAGTATTCAAATACTCAATTCACACCTAAGCTACTCCACAAATAAAAGAAGCATAAAAAGTTAATTGCAAAAAATGAAGGTAAAGTGTTGACAAAGTTTCATGCTATCATTCCGTGGCGCCATCATTGGCACAGCTGCAAACCACCGTTACCAATATTTATCCTCAACCACTGTGCTCCTACTCATTTTGGAGATGCATAAGCAAAGTTAATAGAGGCTGGAACGATTAGCCCTCCTAGAACAGTCATTTTCCCAGGCCCTTTTCACTTTGATACTTGACTTGTGTGTTATTTCAAGCAGACTTTTTTTTACACTTGTCAGATTTTGTCCTATTTGAAACTAGGAAAGGTGTCTCCTGAAACGCGATACAAGAGATGATTAGATGATTGTCACAGTATGATTTTAGCCCAACTTCAGTAATGATTAAAATTATATTAGAATTGATTGTCATTTTCAGGTAAAAGATTTTTCTGGAGAAAATTATTTATGATTATTAATAAGTGATTGCCGTCTGCATAATAATTGTTACAGAATGCTAGTTGTAAAAGTCAAGTGTAATTTGAAAGCAAGTGGTAAGGTACCATTTTATCAATGAGTAACATATTTTGCCCAATGAACTGTGAGCTCGCACCATTGGGAGCATTTTATCTGTCAGTCAAAATGTCACAAACACTTCTATTTGGATGAAAACATAGATGACAAAAAATCGCTTAATGATCGAGGGTGATCATCGTGTTTTTGCCATTGTTCAAATAAAAGTGCTGGCAGCATTGATATAAGAATTCACAATTTAAATAGTGAAAACATGAGAAAGTAAAGAAATAAGTGTGCAAGACAGGTGTGTATAGAGCAGCCCATAGATCCTCTGTGTACCAAGAAGGCATTTGTTTGAGCACTTCATCAATGATCTAATTTGACATCAACAATAGAAGTATTTTAAGATTTCAGGTTCCTCACGGTGCAGTATGTCAATATAAAACGTGAAGTTAGAAAATTTAGCATATTATCACTTGAAAGAATGACAGTACGAAGCTCAGTTCAGTTTTAGATAATCCATTTTCCACGAGTTATAGTATCTTTGCAAAAAAGCAAAATTATGAAGACAGACATTATTTCTCTTGAAAAAATGTAATTGCATTATTTAGCCTTGTTATTATATTAGTGGCACATTACTTGTCAAGATTGATATTTTCTCGTTCAGCACACATTTGACAGGTTATCATATTAGTATCCCCCTTTGACCAGCGTAATATGCAGTTGAAACGACCTATGACCTAACCCAGTTCCAGGTACCCTGACCCTTTTTCCACACCGATAAATACTGACCAGAAAGCTCGCCAACGGCTGGTACTTCGACAGGTGACGAAGCCAGTTTCTCATGAGATGAAATTTCCCATGTTCATTTGACTGACCAAGATGTAAACAATATCTCATCTCTATTAGATATATATTAGCACCTCAGTGGTTGATCTTTGATGTGTATGAAAATTGACACCAACCAAATCCCAATGTGACTGTCATAACAAATTTTGTGAGAAGCATCAATAAAGATGAATTATCTGCTAATAAATCTACTGAAAATGTTTTAGACCTGGGTCAGTCTGGGACAATTTTTTGTATGAAACAAAAAATAATATATACATATATTTTTTAGCTGAGTGTCACTAGCTATGTAACTAAACCAAAGTTGCTGTCGTTTCTCTGTGTCAACTTTCAGACGACAGCATCATACCACAGATTGAGTAAATGTAACTATATAACTGAATCTTTCGTGAATTTTCACTTGCACCTTCTTAGTGCTGATCTATTTATATAAAAATATATGTAAATCTATCAAAGTAAACCATAAGGTTATCCAATGCATTCGAATATGACTAATGTACTAAACAACAAATTTCATATTTTGGATATACAAACGAGTAATTTTCTACAAATGTATATTTCTAAAGTGCATGTTTCACAATAATAATTGGGTAATTACCATGCTTTGACCATTTTAGTCCCATGGTGAATTATGACTAAGAAAGTGAGAAACAGGTGAAATGCACCTGCATGTGACACACATATCATAAATGGGGAAGATTGGCACTTACTTCACCTGTCTTGTGCAGGCCATGTGGCCATTTCATGGGTCTGCATTCCCTATTGAAAAACCTTATTGTGGCTATAGGCCATAAATATTCATTGTTAGAAGGGTTTTTAACTTTGACAAGCTTTTGTGCAACCACAAAGCATATTTTGTGGGTGGTGTACAGGAAATGTTACACGGTAAACATGTTGCAAAAGTGGTTTAAACAGCCACTAGCAATTCATCTGTTTTATAATTGTTCTAATGTTTTAGCATGCAGCCATTTTTTTTAGCTAAAAGGCGACCTGGCATTATTATGATGATAAAAATAAACTAAATTTTCTCATTGATAATTGAAAACAAATTAATGATTACTTGCTTGACATGCTGTGAATAGCTGTCATCTATAAATTAATGCATGTCAGAATGGCCCAGGAAATTTTCAAACCTAAAAAATCAACTGAATTGAATATGATCATTTTATGTTGAAACTTCAGAACTTGTCAGATCAATATTAATGGCACGTCCACATTTCAGGTGATCGGTGCGAGCGGCAGGACTTCTGTGCGTCTCAGCCCTGCAGGAACCAGGCCACCTGCTCCTCGAATAGTACCAGCTTCTCTTGCAAATGTCCCGCCGGTTTTCGGGGTTCCACATGTTCCAGCAATGTGAATGAATGCGTGGAGCTGCCCGGCTTGTGTAAAAATGGGGGCACATGCTCAGATCTCGTAGGAAGCTACATGTATGTACTGCTATAGTAGAGCCTGTTTATCTTGAACTTGGATAACTTGAACTAATGGAAAACTGAAGCAAATATTAACCTTTTCCTGTCGTATTGTTTTATATTGTTAATCATTGTGACAATTACAAATTTCTGATAAAAACAAAGTTTTTATTCACTTTATCAAGTTCGAGTTAAACGGGTCCAACTTTACTGCTGCATGACTTTATATCATTGTGTTGCAACTTGACATATTATTGAGCCCAAATTTGTTGGTCGTTTCTTGTTCTATAATGATCTATAATGTGTATTATTACATTGGTTTACCTGCAATTTTGTATTCTATTCATTATTATGAAGTGACATTAATAACTCATTATAGCCTATTGTTTTTTTATAAGAAACTTAAGTAAACATTTTTGGCGATACTTGAAATAAACTTATAAAATAATTCAGATAATTGATCAAACTTAGCTTGTATCTTGATTGTGACAACAGGCATTTGTTAGAGTAATTAACCTCATGTTTATTTGTTATATTGCAGGTGCCGATGTCCGCCTCAGTACACTGGCACCCACTGCGAGCACGACTACGTACCGTGCTCTCCCTCACCCTGCCAGAACGGTGGTGGCTGCGTGGTCACCGGAGACCTCACATACGCCTGCAACTGTATGCCTGGTAGGTGGTGGTTTAGTACAAAAACTGTAGACTAATGATCGAAGCACTCTCTACCCATAGTAGGGAGTGTTAGTGGAAAAATACGACTACAAAAGCACCACAATGTTATTATCTTTGTTTGTTCCATCGGTTATGAGTATTGGAAAGTGAGAAGACGCTAAGAGACCGTGTTAGCAGACTCTCCTCAACCTGTCCATGGAACTTCTCTCAGAATGCCTATTGACCATCCATTACCATGTCATGGATCACTGTCATTGTCATATTCAAGGAAATTTCGATATAAGTGTGTTAGCTGTCAGTCTTGTGCTTGGATGGTTAATCTGTGCTAATATTTTATTTCAATATAAAGACAATATTAATATTATGGATGAAATATATATGAAAAGTTGAAATAATTTTGGTACCATGTTTCTTGTTAGTATGAATTAATAAATATATAACAGGTGTTATATTAAAAAGATTATTCAAAATCAGCATAAGGAGAAGGAATGTGAACGAAAACAAACGCTTGGCCTGTTTGATCTGATCATGGCATTTTTGTGAGAGTAGAGAATAGGTTTTAAGACTACAAAGCGGTAATTATGCTATGTTCGAATGGATCGAACATGTAACATGTCTCAGAATTACTTAATTAAATGGTAATGAATTCTTACACTGACTTTCATTTATGTTTTATATCCAGCTAGTCTGTTTTATATTTAAATTTCGTTAGTGTTGTGGTAAACACGTAAAGTCAAATGCATCCCAGATGAACTTGTGATAGAAAAAATAATGACGCCGTCTTTCAATTTGCTTTACGATTTTCTAATCATTAAAGAGAGGCGTAGTTTTCTCAATGAAGAAAATTCTAATAAAAAAATAGCTTATGATAGTAAGTTACTGTTTGAACGTGAAATAAGCAAATTGCTCCATGAGGGTTGATTTTGGCCATCGTACAATCGTTCGCCATGTCAATAAGGGCCCTTCCAGTGATAAGATTCACTATCATTTCATATAACATCTCAAGTGCTTAAGCTAATGAGTATTGTGTGATTGATCTGAGATTGACCAAGGCTTATTGGCCATTGATCAGTGATTAATTAGGGACAAGGGATCTGCAAACGTGTTGATTGTTGTGATAGATGGTCTGGATACATATTAGTTTTCCCTGGATTGATTATTATATGATAAACTGATCAAATAGTGACAGCTAAAAAGTGAGGATATAGTGTATTGTTAGTAATCCATTGCTCATGATGCATATTATGGTATGATCATATAGAGAATGCAATTTAGTTCATTTACTTTGCATTAATGATAAGTTAGTAGTTTAGTAGTAGTACTGAATAATAGATTATGATAGCAAATATCTGAAATTAAAGTCATCATGAATCATGCTGAATTATTCATGTATAATCCACCATTGACAGAATTTGCATCAGTTGCTTTCATCCGATGTTCATGTTTTATGAAATTTTGGCATTGATAAATACACAAGCATAAAGCAGTTTTGTTAACCCAAAGATTACGTCTGTGGGAAAGGGGTCAGGAAGCAGATAAATGGTAATTTTTATTCATAGGGCTGTCGTTTACTTATATCCATACCTGGTTCTTGTGGTCTTGTTTATTTTGAATTCTTAATTGATAATGATTTAAAAGCACTTAAAACATGCCATCTGTCTGAAGTTTACATTGGGGATGGCAGCCAGGGCAATTAATATACATGTAATGGATATAACTCCATTGTAAATTTAGATGATTTCAGGTTTTATTCATTTAGAGCATTATTATGATAGATAATTAAATCACAGAACCAAGATGATAATTTTAAAATGGCTGTATAAAGAAACCTCCACTACTTTAGAACCTCGATGTTGTATCATAATCCATAATAGTGTGCGCTACAAAAAGTATGCAGTGGTACAAAGAAACCGTATCATGTAACATTTGTTGTTGGAAAGCGAGCCCAGTGAGGACATCAAAATGACTTAAAGCAAACAACTTCATAATGCTTCGTTTAATTATAAATCAATAGTGTTGCTTCACATTGAAACGGGAACAGGTTACTTGCCTTTCGTTATGTACATGGACGACCGCCACTCAAATATGGCGAATGACAGAAAGGGATATGCTTATTGATCTTTTTGTTATATTAATGGTATCTCCTAAGAACACTTATCACCTACCTAACATTTACAAATAAAAGTATGCAGTGTTAAAGTAAATAAAAAAATTGTTGTGTGAACAAGTAAAAGAATGTGTAGTCTTTAAAGTTTTATATTTTTAACCAGCAAATGAGAATTAAACTTGTATTGAAATATTGCATAGTGCATACCTTATATGTTAGTCAAAATAGAAGTTATTCATTAGAACATCTATGTATAAGAATGACATCATCATGTATATAGTTTGTGGTAAGGTTAAGCATGTATAGAATTTTATATACGTATACACAGGATCATATGTCAATTTTTAATGCTGGTTACTAAAGTGACTATTATTGTCAGCCATCACCTGAAAGCCTTCCCACCTCCATGCGAAGAAGTTCCCATGTAGTTTAGAGGCGAAAAAATAACATGATTTCATTTGATTATGATATCATTTCTCAGATTTAACAAGTTCCCAAGATAACATGACATGGAACATCTTGAAGCTATAAGAATCAGCGGAAAAATTATAGAAAGCAAGATTATGAGTAAAGCATCTCAAATCTAAACAGTGTTAAAAGCAATGAGGATAAATACAAGCGTGCAGGACTGTTACGTTCCCACAGTCGAGGAATGCGCAATAGTTACCATATACCCGCCCGCTGAGGCTGTCAAATTATTACAATAGCTGCCACCCAGCCTTTGGGTGTTTAGCGCCACCTCTGCATTGTTTTCATTCATAATATTTATTTCACACTTATATGTTGCTGGCAAGAATTTACTACTTGTATCACGTATATCTGTGTCTTTCATTGCAATTACATGGTCAAAAGGGCTTTGTTTTTTTCTTAAATTGTTCTGTGATGTTTTTACCAAAGCAAATTGGCCATCCAATGCTTACTGTGCCAGTGAATTTGTTGTCTTTTGTTTATAGATATTTTAAAATCTATCACAATAAATCTAAAATGATACATTGATTCCATATTCATATAATTGATCCGCCATATAGTCATCTGGAAGCACTTTCCCACATGAGAAGAATGCCAGATGGATTCATAACAGCTCATGCATGAATCGCTCAGATTCCTATAAATTAGCATGCTGATACGAGACAATTGAATCAGTGATAGTTTCCACGGGAGCAGAACATGTATTACTGACCTCAATGGGAACCATGAAGCCTAAAAATGTAGATATTCCAATGTAGAGGAAGTTATTTAATGTCGTTAGTTTTCTATTTATTGCAAAATATTTTATAATTTTCAGATATTGATGGAATCTGATACATCGAATATGTACATCAAATGATTTGTAGTTAATAAATATGGGGAAAATGTAATAGTAAAATGATTATTTAAATGGCCTATTTAAATTTACGGAAAGGACTTGTTAGTGGATGGAGTACATGTAATTAGTGAATAAAATAGTATTTGCATAAGAAATTAAAATTCTCAAATCAGAGGTAATTTCCAAACGACCAGGCTATTTGAAATCCATTGTACAGTTAACTCCATGGGGGAAACATTGAACACCTAGATGTTAGGATGTTTTTCCTCTTCAGTGAATTACAAAGACTTAATCACAAATTCTGCTTAAGTTCTACTAGATAATAAAGTGAATTATATCACTTCACTACATAATATGTTTGATTGTCTATTCTTACCACTGAAGTAAACTAAATCCTTTATTAAAAGTTTTTAAAAGTTTTTAATTTCACAATTTCACAAATTTCACAAAAAAACATGCTTTCATCTCTATAGAGACCTTTTCAATTTGCAATAAAAAAATCACTTCACTACATTATGATAGCGGAATATGTAATTATAAATATTGTACAAAAAAGGTGTTCCTTACTGCTTTAATTTATGACAAGTTGGCTTCATAAAATATTGCTTTTCAGTGGCACCCAATTTAAAGTCCTTTGTCAATATTACATCACCAACCCCGTGACACCTTTCATACTAATGAGGCTTGGGTAGTAACCATTATGTAAATTAACACCATTTGTAGCATACTGCTATTGTTATCTGTTAGTTGTGATAGACTTGTGGTCTGTGGACAAAGGTTTTTAGGATGCATATGCGATTTAACTTATAATGGGTGTTTCTATACATGTATATGCACATGCATTTAGGATGCCCATGTCACTTGACAGGTGCTTCGCATAGAAACCACTCGTTAATTACGGAATAAAAGGTCCGCGTCCTTATGCGCTTACATGGTCGTAGGCACAGATATTAGTCTTCTGGTATTTGAAAGAGAAATGTGTGTCAAACACAAATGAATGATTTTATATGGTGTACAAAAATACTAGGCAAAAAGTTACATGTTCATACATATGCATATATTTTAATTTTACTTGAAAAATTCTTAACATATTCACTGATAGAATTATATAGTGTTTTTTTTGTGAAATCAGCTGTACTGCTCAATCAACTCAGTGTAGTCATTCATTTCATTGACCTTTGTATCCCTTGCAACTTATCTGTCCACCCTCAATGATTTGGTCAGGTCAGTGTCACTATCGGGTCAGCTCAGTGTCACTTCAGACCTCCAAAAGGTGATCTGATATGGCATGTAACGCATGTGTGGACATGTACACATGCATACGCAATTTGATTGAACCCAATCTTCAAATTTTCTCTATCAACTCTATTTATGCAATTAAAGGTTCTGCTAATTCTGATTTGATTTACTTTTTTCATATTTGAGACTGAGAATCTTATTCTAAATGACTCAATGCAACGTTTTGGATGCATACAATCAGTATATGCATTTCCTAATATAAAAGCTTTCATAGCCTTGAAATGTACTTTATATCAATTAAGAATTTTAAGTGGCTGTGAATCAAACGCTATTCGTGCTAAATAATTATAAATGTAAATACTCAAATGCTTGATATTAACCCAAAAATATTAAAATTCATCGTTTTCCAAAAGATGAAAACATACATAGCATATTTCTTACTGTTGGCGTTCAGGTTTTACGGGCAGTGACTGTGAGGTGAACATTGACGACTGCCGGCGTCATGACTGTCAGAACGGCGCCACGTGCGTGGACGGCGTGCAGAGCTACACGTGCAGGTGCCCGCCACAGTACACAGGTAATGCAGTACTTTTACTCTAGAAAAGCATAAAAGCATATAGGCCTTTAAAAAAAAAAGAGATTTTTGATGAATTGTTGAATACGTAATACCACTTGAATGTGCTCAATTTGTAGTCACAAATCCTTCCATTGTAGAGGATTTCTGTTGTTTCGTCCATAATTTACTTACATTATTAATAGATAATGTATGAGAAAACTTTCCGTGATTCAGTTTTTCTGTTGTTCAGTGTTCCGTTCTTGAGGACATTCACAGTTATAAAACTTGGTGTGAGATGTCCTGATCTATAAAAGGCTAAATGTCCATATAGATGTATATGTAGAGAGAGCAGGTCATAATGATTGATGTTTTTTTGTGATAAAGGGTTAATTTGTTAAATTTGAAATTGAATTTCAAACACTGATTTTCCCTAAAAAAACTTCACTGTTAATTAAAATAACTTTGCCATGCACCACAAATTTTTTGGAGCAAGTTATCTTGAATTGCGAGTAGCATATTCCAGCAGTGACAGAATAATCACAATAGTGTGCAATATGAGGTATTCTGCTTAGTTTTCTCACACCCCGCGTTAACCTGAAATGAAAGGTTGTCAATCCTAATTCAGATACATGATTAGTTAATTCGGCGTTTGCGCAACAGACCTATAATCAGTCACAAGTTACGACATTGTTTTCAAGAACCCTCACGACGAGATATATTATGGACTCAGGGGAGGTTACGTCTCATTAATAAAGATGTTTTGCAATTTACTTTTGGGCTTCATAATTGATTGGCTGATAGCTGCTTGAAACAAAAACAGTGATTGTTGCCTAATACTTGCATATAGATATCCGTGCTAAATTTTATTAGTCTTTGCCCATGGTGAACAAATTTGGGTTGAATTTCATTTTTGGTACTTTTTTGTGTGATTTGGATATAGAATGATAAAGGTCCAAGGCGCTTATATGCATATCATCAGGAAATGTAGGAACGTGGTTCAAAGTTTAAGCCAATTAAGATCATGTGATTGTGGGTCTCAGCTTGGTACTCCATTCAAAGACCCAGCATGAAACAGCAGCTGAAAACCCTGGAAATGGGAATTAGCTTGAATTGTGAAAGGCGTCATACAGTTTCATGGACTGTTTGCTCAGATAGCAGTTTGGAAACGTATGTTAATTCCCAACAAGTGGGTGATTATGTTTATTGGATGTGGATGGGCATGGGTAATATCGTTGAGGTGAAGTTAACTGCATTTGATGAAGATGATTAAGTGTCACTAACTTAGAATGTGCAGTTGACCTGAGTACACGTGTCATCCTGTATTAAGCTTTTTGGGCATAAAACTGCAATGGATATGTTTCGTCTAAATACAACTTGTTTGTCAAGCCGTGGAATAAATGTCTGGATCCCTTTATTAACATTTGATCGGAAGAAAAGTGTTATAATAATATATAATTTGAAGTTTGACGTATGATCACTCAGAGTTAAAAGCGCCTAGGGCTTATAAAAATGTAGTCAATTGATTGTGCAAGAAAACCACTGTCAAGATTTATAGTCTGAACATGATAGATAGTATTCAGTAGTTAATAAAAGTAAACTCATTAATGTTTAGCCTGAATGCATGACAGCCATACTTTCAATAGGTGTCCGAGAATATTTTGAAATAACGGACACAGCAATGAATTTATAAAAGATATGATAGAAGTGTGCTGGCAATTAGCCTCTATTGTTGTTGCTTCTTGTGTTACTGGGTGATTGACAGGCTCCCTGTCTACAAATCATAGAAAGTATGTTGAATTTCAAGCGAGACTGTAAAAGAGTAGTTGAGAGTAGTAGCCACTACTTCCCGTGTAGCCTCAGGTGAAGCAGGTGCTCTCTTCTCGTTTCTTTGCTAACAGAATACACACAAAAAGACTAACATTTAAATCCGCCAATGTAAACCGAAGTCAAGAAGAAAACAATAGTAAAACGTGCATTTTGCTAATTGATTAAAGTAATTTTAATGCAAAAGTACACTAAAATGTGGCTGGAAAGTGGAAAGAAATGTGGCCAGAGCAGCAGCAGATTCAGCAGTGAAGCAAAAGTGGCAGCAGCGCAATGTCTCAGAGGTGGCTGCGGTGCCACTTGATTGGCTGAGATTGAGGAATCATATGGTGCCAGCTTGTTGGTCACTGAACATTGTGCCTGATCAGGTCTTGTTGGATACATCCGATCTCTGGCTTATATTCGGTCACACCATTATTTGTTTGCTGTCTCTGTTCGCAAGTTTTATGTGTTCTGGATAATTTCACAGGAATGGGTGACTGAGATCCTTGTTAAGAGTTTCTTCTCACTTGGAATACAATCCATCTGTTGTTTACTTGTGTTCTAAGGTGATTGTGGATAGTGTGTTGGATATGTTTCATTTAATTTGATATTTTTGCCACATTGAGTAGATTATATGTGAAATTTCAAGATTTTAGATAGTAAGAGTTATCAAGTTTTCTTTCTGGATTACATTCATGTATTTTACTTCACACATTACAAATCTCAAAAATGTAATAATCAGCTCAGTTTAATGCGGATATGAGGATGTGGTTACATATGGTTGTTGGTTCATGGAGTACTATGGATAGATGAGACATGAAGCAAAGTAATGCAAGGGGGTGGGGTAACCCACAGATGCTTGTTGCGCTTTTGGTACTAATTATTGTACCAGGTATGTACAGAGTAATTATATGGTTTCACTTCAATTTATGATTGTGGTCTAAGCTGTAAGTGTGTACATTGTAAATCATTCATAATGAAATTATGTATTGCTACAAACTATAAAAGATATATGTTAATAGATGAACATCATGTTAGTTTCTATGAGAAATATTAATAATCCAAGTAAACCCAGTTGCTTTCAATCCCTAAATGTAAATCATCCTGTCGTACAAATTTGTGTCTAAAATATTACCTATATTTTCAAAGTAGATGAAGTTTGCCCGAAGCGAAGAAATCAATGTTAATTTGACCTGATTAGTGAGGTAGTAGCCTCTTGTAAACTTTCTTTTTATCAATGAAAAAACAACCACTGCCCAGTGTGTTTTGTGATGAATTCAAACAGTAAGTACAAGGAAGCAGACTCTCGAACCTTTCTACAGTTTAGCCATGTGTTAAAACTTCCAACCTCAGCTGTGACCAGGCTGAAATAATGCAACACACTTATGACGTATTTCACACACGCTTCCTTTACTTGTGCTATCTATCTATCTAAAACTTATGAACGTCACACTGGCATTGAGCTTGAGATATTATTCCTCTGGTTTGTCAAAATCTATTGAATATAAAGAAAGAACATAGACATGAAAAAGACAGTGTTTATTCTGAATTCATTCGACCAATGTGGACTTCCATGGGAAAGTAAAAGTTTGCTGCTTGAATGCATTGAGAACTGACTGCCCTAAGGGTTGGAACCAGAACCTTGAGACCTTCTCACAATTGTGTCCACTTCAATAGATACTCAACATTTTAAACATTAAAAGGACAATGAAACAGTTATATACACAATCATTAAAAGTTACAGCTATTCACATGTCCACGGGAGATCTCTGCTAGGGCACACTATTTTGTTTGTGCCTGAATTCGAAGAGAGTCCGAAATATTGTTTGTGAGAAAGTGGGAGTAAAGAATTCTAATTAGATAGAGACAGACCACAGAGTATTGACATGTCTCTATGTTTAATTTGTCCCCATTTTGCTCTGAGCAATCGCTTTCACAAAGTTTCATTAATCCTATTCAAGTTGCATGACATAGATTGAAGTGATAAGTTTATGAATTTAAGTCTTTTCCTTGTGATAATAGATAAAATATGTTCATGTGTTTGTCATTTGAAATCAGATGAGATAGACGCATTGAGATAACTCAGGGCAGATCATAATCTTTGATCTGTAAATTGACACTATGTTTTTGAGTGAAGTTTTGAATTGAATTTACATTGAAAGAATGCTATGTTTTCTCATCCATAGCAATGTATCATAGAATAACAATTGATGATTTGATTAAAGGAATTTAATCGAAATATTTATGCATTGAATATGGGTATTAGTGACAGTTTTCCACTATTCATGCATACTTTTTGGTAGATTTTAGATGATGAATTAGGAACCAAAAAGTTACCAATCACATTAAGCAAGTAAAAATTGTAAAGGAACACTTTGATGTGGAATTTCTAAACTCGTTAATTAGCCCTCTCATGAACATACAATATTCAGTATAAACATATCATTCCCGTATGCATATTAGTATATCACATGTGAAGTCTTTTATACATTTTATTCTTATGTCCAATATCTTCTGCACTTTTAGGAAACTTGTGTACAGAAGATGTTGATGAATGTGCAGTTACTCCCTCGGTGTGCAAGAATGGAGGAACATGCCATAACCGCACCCCAACTGGCGACGGACCCGGCTACTTGTGCATATGTGTCAACGGATGGGAAGGACATGACTGCTCCATAAACAAAGGTAGACCACTTTTTTCATTTCTTACCATAAATTGCCATATTATAGATCTTGTATATATACTCACAAATCCAAGACACAGAAGTGGGAATTTTGATGATATCAATGATTGCAAACTTCGCAAGTCTCTGCAATTTTTAAACAGTTCATAGATAATACAATGTATATAATGTATTGCATGTTGTAAAAGCAAACACAACAATAACACACGTTTACTGTTTGGAGTGTCAAAAAATTAATGTTGCTTATTTCATTTTGTATAGATGACTGCCTGGAAAAGCCTTGTTATAATGGCGGGACTTGTGTAGATCTCGTCGGAAACTTCGAGTGTAGATGCCCTGTAGGAAAAACAGGTCAGTGAATACTAGAAAATTTAGTTTTTTGCATATATTTTCACAATTTTTATATAGATAATTATGTTTAAATTAAATCATTCATTGTAATAGCTCTAAAGATTACTCTTCTATTTTCAAATTTCTTATATTAAAATTATCCAAAACGAATTACTATCAAAAACATACATTTTCACCCCACTATAAACTACATGTAACATTCTCACGCTACTTAAGTATTTTATCTGCTATTAAAGTACGGTGTGCCATAAAACTATTTCTAATAAATGAATTATAAATAACAATTAATCAGCCAGTCGACACCAATTGCAACAATGGACAGAGTCATTAGCTTAAGAGAGGCGATAAATCATGCTTCGATCTTTGAGGGTGCTAAGAGAGCATCAAGGAGACGTGAGTTTTGGTTACCCACTTGAGCAGAAGCTTGTCATCATTCAGCCATCAATCTTCTGTGATGCCTTGTATATTGTACAGTCTGATTCATTGATGAAAGTATGACAAGACTTATGAATTATAAAAAAAATGGTTAATATGGCAAGATGTTAGAATGTGTGTTTATGTTGTCATGTTTGAGCTAGCAATTAATCTTTAATCTACTGAGAATAGAATTAACTGTCAGGTTTGCTAAGGTAAAACTGCCATATGCCACAAACAACTTATGCTCTGTTTATCATAAACACCTAGCTGATGTAACTGGAAAAGAAAAAGTAATTAAACATTGCCATTGAGAAATGAGCTTACCTTTGAGAGGCACTCGAGCATTGAGTAGCGGTCTCCTTCTTGAGGAGCGTGTGCCTGTCATGGGAGGAATGTCGACCAATGCTGAAGCTTACAGGGGCCAGGGGTCACCAGTTGTGCTGTCTGTTGGTCCTAGTGTTTCTATAAATGTGTAATTAGGTTGAATGGTGAAAGGTTGTCTTCTGCAGTGGATTTTTACATCACAAAACTGGGTTGAAATTCATATTTGGCCTTGTGTTTATGACTTTACAACACATTGGTTGCTTTCACATGGCAGATTTTGATGTGAATTCTAAATGATTTTGTGTGTTTTATAGAAGGTTGAATAGGATTTCTAAAGCTAGTCAAGGGACTGGTAGGACATGATGGTAAATCACAAGCTTTGAATGAATAGTTTATTTTTTTTACTATTCTTCTATTGTTATATTCATGGTAAGCTATGACTTATAAAAAATAAAACGGAAGTCATGATAGGGACCATGACATGGGAATGACTCATCTATGTCCCTTATTTGAAAGTGCGCTGTTTGAAATACCTGGTTTAAATTGGCAGAAACGTAGGTCTTTGTTCAATGTCTGCCAGGAAATATTAGCTCAGCAGCCAATGGAAACAGTGTCAAATATAGATGTATGAAAGATGACTAGTTTTGGTGATACGGATGCAATGCAATAAGCTGCATTCTTTTCAATATCAAATTTGATAATGATAGTTGTGAACTATTTTTTCATTAGAATTTTCTCTCAACCCGTAATGGCACTTACCAAATCCAATTTTAGTTTTCATATATTTTGCTTATTGCAGTTTTTCTGACTCTGGAGTAAAAAACTGTTTGTGTAATTTATTGTATCAGAGGTAATTGCAAAAAAGACTTTAACCTTAAAAGACCAAATACTTTTTTCTTAAGCAATATGATCATCATCCTTTAGAAATGTGTCTAATTAACATCTTCTGAAATCAATAGGTATGTAATTCTATACAGTGCCTCCACACTGGGATATCAAATGTATGTTTTTCTAGGGTAATCAAGTATTTCTTTGGCATTCATTTGGACCAACAAGGCTCTTTTGAATATTAAATCTTTACCATAGAAAGTCTAATAATAATATTGTTGTGTGAAATAAACTTACTATGAAGTTATTAGATTTCCATGCGCATGCTAACATTGTAATCATACAAATCCAGAACTATTATCATTACAACGAACTAGAAAAAGAAGCAAACTTTACAGCTGCCAACAAATTGGCAACTTGTTCACTAATTACAAGAACAATATGATCCAGTGATTGTTTGATTTGGCAGAGCCTAAAAACATGCGAGTTCATGCACAAGGTTGTCAATTTTTACGGGTGAAATGTATTTTCATGAAACTTGGGGGAGTTCATTTATATTAAGTTAATTTTACAAGAACGTTAGGCATTAAATGAAGTTTCTTAAACCACTAATAAAATGCACTGTCTAGTATTTTCATATTCTCTTCAAGTTTTTAACGTTTCCGTTACTAGTACTATTACCTTATTATGAGGTCGTTTATGGCCGGGTCCCTCCTCCCATCGGCCCATTAGTAGTCTCAGGAGATGACACTCCTGTTATGTTTGACAGTTGCTAATCAAAGGTCAGCCAGGCAATTCACACTTTATATGCTTTTTAAATCGAGCAACATTATTTGTCCATTCATAGCAACTATTTATGGTAGTAAATAACTGTAATTAGTACTTACCATAGACAGTTCTGTGATGTCTTCTGATGGTCATATTCTTTTAAAAAGGTGTTAGCAAACTCAACTGAAGAGGATACAAAATGAAAAATAAAAAGTCTTACCAGGTACACAAAAACGATGGATAAAGAGGGTGAATACCTTTAATGTGTCACTATTAAATGATTAAGAATTCCCATTCCCCCAAAATATCTATTGGCCGAGACTGGTATCTTTACTGACTGGATGGGTAAAAAGGTTCAGTCAACTGTCCACTAGTTTTGTCACTCCAAATATAAATCCCAATTGCATTTACATAGACGTTTGTTTATTGGTTTGGATGTGTAAATCTAAGTTTCAAGTGCGTTTTCCAGGATACTCATCCCTACGGACAAGTATGAATTTTCTACAATTTGTGACCCTAATCAACCAAATTTGGTTTCTCACTCACCCCTGACTGGCTCATGTGAGTGATAGCAAGCGGCAGTGTTTTCTTCTGCTTTATACTCCACAAGATGTTTTGTCTGAATGTGAAGTACTTTTTCAAATGATGAGGCTGTTGTTTGATTCTGTCAAGTGTTTCATGTCTTGCTCCATTTAATCTCTTAGAGAGGGTTGCATTTGAGCCTATAAGAAAGTCAATTGAATGGAAAGAAGCACGAGATGCTGTGATAAGCTGCTTCTAAACTTCTTGAGCAAATTTGAATTCTGTAGTGTTTGATAACATTGGTGAAAGTGGATGTGTCTTCAGACAATTTCATTGACTTGTTCCATTTACATTCAATGAGCTAATGACACAATTGTAGTAGATAAATGCATAATTCAACCTGCCCGTTTATTCTGCAATCAATAGTTAGCACACGCTTGGTTAGATGTGTCTGACATTCTTGACAGTGATCCAACTAGCTCTTAAACAACAGGTTGACCATCGTCACTTTGGCCCTGGATCAAATCTTGTCCATTGTCTTGCTACAGTTTCTTGAGGTGACAAGTCATATGGCCACTTTCTTTGTTATCTTGACTGGCACATGTGGCAGATAGAAAGCCGTACATGTAGGCGCATAGTTCAGAGGTGGGCAGCTGTAATATAGGTTTATGACCAAAATTGTTGATGGTTACCAAATGTTGTCGACCGGAACATTACTGCTGCAGTTTGATAGTAGATTAGTACTTGGTTTTGTCACATTGACAGTTTGATAATTTTTTTTTTGCATAATATATCATCATCATTCAGATACGCCTTGGAGCTATATTCTGATACAGCTTAGTACATGATTGAAGGAATCATCAATAATTGGTTACGCATAGGCAATACATGTAATACATGTAATTGTAGTGTTATAATGTATTTGCAAAGAATGCTCCTAAGACAATAATATGTGATGTTCACGTCATCATCCTTAGTGCAAACTTATTAATGTAGCTTACAGATCATAAGTCAGAGTGTCAATAGCTTGGTAAAACATTTCTACAAATCCTGGAATAGATTTCATAACATTGCGTGCTGATATCCATCATCTATAAACTGGCAAGTTGCATATTCCCTTTGCTTCTCTGAGATAGGGGAGGATCGAAATGCAGCTTTATGAAATGATATGTCAATTACACTGGCACCAAAGATAATTTAAAGAATTCCACATATCAAATACATATAGAAAACGTGAAATTCTAGAATTAGGGTCTTTCTGCAATGCACAAGTTATCTGCTAAGCAGAGGAGGCTGCATTCTGAACTGTTTGGAATTATCACGAATTATTCATCATTTATGTAATTGAAAAGCTCAAACACAATGGGAGTGTAAATGATGTACAATATCGAAATAGCTCCATGGGAATGTTTGTGAAAGCCAAGTATTTCAACAACATACGGCATGTGTTTGACTCGAGGTTGATAAAAAAAGCAACCTCCAGCGATTATAAAGTCTTATCTCAGTTGCACTGAAAGAAAATGAACATTCAAAGTTGTTCATCTTTTGAAGATTTGTATTTAATAAGTTTGACATAAGCAACATGTTTTTGCCATTTTTTAAGTCTAACAAACTTGTATGTGGTATACTAAAGACAGTGATTTGACAAATGAAATGTCTTTCACAGGAAAACTTTCACTGCTTATGTGTGCATCAAATTCATGCATGTCAACAACTAACTCCCAACCTCACAATTTAAATTGAAAAATAATATTTTGCAACTGTGTGGATATTAATTTCTAGCTTCGTTTATGATATGCATGAGGCCCTCTGGGAAATGTTACCGTATTTTCCCAGGCTCTCCACAGCTAGTACCAGACCACAGCCGGTGACCCCGACTCCCACTTTCATACCTCTTCCTTTCTCACTTAGCTCTCTCAATGCTGCGTTTAGCCGGCACCCTAGGCTTTACAAAGTATTGTAGATTTAATAAGTAGATTACTCAATTCTTTCATTCAATTGAGTTTTTAGCTACTTGTAAAATTTGTCCTCACTATCTAATTTATCATTTTTTTAACTTCTGATAAGAAATCTTTTTGACAATGAGTAATATTGTTGCTGAAGATTCTCTAATACTGATTCAGCTGTTATCACAAATTTGCATTTGAAAACATGATGCAGCTGTAGGAACGTTATAGATAACAGGCGTCATTTCCTGATAAATTCTTTTCACCGACAGACTATTTTAGTTTTAGGAATAATATCAAATGCACGTGATTCAGATGGAAAGTTTGATAAATCTTGTTCATAATTGTACTCAGCATTCAAGAAGCTAAAGCTGGCCTCTGTTAAACTTTGTTGAACCTGTTTTACTAAACTTTTGTACCATCACTCATTGAAGAAAAGTAACTCATGTTTTACACACTTATAAACAGACGGTTTACCACAAAACATTTGCAAGTCTCAACATTTTATTTATACACAATGAACTTCTAAATACAGTTTGTATATATAAATCTCATACCATATTTACGATGTTTAGTGGGACATCAAATGAATACTTATCTTAGATCTGTTCAATTTTCATACAGACTTTAAATGTTAGCTATTTGTTAAACATTTCAAAGTACATTTTTTCCCAATGACTTTTGAAACCCCACAAACTTACGATGTCTATCTACAATCCATGTACTCTTAGTACTAACTGATGCTACTATGACAGCCTAAAGCCTAAAACGAGCTCAAATTTACCACACAGTGTATGTCTTGATTCCCCCTCACTGCTCATCGTGCAAATCATACCCTTATCTTGGGAAATGAATTTCAGCTTATTTTAGACATTATTCTATTCTGCAATGGTTGGCATCAATGACCACCCTACTGGTATAGATTAAATACTATCTTGATTACAGCCAACCAAATGAGTCGTTTTGGTTCAGACATCTAACTTTTTATTCATAACCTTGTAATAAGGCAATGAATCAAATAAAATCATATGAACAACTATATATATATATTTTTTCCCCCAAGTTTGCTTGTGAATTCAATTCATAACAGTGAGAGTAGAATTGAAATAAAATCACATTTAAAAAAAATGAGACTTAAAACTGCCTTTGATATTTGCAAAGTAGTTGCTAACACGAGGGTTGTGTTTCAGGCATCCGGTGCCACTTGGACGACCGCTGCTACCCGACCAACCCATGCGGCCCGAGCGCCACGTGCGAGACGTCGCTGGTGACGGGCGAGTACCGGTGCTCGTGTCCGCCCGGACTCGATGGTGACGACTGCCAGACCGACGTCGACGAGTGCAGATCCAGTGAGTACTGACTTTGATGCTAGAGCCCACGGGCCTTGAGGTAGAATCCATGATGTTGATCATAAGGGTGGGGTTTTACGTCAGTGTTTGTTTATGTGCGACTTTTTAATAGTGTGGATATTTGATATCTTGCGCATAATTGGGGTTGAGTTCTGTAATTTATATCATGTCTTTGGATGGATAGATGTTGAAGCATGATGACAAAGTTTTCAAATGAACATCTTCTATATATGGTATATAGTATATAGCAAAGAAAGAAACTTGCTGAAAAACTGATAAAAGCAATGTGTATAATATGAGAAAGGTGTATGAACTTAAAGTATATCTATCATGAGACAAGTCCATTCCTGTTAATCTCGTTCCTCATAATATATTGCTGGAAATGTGTGGTTTTTGAAGTACATTTTCTTTCTCTTGATCAGGTAACCTGCCAATATGCTACCACGGTGGCACCTGTGTCAATCTGCACGGCTCGTACCGATGTGACTGCACCAAGGGCTACTCGGGGTCCCGGTGCGAGGTGGACATCCGCGAGTGCGCCTCGTCACCCTGCCTCAACGATGGGACATGTCTCGACAGGACCGGATTCTTCACTTGTGTCTGTATGGAAGGTATGTGCCGGGATAGGGCTGATATGGAATTATTCAATGTTTTGATTATATGAATGTTGTGAAAAGCAAGCACCGAAGTTATAACTTTTTGTTTTTGAGGCATTGTTGAAGTTTGTGAATGTGTGAGGCACCTTCAACTGACAAACATGTGAACTTGTTTTTTGCGCTAATGGGACTTTGATGTTTAGAACGACGCTGAAAGAAAACAATGAACAGTGATCGTTTTGTAAAGCAGCAGTATCACAAGTACATGTATGAGATGACTGTAGCATCTTGACCAGCCACTTGTTACTGCACTTACAATACAGTACAATCACCCCCTGGCTACATCACCTGAACTACCTGCTACAGTATGCAAATTAAAGACAGCCATCATAACCATATCATCTCATCAATCAGTTTGCTTTTTTGTCAGATGGAATTTCTTATTAACTATTATAATATGCTGATATTTAGGGTCAGACATCAATAAAAATATCATTTCTGAAAACATTAACTGAAAATGTCAAATTTGTTGTGAACAATTGATGTGTTTGTTACGAATAGTTTAAAGCAAAAGTTCTATTTAATTGATTCCCTATTGGGAAGTTAAGTGTGCTCAATTAATTCCAACTACTTAGCATGTTATTACCAAATCTAATCTGCATTTAACACTTTCTAAGTGGCTCTAAAAACGGCTGTTTTGTGTTGTCTGTAGGTTGCTATTGAGTATAAAATGAGCTTAAACTAATAAGCAGATAATATTCGCACTGACTATTTGATCACTTGTGCCAAAGCTTCTTCCATTTCCTTTGGTGTTAAAAGCTGAAGGTTTAGGACACTTCAGAAAATGTCCATTTATCAGCAATATCAAATATCTGATTATAGAGCAAAGCTTTGATTTTATCACCTTTTCCTGTGAATCTTATAATATTACTAAATCTGCTTTTCAATAAGTATCTCGTGGATTCTCATGTGTGAGAAGGTAAATAGCATTTGTTTGCACATCAAACCTTAACATTATTTTCCTATCCATAATGTCTTGAAGCTTTGAATCTGTGGTGAAAAGATATGACATATGAGCAATTATCTGAAATGGTGGCATTTAGTTCATTTTTACTATGTGAGGTGTGTGAAATTTGAGCAGATTATAAACATAGGATATTGAAGCCATCTAAACCTTATCAAATGGATTAGACAATGGTCATTATTAGCTGGCAATTTGTCTTCATGATTAATCGGTGACACTGGTCATGGGGAATCTCCATATTTCACACTAATTTATGTCAAATTATTCCATTATTTTTGCTGAGCAGCTTCCGCATACTTGCAAAACATTAAAAAAAATGCACGTTAACTATAAATGTATAGACTCCAAAATGCATAATTGTATATTATTTGCTTGTTGACGTGACCCGTAATAATGGCCTAAATTTAATGGTATATAACCTAAGGCTTACTATTTATTGTCTGCAGGGTTTTGAGTTGAAAGTTACTTTTCTACCATCTGTCTACTGCAAAATAAGTGATTTCTATCATTTTTAGAAATTAATAATCATTTGTAAATTGCCTATAATAATTGCCTATAAAAATGAAATGAAAATTTATGAGATAGTGAGCTTTTGTTTGTCTTTTAGATAAAAAATAGGAAAGGAGCGATCAATTACATTTCTGGGAAAGCAATCTCTTCAAAAACATTACATGCACAATAGTTCAGATGTTTTTTCAGTCAGTTTCGTTCATGCAGAAAGCGCATTAAGCAATTTCAATCTGTTTCTTCAGTGATGCTGAAAATACCATAGTGATGAGAGGCCCTCCCCGTAAATATGGGGGAGGCACACATTAATTGCTGCTAATCGCTCACAGAATGGCTTTGATGTCATGCATTGTCAGTTTTTGATTATGGTACAGCACAAACCACATTGGATCACTGGAAGCTTTAAATGATGCAGATTTATTGTAACATCGTATCATTTGTGTATGGATTCATGGTTAAACAGCTAGTGCAATTATAGGTATAATGACAGCTCTAACAGAATGAATGATTGTAGTCTGCCTGACTGGAGCTGTAATAACCATGATGTAATAACAGGTTAGAAAACAATGGCTTTAGTCTTATGGTGGGAACGTACACAGTAATGACGCCACACTAGCCAAAGCTCCGTAAACACAGCTGTTGTTGATTGTCACTGGCGGGCATTTTTCTCTCACTATTAATTTGAATCTTTTCACCTTTTCTGCTCAGCAATCCATCAATCTGATTGTGATACGCTCAATTTCTTGACACTCACTTTTAAAGTTGCTGACCCTCTGAAAGTGACTTTCACACGGTAGTGACCAGTTGTGTCTATGGTCATTTTGTTTTATAGATCCAGAATGACCTCTATTACCATGGTCACCTCCCATGTCCCTAGTTAAATGAAACTGGACACCAGTGGTCAGTGTAATGGTCAGTGGCCAATGATGGTCTATCAGCAATGGCTTCCTTTTATGTAATCTATCAAGGGATTCAATTTAGGAAAAAAATAGAATTTTTTTAAACAGAATTTTTTTCGGACTTAGAATAGATAAGACAACTATTATTTTTTGTGACTTATAAATAGGCTGTGATTTTCCCACATTAAATCATAAAATTAGATATTCAAATGAGCAATTATGAGCAGCACTATTAAATGAAAATTGATAGAATTGGACAACGTATTGGTCAACTGTGGGTCAGCTGACCATGGGAAGGGTCAGTCCACACTTTCCTTATTTGAATGACATTGACTTTCCCAGAGCATGACAATTACACATAAATCTCCAGATGTCATGTGCTGACCAGGTTTACACCAATATTTGAAAGACGCTACGGCACGGCCATAAAACAGAAGCGGCTTATTTGATTATCACTACTTATTTCATGATAAATCATGTGAGCTGGTGGAAGTTTGATGGAATTATCAAAGTTATAATGCTTTGATCTGATTACTTTCCATAATTACCCTCTGCGCTAGTGTGAAATATGAATTGAACTTATGTGAAACATAATTTCAATGGTTCTTGGAGTGGCGGTTTAACAATTGTGAATCAAGAATATAATCAATGTGAGAACATTTGTTAATAGATGATGATTTTTATGTTATGTGAATGACCATGTTTTGCGGTTTTATAAAACTTGACATGTAACGTAATTGAAAAAAAAATTTCAAATTCAAACTTTTAAATTGTTGTCATCTGCTGCAAGAGATAAATTGATTTCTGTACAAACATTTTTGATGAGTGACATGAAGTGTTTCTTCTTATACTGTATGGAAGAATATGGTTAGGAACAAAACAAAGAAAGTGAAGCTGTCCTAAATGACAGCCAAGGATGCCATTTATGACCATATAAGAAAATATCATTGTGATATAAGTTCATCATATAACCATGATTGTGTTCTTACGTTTAAGTAAACATAGCCATATCAATAGAAATTAAATTGAATTTCCAGCTTTGCATTTGTTATGTTCTCTCAGCTATAACTTTATATTATATTCATAGTTCTAACTTCATTACAAACTGATACACCTATATTGTAGAGAAATGATAAATAACTGTTATTTATAAGGTTAGTATACTAGGTTACTCTACTACTTACAATTCAACAAATAACACACACACACACACTGTTATTTACTTTCAGGCTGGGAAGGTACTCGTTGTGAGACGAACAGAGATGAGTGTTCCTCCAACCCGTGCCTTAATGGGGGCACCTGTATGGACAAGATCGGTGACTACTACTGTAACTGTCCTGTGGGGTACACGGGCCGCAACTGTCAGGTCAACATAGATGAGTGTGTATCGGATCCGTGCAGAAATGGAGGCACTTGTCAGGATTTGATCGACTCATATAGATGCACTTGTCATGCAGGTAATAACGTTATGGCTGAATTTGATACGCAATGGTATATTTAAGTGTTTTTGAAAATAGTATGTTTTGTTTGCCTTTGTCTGCATTATTTTATGTGCTCAATGATGAATCACCACCAAAATTTCACAATCAACGTTGTAAAATCTGTTCATCTATCAATCACAAAAATACAATGGATTTCTATGCTTGTGCCAAAGATTTATAAAAATAAAACAGAACATAGGAAAAGCAAAATTCAGTACCGAGTATTCCCCATTGACAGGCTACACGGGAACTCACTGTGACGAGGACATCAATGACTGTGCCGGCGTCAACTGTAACTACGGCACCTGCGTCGACCTGCTGGACGACTACCGTTGCCAGTGCCATGCCGGCTACACCGGGCACCGGTGCCAGAGCAAGCTGGACGAGTGTGCTAGCGCGCCATGCCAATACGGTGGCACGTGCATCAACCGCGATAGCGGAGGTCACATCTGCCGCTGTCCCGTCGGAACTTCTGGTGAGTTCGGGGGTTCGCGTGTTGAAAATGTTACTGTATAATTATGTATTTGAGTAGGTCTTTTCATATTGTAATTATGCAAGAATAGTTTTTTTAGTTTGTTTTATGAACTTTTATTGAGTGTGTTGTACTGCTCTGGCTGAGCTAGCAGTGAGTGTATGCAAGCGCTTATGCTTTGGAACTAGTCAATCATTGTACGTGTTACATTGTAAACTAAGCACCAACTTCATAATTCCTCACCACAAGTGCAGTTCCATTTCTAATCTGTAGGCTATGCCTATATCTGTTTTTGAAAGAATTTGGGAAAAGAACCTATAAAGATAGATATATTTCATGTTTTCCTATATTATTAGCTGTTAAACCATCTTCCAGTTTAATACAAGAAAGACAGTCTTTTGTATTACAGTGATATAGTAAAAGTATTAAAGATTTTATTATGCTCTTTTACCCATTCATAAAACTTGAGTAAACTTGGTGTAAAAGTTTTACTAGCATGTGCTGAACAGTAATTTATAGGTCATATTGCATTACAATGATATTCATGCAAGTAGGAAATAACTGTAATGTACCTGTAATAGAAAATGAGTCATATATGCAGGTTTGAAGTTGTTCATATGAACTAATGCAATGTATAATGTTCAATTTCATTTGTAGAATTGACATATTGTGTACATATCAATATTCTTGCAAAATTACAAGATGGGTGGATGCAAAAACACATGTTGTCATTTTGTGAGATCTTGTGTCGTATTACATCGATCATTACACATAGTATGTCAACTATAAATCATGATAAGAATGTGCTGCATAAGAAGATGTTGGACCTTGTTGAATCCATTGTTTGTTGCTATTTATTATAGAACAATTACACATGTATTACATCTCAAAATTATCAGATTATGGGCTATATGACTGCCGCCCATGATTGAAACGACATAGGTTATCACTGTGCTGACATCTTGCTGTGTTATGTCTACCTGTCAATTGTGGTGCTGAAATACACGCTGAAATACACGCCATAAGCCCCTGCTACTTGTCTTTGTTGTATCATGGGAATGAGGCCATATTTGATTTGCCTGCCATAAAAAATGTGTTTGTTCATTGTGTCTAATTTAAAAACTCTCAATGGAGCAAGGATAAAACAGCACCACTTTGATGGTAGCTGTAAGCTGTAAACCAAGGATGAATGGCTCCCATAACTATGATAGACATGCGAAGCTGATTTCATGCCGCATTACTATATGTGATATGTCTCACATCCAAATTTGGGCTTGTGATGGACAAGCTAAAGACACATTCATATGTTGCTGTTTACCTCGTTTGGCTTTGTTCAATCCGTACTTTAAGTGTGTGGGAGCATTTTCGAGTCGCTTTGTTGATATGAATCAACTTGACTGAACTTTTCGCCAAATAAGCAACATGAAACGGAAGAATAAAGAGATCAAGATGCTATTATGCTAAAATTGTTGATTTGTAAGCGATAAGATGTTTGCAAGATATATGCATTTTAATGTGGGAATTTAGATGATAAATGGTAGTTTGGTAGCTAGTCTATACTAGAAATATGCAGTAATTAGATATTTTTTCATTAAAAATATTTTATGAATATATTTTATTGGAAACTCGATATATGTATAGTCACTACCTGCCATGGCAGTTGCTAACATTAGTGACATATTCTATCATGGCTGATGTCACTTATTAATAAAAGGAAATGTATGTATATGTTACAGAGTTATATTTATGTTTAATGAAGTTTTATATTTTATATTTTGATTATGAAATATATTCTTATAAAAAACGTGAAGTGTAATAAAGTTGTGAGAGGTATGACGGTGTGCCATGATTTGCATTGTGCACATACGGCCTGAGGCAAAACACGAACAATAGAACACACTGTGCTGTCATATGCCTCTGTTTATAAACCTTTGTTAAATTGACCTTCATTAAATTGGACGTCACTGTGTTAGGGGAAGACTTGGAACAATGTGAAACAGACATTAACTGTTTATGAACTGGAAACATAAATGGTTGTGTTCAAGTTGGTACATGTTACTACTCCATCACCATAGCCCTAAGTTTATCTTGATTGTTCGCCATAAGCATGAGATTCGTTGTATGAAAAACCACATGCAAAGTTTTTCTCGCTCCCATTATTAGTAAACTCCTTTTAGTGGTTGTTAATAGTTTCATTTAAACTTCTAAAATTATTATTTAGAATTCAGCTTCTTTGCAGTTTTATCTCAATCCTTTGAATGTTTCTTTTACTCAGCAATTCATGAAATTGAAAAAATCAGTGACTCAAAATGTTTTCAATACATTTCCATGTATTAAGATGTAGTATTTGAAATGTTTCAATATCGCAATTAGATTTTGAACTACCTATAAGAAGCTCATATGTTATTGACGTAGGTTTTAATCAATGTAATTTCTTATTATAGGAGTGAACTGTGAACAGAATGTGAATGAGTGTGCGTCCAACCCGTGCCGCAATGGGGCATCGTGTGAAGATGGCATCAATGAGTACAAGTGCCGCTGTAAGCCGGGCTACTCAGGTAAGGTTCCATGATACATGGATCAGCAAAGAATAACATAATCCCCCAAGCAAATCATATTTCAGTCTAAGTCAGTTGTTTTGTGAAGCAAATTGAAGAGAGTCATCTTCAGCATTTTTATAGATAAAACCAAACTAATTATCTTACTGTGGATGATTTTCCTAAATGTTTACTTTCCATGGTTGACATCTTGTGGTTGAGAATGAAAAACACTAAAAGGGTTGTATTCAATCGTTATAGTATTTGTTGGATGCTATTATTCATGTTTAGTTGTATACATAGATGCTGATTTTGTTATTCTTAGAGTATAATGATCTTGTGAAATGTTCTAATTTGACATGTGGAGGATATAGAGATTTTTCCCCCTGAAAATGTAGGAAAGATTAAACATAGTTTTCTGGTTGAATGCTAAGTTAGGGTTATATTCAACTGAAATCTGAAATTCAATGAAAATATACTCATTGTATTTAACAAAAAATATTCAATGTTAGTTTACCATTTAACTCTTGCTAATTTATTTATATTTGATATGAATCAAAATGAAAACAATCTGGAAGTTTAATCAAATGTCTTTAATGTTGGTGTAGTTTGTGGTTGAAGAAGAGATTTTACGGCTACTTAAACAATTTAATGAAAAATCCAGTAGTTAACTAAGGATTTTCATCGTAAGTAGAAGTATACACAATGGCTGGTCACCAATAGATAAAGGAATTTTACTAGAAATGCAGACATATTATGAATACACCTACAATGCTGATAGAAATATAAGAAGTTACCTTGAATAGATTGAAATTTGTTACCTGAGAGATATATATTCTATTTGTAAAATGGTGCCTTTTGAACTTGTAGCCTCCAAAAATACAAAAAGGAAGCATTAAAAGTTGCCTTTCATTATTGCCTATCCAAATATTAGAAGCGCATTGATTAAGACAAATTAATTTGTAATTTCTGCTACGAAGACGGCAGATGTATGCGCAAATCTATATTGGTTAAATGAAACTCTAATCATTTAACAGGAAATCTAAAAAAACAAAAACTTGCAAGCTACATTGTAACGTTTTGAAAAGGATTTGTCTGAATTGAATATCTATCAATTATCTCATAGGGTGCACAGTGCACACCATGCATGTTACCTCAGCCCTCAAAAGGCACCTTTTCAGTAGGCCTCATGGAAAACAACAAATAGAAATTTATGGTGGGAATGCAGAAGGGAAATGTCACCAGCAAATTCCCGGCCATAGGCAGCAGAATATCAGTAATGTGCCCAGACTGCTGCAGACAACATTTAATTGGTTCACTGATTTCACCTTGCATAATTAGAACTTATTACTTTATGGGCTGGGAACATTTTACCATTCAGTGCTGCCACATGGTGGACAATAGGCTATTTACAAACACGTTTAACACTCTCAGTGCTGTATGAACCACGGAGTGCTTTATCAAATACAGTCAAATGAAATCATGCATAAAATCTACTATATGTGTCATTTACACAATTTTAAACTTAAGAAATTTTATTTTTAGGTGTTCGTTGTGAAATTGACATAAATGAGTGTGCTTCCAATCCGTGCCTCAATCAGGGAATGTGCATTGACCAAATTAATGGCTTCAAGTGCGACTGTCCACATGGTAAGTAAAAAACATTGTGATGCTTTAGAAAACGAAAATCTATTCAAATATAGCAAATCTCAAAGGGAATGCAGAAATAAATAACCATATGGAGCATATCTACCAGACTTGGAAATATCTCTTAAATAGACAATAACACCTATTCCAAAGTATACTTTTCAAAATTGAATAGCAGTATAATGTACTAAGTTGTTGTTGTTATTTTTTCAGGCTACTATGACTACATCTGTGCGTCCAATATTAATGAGTGTGACTCGTCGCCGTGTAACAACGGTGCTTCGTGTGTTGATGGCATCAACGCCTTCGAGTGCCAGTGTCCGCGTGGTTACGATGGTGCTCGCTGTCAGAACGAAGTGAATGAGTGCAGCAGTAACCCGTGTCAGCACAGCGCCACCTGTATAGACAAACTGGGAGACTACCAGTGTCGCTGTAAACCTGGATATACTGGTAAGTGTACAATTATGAGATTTCCATGTAGTGAGACTATCAATACACATCATGACAGTGTGCTAGTTTTAGTTTGCATTATGGATATGTACGTTGAAGCCCTAGCTGTCTATGTTGCTTTGTGAATAATAAACACTTCATTTGATCAGTAAATGCTGATAGTAGTATTGAACTCATTTTTTATATCATTCACCTTTAAACTTATTGATTTTGACATTTTAAAGTTTAACAGTTTGAAATAGATTTTACTTTTTGTTTAAAAAAAACGTATGCTGTTGTTTTACAGGTAAAAATTGTGAGACGAATATTGATGAGTGTGATCCGAACCCGTGTGTGCACGGAGATTGCCTCGACCAGGACAATGGCTACAAGTGCTTCTGTGATATTCCGTGGACTGGCGTGAATTGCTCGCAAGAACTCAACCCATGTCGGCCCAACCAGTGTCAGCATGGAGCGCAGTGTGTGCCTGATCAGCAATACACAGCGTTTACATGCAGGTGCCCCACAGGCTACACGGGTTAGTAAGAATGCTTATTTATGACTATGATGAGCTCATGTTTTTAATTCGTGGTTAACCTGTTTTTGTATCAACAACTTGTTACTATACCATTGATTGACTGACTTATAAGTGGTCCATATTTTCAGGCCGTTACTGTGAGGAGGATGTCGATGAGTGCGCTTCGTCAACCAACCCGTGCCGCAATGGCGCGACGTGTGCCAACAAGCAAGGTTCCTACGTGTGCTATTGTGATAAAGGCTACGAAGGCACCCACTGTGAGAACAACATCGACGACTGTGAACCAAGTGAGAGCTCAATGTTTTGTTGAAATGTTTTACTCACTCTTCTTTATCATTATTTAAAAGATAAACTCATAAGTATTTTATAATTACTACTGTGTTGCGTACTTACGAAAAATAAAACTGTTTCTTCATACGCCTTTTACAAAATGTCTTACATACTTGTAGTTGCGGCAAAAGCTTAACTCATCTACATTTATCGGTGCTGTTAAGTCAATGTCTCTCCATGTTGAAGAAAGAACTAACCATTTTTACCGTACCTTTCTTCAGATCCGTGTCACGCGGGAGGCACATGTGTTGACGGCATTGGCGAGTACATGTGTGAATGTGTGCCCGGCTTTGGTGGCACTCATTGTGAGCGGGACATAGACGAGTGTGCGAGCAATCCGTGTCAACACGGAGCCTCGTGTCGCGACTACGTTGACTCCTACACGTGCCAGTGTCGAGTCGGATTCTCGGGAGTCAACTGTCAAACTAATGACCAGGACTGTACAGACAGGTACGCTGTGTTGTGTTTAGTTTTGTATTTTTGTTTTTAGATTTATAATGATTTTCATATATGAAAAATGATATCATGAAGAATTTACAATGGATTTGCAATTTATACTTTTCAATAGATTCTGCTGTAACTAATTAATTTTAACATGAAGTTCTAAACACCAATGTAAGTCATGTGATGCCTTATATAGCACCACTTTGAAATATGTATTTTAAAACTCGCACTTTTCATGTTGCAGTTCTTGTCTAAATGGGGGAAGTTGCATTGACGGCGTCAACTCGTACACGTGTGAATGTCGTGATGGGTTCATCGGCAGTAACTGCCAGCACCGTCTGTTCCCATGCGACTCGTCACCGTGTCTCAATTCGGCAACGTGCAGCAACATCGATGGCGGTGGATACAAGTGTCACTGCCCGTACGGACTCACCGGAACACGATGTGATGTGAGTGAAACTTTTAGGTGCCGTTTGCATTGTAATTCTTCCACCATCAGTCTACTGCACCATTTATAAATTAATGCCACTGTGAACATACATGTACATAAAGTTACTGGTGTCTACTGTCAAAGCCAGCTGATTTGCATACATAGTGCATGTGTATTCGTTCCTTAAAGATATCACTGGGGTTGCCACAGGACACTGGCACATCATGTTAAAAGCTATGTATGGTTAGCCTAGGTAGTAAACAGAATAAAGAGGTGTGACTACCAAACCTTTGATTGAGAAGAAAGTTAAATGTTTTGTCCTGATGTGATGAAAAAAAGTTCAACTGTGATAATGCATTGTTCCTGATATAATTTTTGATGTTGAAAAAAAATTCATATCCATTTCAAATTTTTTTCAGACGACGATTGACTGGTGCCTGCAAAACCCATGTAGAAATGGTGCGCGTTGTGTCCAGCAGGGCACCGGGTACGAGTGTCAGTGTCGCTCCGGCTGGACGGGCTCCGTGTGCGACATGAGGCAGGTCTCCTGCCAGACCGCCGCTATACAGAAAGGTACTTAACTTATTTAGGAGAAGTTAATCGGTAGTTCACATTTCAAGATTCTACAACACATGTGTTATCAAGTAAAAGTATTTCACGTGACTTCAGAGTCTACAACATTTTATCAATTTAGTGAAATTGAATTTAAAAATCCTAGTGTTTTAGGATATCTCATGAAATTTAATGTTAAAAGACAGAACAGTGTGTGTATTAAAAAAAACAGGTGTTTAAATTATTTTTTAAGCATATGGAATAATATTCAAAAAATGCTTTTCAAGGTGTGATGCTGAACGACTTGTGCCAAAATGGAGGAACGTGCCATAACGTAGGCAACTTCCACAGCTGCCATTGTGCACAAGGATTCGCTGGCTCCTACTGCGAGAACGACATAAATGAATGTGACGCGGCACCATGTAGGAATGGGGCTACTTGCCATGACCTGATAGGACGATATGAGTGCACATGTGCAGAGGGCTATCAGGTAGGTACTGGATTGGATTGAAATGTTAATGTGTATATTGATTCAGTAACATGTACATGATCACTTTGATCTTGTAGCATTGGGCCATGTGCTTTGTTAGAAGATGCTCAATCAATTTGTGTTTGCTGTAATTACTAGTGAAAAATTAACATTATGTCTAAGAAAGGCTATCACTTCATAGGGATAGTTAATATGGAATGATGATATTCTCATTCAGTTTTATTGTGGAGAAAAATTAGCAATTCAATCATGCATCAAGAATTTCATAACATGTAACAGTATTGTTTGTGTTATTGTAGGGCATGAACTGTGAATACGACATAGACGAATGTGAGCAGAGACCATGTGAGAACGGTGGCACTTGTCACGATCTCATCAATGGTTTCCGGTGTTCGTGTCCGCATGGCACGGAGGGCCTGCTGTGTGAGGAGGACATCGACGACTGTGTCAGCGACCCATGTCATCACGGCGGCACTTGTATAGAGAAGGTACGCCCCATGGATTACTGATGTGGAGAATGAAAATGCATGTGTTTGACACATTTTGATTGACTTTCCTATTACAGTAGAATCTCCAATAAAAGCCACCTCTGTGGTTGAGACCACCTCTATAATAAGACTACTTTTTACGGTTCGGAGTCCTCATAAAGCTACAAAAATGAACCTCTGATTAGCAACCACCTTTCTATTAAGACCTTCTATTGGTCCTAATAGGGAGGTTCTTCTGTATTATTCTCTCCGATAACGCAAAATATCTGATAACTTGATTATTTTATTGTCTCTTGAAGTTCGAGTTAACGGGTTCAACTATGCATGTAAATTGCAGAAGGTATATAAGGAGATGTCCATTGCAGATCGGCGGCTACGAGTGCCGGTGCCTGCCAGGCTACGTGGGGCCGCGGTGTGAGGGCGATGTCAACGAGTGCCTGTCCGACCCGTGCAACCCGGTCGGCACGCAAGACTGCGTGCAGCTCATCAATGACTACCGGTGCGACTGTCGCGAGGGCTACACTGGCAGGCTGTGTACGGACAAGATCAACTACTGCCAGGTAGTTAATGCAGTACTGTGTTGATATATTTTTGCGTTGAGTCAAGATCAGGTTTTTGTCATGGCCTCTGTCTAATTGATGCAACCAAAATGAGGAATAATTAGGGTCTGGCGAAATAGATTTAGGAATTTGTTGATTGATTAATTGATTGATACTTCCATCAAGTTGTTAGCTCATACTTAATCTCGGTTATTTTGATACACTTTTCAAAGGTATTATGTTTGTTTAGAGCATTCACTTGATATTCTCAAATATTAGTCTATCTTCAATGTACATGTAGCTAGAATAGTGTACTATACAAGTTGTATATTGTTTCCCAGGTGAATCCATGCGAAAATGGTGGGACTTGTGGAAATGGAGACTCAGGCGCTTTCTGTACGTGCAGACGAGGATTTTCTGGAAAGTTCTGCCAATTTGAGTCTGACATTTGTGATGGCCAACCGTGCCAAAATAATGGAATCTGTCGTCCCAGTGGATCATCCTATGTGTGCGATTGTCCAAGAGGTGCTGCAGGTAAGAGCACTAATTATACTATTTGAACTCTTTTGAAATAAAATAAACGAACATGTAAGCTGTATTTGACTACATGGAAAAAGTTACAATTTTTTGTTTACCAAATACGAAGGATGCAACAATTACCTTCCTACTATGTGCATATCATTAAAATGAAATAATGTCTTTTTAGGCCCCAACTGTGAATATGACACAATGGACGAGTGTATATCATCACCTTGTTTACATGGAGGAAAGTGCAAAAATATGATAAGTCAGTATCAGTGTGATTGCCCGGCTCTCTGGAATGGACGTAACTGTGAAACTTTTGATGAAGGATTTCCTGGAGGTCTAGGTACGGACATGGGTTCTAATGAGTTAATGAATGTACACTCTAATAAACTTGATAAAGTGATTTGATGTAGAATTGGCATATGTCATGTATATTTGTGTAAGTCTTTTTTTTAAATGAGCTACCTAGAATTAATTTTTGGTACTCTACTTCCTAATAGGCTATCCGGTGACACCAGCCCCAACCACTCCCAAACCGATGAATAAACAGCAGGAGGACTGCATCATCAACAGATGCCTGGAGAAAGTTGGCAATGGAAAGTGTGATGTAAGAATGATTTTGAATTTTATCAGTGTAGTTTTATTTTGTGGTCTATGTTCATGTAAATGTTTTTTACTAATATATCTGTTTGTTTTCCAGTCTGAGTGTAATACGTATGCCTGCAGTTACGATGGTCTTGAATGTACCATGGGAATGCGTCCCTATCAGAATTGTTCTGCCATTAAACAGGGCATCTTCTGTTACGATCTTTTCAATAACGGAGTGTGTGACAAGGCTTGCGCAAGTGAAGAGTGCTTGTACGATGGCTTTGACTGTCAAGAACCAGTTAAGGTAAGAAATGCAGTCTGGCACATTAGGTTCTAGATTACTTTAAATTCTATTTACATTGTGAACTGTGAACCATCAAAATAACAACTTTTTTGTAAATATACATTGTTTGATAGTACGTGAAATTGGATGGTTGGTGTTGATCTTGTAGGAATGCAGTCCCATCTACAATGCGTACTGTACTAACCACTACGGCAATGGGCATTGTGACAAAGGCTGTGATACGGCCGAATGTGGATGGGACGGAATGGACTGTGACCAGGATAAAGTGATGCCTGTTCCCGGAGAACTTATTCTTGTTGTGCTCATGCCTATTGAGGTAAGAAAATAGTATTTTTAAACCATGGTGGACAATCTTTGAGAAATAGATATGTTATAATTAGTCCTCAATCCAGTTTTGGTTTTTGAAGTGCTGCCATTATAATGAAGATTTCATATTTTGACATTCCAGGAATTTAGGAAGATTTCGACTTCATTTGCTAGAGAGCTTGGTATGCTGTTACGAAGTGTAGTGACGGTGAAAAAAGATTTGGATAACAATGATATGATCTACCCCTACCCTCCTGGCTTAAGTGGAATTTCTAAGAGATCAATTTCTGCAGATAGCACAGAAGTTCATTGTTCAGTGGATTCTACAAAATGTAAAGAGATCGATGGAAACAAATGTTTTGATAACACTGAAAGTGCTGCACAATATCTGAGCTATGCTTTGAGTCAAGGGTATACACCTTCGGCTCCAATCAATCAAGTCTATTCAAAAAATAATCCTGATGTGCCTCCAACCGGATCGGATGTCAATCAGATGTTACTAGTTGCTGTGAGTGTCGTTGCCTTTGTTGTTATTGTTGCTCTTCTCCTTGGTGTCCTGGTGTCCATGATGCGAAGGAAGAGAGCGCATGGAACCACATGGTTCCCAGAGGGCTGGCGCACAGTCAGTGGTTCCAGTAGCAGCAGCAACGTCTCCAGTGACAGATCCAGGACGAATGGTGAAGAATCAAGGTACGCTCTTGACATTGCCAATAGAAGCTGTTGAAATGTTACATGATATGCCCTTAATTTGGAATATTGACTTGTGTCTTAGATACATGTATGAACTTGTACACTTTTTTCTCTGCAGAACAAATAAAGCCAATGGAGGTGAAGTGGACAGTGACAATTTCGCGACCTGGGAAGAAGACGATGGCACTCCTGAGAAAAAGAAGAAGAGATTTAAGGTATTGCTAAATATGCACAAATGCTTGACGCTGTATCCTTAGACAATTTGTTTGATATGTGTATAAAGTCTGAAGTTTCACATAATCAAAGCAAATTATATGTTGAGAAGTAACTCATTTTCTCAGGCCTCTGGGTGTCTGTAACAATAAAATTTCTAAAATGAACTTTTTTTAATTAACAAGATGCACAACTTAGGAAAATGAAAGAGTTAACAAAGACACCCGCTAATTCAATAAACCTCTGTGTCACCTCTGTACACAAATTAACAGAGTTTGCCTTTTCTGTATGCAGTATGACGATTCCACCGAGTCTTTGTCATCGGAGCTCGGCGCGACGGCGGCTGACACGAGAGACTGGAGCGCCGTGCATTACGAGGCTGCTGGGGGCAAACCGGCGTCCATCATGGCACTCACACCACCACAGGGAGATGATGACCGCAAGAATGTGGACGTCAGAGGACCAGGTACGTCTGCTTGTTGCTGATAGATATTTCATGAAAAATTCTTATTCATTTGTTGTGTCAAGGGTTATGTCGAGTGTCCCCATACCACCTAGATGGGAGCGTGAGATGTTTTATGTTTTTAAAAGAAAGATTTTCTGTGCAATAGTATAGAAATTTATATCTACATCTTGTATATAAATATAAGTGTGTGTATAGTTTCTTCAGGCTTGAATTTCCACAAGGAATCCCAGATTGTCCAAGTTTATGACAGTACCAGTATTTCTCACGTAATCATTCACGTATTTTGTACATGTTCTAGATGGCTTCACCCCACTGATGGTCGCATCATCGTACCCACATGGCAACGAGTTCCTGCTCCTGGAGGATGGCACCACGTCATCATCCAGCACCGACTCCCCGCTCGACATGGAGGACTCGGCGGCCATCATCTCTGACCTCATAAGCAATGGTGCCGAGATCAATGCACAAACAGACCGCACTGGAGAGACGGCTCTCCATTTGGCAGCAAGATTCAGTCGAGCTGATGCCGCCAAGCGACTGCTTGATGGAGGCGCCGACTCTAATGCACAGGTGGGGAGCAAGTTGGATTAAATTTGTGTGACAGTTGTTACAATGTCAATTTTGTTTTTGTATTTTAGATCTCATTAAAAATTTAAAATAAATGTAAAATTCTTCTCGTAGCGCTATGCTGTTTTTGTAAAAGAAATAATAGTTTTCTTGAAAGATGTAACAGTCACTGTAAAATTCTTGCAGTAATGTTAAATAAGTTGACGTAAAGTTCTCGTATTTTTTTAGAAAGGTTTTAAGTATATATTTCGTGAAAGAAATTTAATATTACAAAAATCCATGTTTAGGACAACACGGGCCGGTCCCCACTCCATGCAGCAATTGCAGCAGATGCTCAAGGGGTTTTCCAGATCCTCTTGCGCAACAGAAACACGAACCTGAATTCAAAAATGTACGATGGCACCACTCCGCTCATTCTGGCTACCAGACTGGCCATAGAAGGTGCTGTGGAGGAGCTGGTCAACGCCGAGACAGAGATTAATGCCACTGATGACCATGGTAACTAGATGTTTCACTTTTATTATTGAATAAAATTATTTGTTTTGGATGGGTTCTTTCAGGTTCAACATTGAAAATATAATTAGTTGAGTTAGATGATTAAAGATCATGAATATAAATGGTGAAAAAAACTATTTATAGTATAACTGTGATAACTGTCTTTGATTAAAACTCACTGCCATATTTATAGGTAAAACTGCGTTGCACTGGGCTGCATCGGTGAACAATGTCGATGCTGTTGTGTGTCTTCTGCAACGAGGAGCAAACCGAGACGCTCAAGATGGTAAAGACCAAACTCCCCTGTTCCTGGCAGCGAAAGAAGGCAGCTATGAGGCCTGCAAAGCTCTACTCAACCACTATGCAAACAGGTTGGTAACATCAATTTGCTCTTATATTATTTAGCACAGTTTTGGGCTTTGTTGTTAGTGAAGAACACCAGGTGCAGCTTTTCATGTCATAGAGATTTACTGTTGTTATAATGTAGCCAAAGTAAAATCAAATTACAATAATGACAAGCCTTTGTCATTTCACCATAAATTCCATGATGGAAAAAATTGATAATTTTGAATTTCTTTTTTAGGGATATCACTGACCACATGGATCATCTTCCACGCGATGTCGCAGCAGAGCGCATGCATCACGACATTGTGAAGCTGTTAGAGGAATATCGTGCAGCCGACTCACCCAACAGCTCTGTGTATTCGCCCAACGGCTTGATGTCCAGTCACTACCAGCTCCATCCAGCGGGCAAGAAAGCAAAACGGAGGAGCAAGAATGCGGCTGGTGGTAATCACCATAAAGAACTATCTCCAACCAAGGGACAGGTAGTGAAACTGCCAGCCCAGAAACAAAGACCCAGTAAGAAAAAGAAAACTGCTGGGAATAATAGGAGTGACCCCCGAGCATTAGACTCGCCCAATGGAGGAGTTGTGGAATTGCCGCCCTCTTATGAGACAGCTTGTGGTGCAGGAGGAATGGTGATGCCACACCAGATGGATATGTCTCAGGCGCTCGCAGTGAACGGAACTATACGGCGCCAGCAGTGCTACGGGCAGCACAATGGCACCGGTGCGCGCTCAGCCGATCAACTCGACCAAGTGAAAGTCGAGAACTTGTCACCCAATGCGTGGCTGGACTCAGTGCCTTCGAATAATGGCCTTCCTCCGCCCATATCCAGTCCTCTAAGTGCCAGTCCCTTTTCGCAATCGAGCTCGGGCAATGTAAGCTCACCGTTGATTGGACAGAGCCCATCGCAGCCGAGCCCTGCGTTGCAGAGTCCGCTGAGTGGCAGCAACCAGACGTACCCGTGTTCTGTGAGTCCTCCGTCAATGCCTGGTGCGAGCCCGGCGCGACGATCGCTGCCACTGTCACCAACACACTTGCAGGCGCTTCACCACGCGCACCAGGCGCAAGCGCACTACACGTACTTAACTGACTTTGATGGGCACCAGCATAGCCTACAGCGGACACAGATTCCTCTTCCCAGTGCTCACCACCATTACCCCACGCCGCCGTCCCACCACTCTACGGGTGAGAATGCGACGCCCCCCGCCACGGGAGTCCCGGCAGGCGCGCTCGAACATTATCTCACACCGTCGCCGGACTCGCCAGGACAGTGGTCATCCAGTTCACCGCACTCTGCGCAGAGTGACTGGAGTGAAGGAATCTCATCGCCTGTGCAGGGTACGAATGTGCAGCACAAACCACATCCGCAGCAGCAGCAGCAACAACAGCAGCACCACCCGCAGCAAGCACCTGTGAAGACGAGGGGTGACCCTGTCTATATTTAACTAAGGACAACTGGCAGTTTGTAGGAAGGTGCCATTTTTGAATACCTTTTTTATCACGGGACCACATGGAACTTTATCAAAACTGTTAATGACACTTGAAATGACTGGAGATTGGAGAAGAAAGGAGTTGAATTGTATAAAAACTGTTGTAGTAAATGGTATTATTATTGATACTAAGAATAGTAAGGAGAATTCCTCCAAATTAGCATGAACATCAGATATGGATAATTCTTAAAAATGTTCATTATTTACACTTATCATTATCCGGCATTTAAGGGGCTAAACCGTGGACCAAGGTATTGTGTAGCAGCATATTTTATTTATCTTTGTGTTGATGTTAATCAACGTGTCATTGATTCTCAGTTTGTACAGTTATATAAGCTACATATTTTGTTACATACGTTTTTATTTTGCAGCTATTATGTAATGTGTACAGCAATTAGTGGTGCACAATTTAGGAATCTATGTATCTTTCATTTTTGAGACAAACTGATCAAAATCAACTTAACTTCCACTTCTTTTTACTTCCATGTTCTGATTAGCGAAAATCAGAAATTTATAAAACGTGATTTTTTTAAAAATTTAGGAAAGCTTGTCACTTTCATATGTACCGGTAATTTGTCTGTGGTATAATTGGTTTTCTTGATTGTGCTTTTGATTGTTAGTGATAAGGTGTGATTGGAACAGCAAAGCTGTGGGAATTGATAACTTTTCATATTTTCATGTTTTATATGGATATATAAGTAAATTTAAGTATTTGATCATTGAAAGAATGTTCTAATGTGATTATGTCGAATATAAGTAATGAAAGTTAGTGTGAGATTGCATTTAAAGTTAGTGAGTTATGTTGTTGTTTGTTTACGTACTGAGCACATTGCCACAAAAAGTAGATGCTTATAGTTCTCATAATTATATATTTTTAGTGAATAGATGTTTATTATGTGCCATGAACAAAATGTTATGTTGTACATTCATCAGCACTGTAATTCTGTTTTTTGTTTGAACGTTTTTATTGGATACAAGATACTACAGGTAGTATCATGTAAAAATCTGTTATATTTTTTATCGATAAGCAAATTATCACACAGTTAAGACTTATAATTCGTGTCAAAATACGCTGCCAATAATTTTTACTGCATGTTGATAATATCTGTTCTGCTACAAATTTACAAAAAAATCATATTGGAGTATATATTTAAATAATCAGTGTAAATTGAATACTCAAAATTATATAACAAATGCAGATATCAACAGTGTTTATTAGAAAATAAAATATATCACAAAATTTTCGTTGATTATTCTATAAAATACTGTCATAAGACTTTTCCTTCAAGTTTGGATTTTCTTAAGCTACGCCACTCAAAACATTTGTCTTACTATTAATATAAAGCATTTGTAGCTCTCTGATGTAAAATTGTACATCACACCTTATGTTAAAGATTCCTTAATAGTCAATGAAGTCTATCCGAGTGAAAATGTTTATTTGGAGGAGTGGCGCGTGTTGATCTTGCTTGGTCAAAGTCTTTTTTGTATTGCATCACCATATGACTGAAATGAAGACATTTAAATAATTTATCAACTATTAAAACAAAATTAAAAAATAATACAATTTAATTAATCAGGATAGAAAATATAATATAAATATATAACAATACATAGATATAAACAAAACTTAATGTACACACTTCAAGGCAATCAAATCTGTAATTACTCCTTTCAGATTATTATCAGACATGACTTTTGCTTCTACATTAGAAGAGCAATGTTTTTTTCCACTGACATCTGATGACATTTGATGAGGTTTCCAGGAAGAACTCTTTGATTTCACATCAGGGCTCATTAACTGTCTAAAAAGATAGAACTTAATTCAAAATTTTGTGTAAGATGGGATAATGATCTTTCAAAGAATCTTAATATATCAAATGGAGTTAGACAAGGTGGCATACTATCACCTTTTCTTTTTAACTTGTACATGGATGACATAAGTGTTCTCTTAAATAGTGTGAGTATGTGATGTGAAATGAATGGCGTGAAGATGAACCATTTAATGTATGCAGATGATACCTGCCTTTTGGCTCCATCACCTGTTGCTCTTCAGAAACTAATACAAATATGTGGTGTGTATGCAAAAGATAATTGTATTGTGCATAATGGAAAAAAGTCCAAATTACTCTGTTGTAAACCAAAACTTTTGTTAAAACTTTCTGTACCTTCCATTTGTCTTTAATGATCAGCCGATTGAGATTGTCTCAAATAATAAATATCTTGGTATAATAATTCAAAATTATTACGCAGATGAATGCGACATAGATAGTCAAGTAAAAGCACTCTATGTCAGAGGCAATTTGCTCATAAGAAAATTCAGCAAGTGTACAGATGCCGTTAAACGTAACTTATTTAAAACGTATAATTCCTATGGTTCGACTTTATGGTGTAATTTTAAGCAAATTGTTTTTAAAAAGTATAAAGTTGCTTTCAATAACATTTATCAGAAATTATTTCATGTACAACTTGGTGATAGTGTTTCACATTCATTTGTTATTTATAGACTTGATAGTTTTAACGTTGTAATGAGAAAAAATATCTTTGGTTTTAAGGAAAGATTATCGATTTTAAATAATTGTCTAATTCAAAATATAATCAATAGTATTTGCAAGGTTTAATATTTGAGCTGCAACAGGTCCTCTCATACTTATTAATATCAATACACAGATTTTTATACCTGCTTTATAGTCCAATCCAAAGTTCTAAATATTTTATTTTAAAATTTCTAAATTTATTCAGTTAAACGTTTCGACAAGAAAATGTCCTCTTCAGAAACTAAATTGTTTACAAACTATTTGATATATATATGGACAATTACAATAATAAACTAGCTTTGATTACATATTATGAAAGTACAGTCTGTACATATCAACTCTATTTAATAAAATATTTAGAACTCTGGATTGGACTATAAAGCAGGTATAAAGAACTGCGTATTGATAGTAAATAAGTAATTAATAGTAATTTTTTCATTCTCTCTTCTGCATTATCCAGAAGGTGGAATGATTTGCTATACTTGTGATGTATTTTATTATCTTTTATTTTCATTACTATGGACTGTATGTCTGAATTAAATAAATAAACTAGAAACATACTCATTGGAGTACAAAATTACTTCCAGCACCTTTGAACACTTGATAGTTTTTTTTTTATTGTATTACATTATAAGCATGATGGACAGGAACACTAAATAGGAAGCGTATGATATAAACACAAATAAAGTTTAAATGCTTTATTATAGCAACATTCTCTCCTCTGTTGCCATTGCCGTTTGATAATTGTTTCTTTACTTAAGTGCATTATTTCACATTTAAAATAATAAACATTGATCGGCATGGACGGCATTCATAAGAGTTTACGTTAAACGCTACTGTATCTGAAGTGTGGCGTAATTACTATCAAATGGGTTAACGTTTGACACGTTTTACGTCATTCTGTAAGTCTACTCTCTGACGCTCTACGTACCATGACGTACACTTTAACTTTAACAAATAAACAGTCAAAAATTATATCAATATTATAACATAACCATAGGTAGTAATAACACCAAACACATCTGGTCTCGTCTCGGGTTCATTCTTGGAGGAATCAGAAAGTTCGAGGTCATAACATTGAGTAGTTTTCTTCAAATCGTCGGTCATAGGTTTTTGATCGTCGAAAAACAGATAGTCCCTGTCCCAGCTAAAGCTGGGGCTGGGACTAAATGAATACCAAATCATATTTTTCAGTTCCGTTTCTACTGACTAAAAAACAGAAAAAATCTAAGAACATATCCTATATATTAATACGCTAATTTTTGGACTTTGTTCGGCTATCTCCTCTTTAACCTGCCTAGCTGGACACCATCTGACTACAGGAGATTGTTAATGGTACTGTGTAGTTCTGCACGAATACTTTTTTCATTGTCAGAATGGCCCTGATGATCGTTAATTAGCGCTTTTATAACAAAAATAGCAGACAGTGGCAGCCATGACAGCGTCATGTGGAGTAGTGTGATGTCATAGACGCCAAAGGCATCACACACATGGGTTCAAATACTAGGGATTGCCACCACTTTGTCAATTGGGCTATGTGTACATCAGGACCTTCAATCAAGACCACCTCTAAAAATACACCACCCCTATTATAAGATGATTTACAACAGTCCCAATTCTTCATAAAATAGACCATTGCAAACGTCCCTATAGAAACCAACCCTAATTAAAACCACTTGACGCCAATCCTTGGGCAGTCTTAATAGGGATGTTATACTGAAGTGTGTGAGAATATCTGTGCCATGGAGAGCATTATGTTCCCATTACCATAGACACTAATCTTTCATCCCATAGCTTTTGCATATTACATGCCAAGTACATATTCAGTGATCAATGACTAACTTGAGATACACTCATACGAGGTTTAAGTCGGAGTTATATGCAGACATTGCAGAGTGGCCTTTATTTTCGGATGGTTGGTGTCTTGACTTTCTTTTCACCATCGACTGTTGTTATGTGGTTCTGAAAACCTCCGCCAATGAATCATACTTGATGCTTATGTTTGCTGTGTAGTTAGTGTGTTAACATTATTTATGTGTTTGTAGTTTGTACTCTCTAAATAACAATACTTATAGCCAATGTTAGGGAAAAATCACAATGTCTTTGATTTTCACTGCCTATTACAGAGGATGGTCACCCTGCCATGTTTACATAGTCAAAAAACTGCCTTTCAATGAATGACGCCTTGGCTTGATCTTGGATGTTGTGTGTATGGGGATGCTGTCAGGGTGCTTTCAGGATGATTGGTGGGGCTGTCAGGACGTGGGCACCTGTTATCAGGACAAGGGTCATAGAAAATAAAATGCTGTAAAAAACATATTTATACACTCACCAAAAATGTATTTTTTCTATGAGCATGGAGGGCATTGTGTTCCCATCTACACGTACACTAACATTTCCTCCCTTAGATTTTCATTTTAGATGCCAAGTCAATGGATTTCACCAATGACTTAGTTGGGATCTACTGACACGATTATGTAACAGAAGTGATTCAATGTGATTCTCAGCATGGCTCTTTGACCACATGGGTATAAGCTAGTTTTAATTAATAGTGTTCCATATGTAAAGAAAATTGTCTTGAGTTGCATCTACTTATTAATAGATTTTATACCACAAGAGATCAATTCTTACGTCATATCTTCATCAAACATGCATAATTGAGAGTCCGTCAAATCACCCATAAAATCCTCTCCAAGTAGTTTTTCATCTAAAAATTCCTGCAATGACATTTTGTAAAGATTACTATCACTTAAGTCAACACAATGTCGTAATAAACGTATTTTTTACTGTCCAAACAATATGAATTTTTGTAAATGTATGTAGATGCAATAGAAAAATTACCCGGTACACTAAAAAATGTGATAAATATTTACAATTATACACAATTTAAAAACCCCAGCCCTGGACTGTAGGCATTAACATTAAGGTTTAAGTTAACTTTTACCTATAAATATTCACATTTAAATATTCACATAAATATTTAAATTAAAGTACTTCTATTACTTGTTATACAGCATTAGGTATCATAATCAATTTATTCATTTTATATATAATTCTGTTGTTTTCTTTTCCTTATTTGTAAATAGAAAATGCTCATGTAAAAACCAAGAGATTTTCGTTCATATCTACATCAATTTATAGAGTAAACTTTTTACATGAGTAGGCATTTACATTGTCATCACATTACTCTGATTACTGCCCCTAATTTTGATACAACCTATTTAAATTGCAGGCAATGAAGACCCTATAATTAGTGCGCTATTAAACAAAGGTAATGGTGCTTGACCGATATCAGACCACTGATGTGGTCTACGTGAACTAACCTTTGTAAAATCACTAACTCCTTGCTTTGGCATATTATTTTGCTGTGTTGTATCATCACATTTGACGACTTGATCACTTTCATTTTCTTTTAAATCACCCGCTTTACTGTACTGATTTTTCAATAATGATTGAACATTACGTTTTTGTCCAGTAGTATCACTTTCTTCAAACAATATGTTATTTTGATTTTTGAGGACTTGCTCACCAAGCTTAGAAAGAGTGCTTGCTTTTCCATCATTTTTATCAGATTCTACAATGGAAATTTTGTCTTCAGCCAACTTCTTATTTTCCTTGTCATTACCTTTTGGGTGTGTATCATCAATGGCATTATTTGATTTAGGAACCATCTTAAATTCATCTACATTTTTGCTATTGTTACTTCCAATAATTTTAATGTTTGATTGTTCAATTAAAATCATCTCATCATCTTTGTTCACATCATTCTCTTTCTCAACACTAACATCATTCGAATGACATACATCTTTATCACCTTCATTTGTTTCTGGTAGAGCATGATATGCGCAAGTTTCATCATCTTTAGATTCTTTACTAGATGGTGTCATATTGTTTGCGGTCTTTGAAACAGATTTTCTTGTATTCTTCTTTTTGCCAAATGTAGGTATAAATTTTGCAGCTTGAGAGAGAGGGAAGACATCGGCCAAATCAACGGCAAGATCTTCATCTTTTTCACTGTAATGATAGATCAATAAATAAGCATTTATACTGCATTGTTGAACTTCTTTTCGATAATCGGCACACCTCTTAATAGAGAGCATTATGATGGTGATGAGTCTTTTGTTTCTCAATTTACTTTGTTGTATATTTAGCAGGATATTTAGCAGTTTCAAAATCCTGTTATAAAAATAGTTTTTCATTCCGAAGAAACAGTGTAATAAACTCATAAAAATGTGCTCCTTGATCACATGGCTAGCAATTCTGAAAGGTATCAATATATTATGGCACTAAAAATAATGAATAATCAGCTTTGAATTTTGTTATTGAACTGTTCACAGCTAATCTCTAGGACCGCAGGACCACCAGGACAGTCATCCCGCATGGGCTAAAATTTAATACCGAACCAACAAACGTTTTTATCATAGATGTATGAAATAAGATGTCAATAAAACACATTCAGGGCTGTAGCTACATTTTGTTTTTTGGGGTGTGGGGTGTTGTGGGTGGGACGGGTTTAGGCCAAACCCTGAAATGAAACTGAGCTTAACATACTTGTTTTTAAAGATACTTTTCTTCTGAAATAGCTTCAGACGTTATAAAAAAGGTCTAAATTTCATAATTTCATAGGGGAGCTTGGCTTCAAACCGCTGGAAAAAAGCGTCTCGCCTATGCTGCAATGCGGTATTTCTGCAAATAAATGATCAGGCCTAAATTTTGCCCAGCATATCTTGTTTTCTATCTTTTACAATCTTGGCTGTGGCCCTGACATTTTCAGCTTGGTCTTTGTTGTAATAATTTGCATAACATAAACATGTACTTGATATTTAAGAAAGATGACAGAAGTATAATAAGTAAAATAGGCAAAAATGGTCATATTTTTCTTCATTATTTTATTTCTGCATGATCTAAATAGACATTATATAATATATAATGCCCCAAAATTCATTTACCTGATATTGGTTGATATTTGTAGTGGAGGAGTGATGTCCGCTTTATTTATCTTTGTTTCAGTTTGGGTCTTTTTCTTCTGCAATTTACCAGTCTTTGGTTTTAACTCATCATCTACTGATTAAGAAAACAAATATCAGACAGACTGACAACAAACTGAATTATTGTTTTAGGATAAAACAATGATTGATTTACAGTGGAATCTGCCCATGTGGACACATACCATTTTAGGACACTAGTCTTGTATGGACACTTTTCCCCTTCTCTCTTTCCCTATATAATATAATATAGACTCTATATCATACAAACCATGGGAGCAATTTATAGAGGTAATATGTGCAAATCTATAAATGAAATAAACTTCTTCATAGTATATGTACACACATCATATCAGTCAAGCATGCATAGATTACTCTAGATCTCTATAAATTGCTCCTGTGTTTATATAGTACATTGAAAAATGTCACTTCCCGAAAAAGTGTCCACATACAATAGTTTCCACTGTACAATATTTGTGCGTTTTATAATTCATGACTGGAAACACCCCAGAGGTTGGAGGGTTCACAAACTTTAAAATTGCCCTCCTCAGTTGTTGTTCTGTTCTGCAAAGTATGTTGTATGATGGTGTGTCACCGTAATTAAGATTATCAGTGTGGCCCACATATCAATGTCTCAACATTAGTCTTCGTAACTATACCTGAGTGGGGTATATATCCGTAGGATATACAGTGTATGTTCGTTCCTAGCCTCTCTCTTTGAGGTATACAGGGTATTAACTCAGCTCTACATGTAGGGCTAGGGAGTATATAACCCTAGGATTAATAATCCTAGCTAGTATAATAACCGTAGCCCCCTTGGATCTCAAAACCTCAATGCATTGATATGATAAATCTCAAAGCAAAAGCCCTTTTCTCAATCTCATTGAATTGAAAGGTCAAACCTCAATTCTCAATGAATTAAAAGCCCAAAGCTCAACTCTCACTAAATTGTATATACCGCCCTCGTATACGGTACCTGTCTGGACATTGTCGACTGGTCCTTTTTCACCACCTGCTTGAGCCACGCCCACTTCAAATTGCTGCTCGTTCTTGGCCGCGCCTTTTGATTCTGGACGTTTTCTTTTTCTAGTCGCTTTTGGAACTGTGTCCCCTTTCTTTTGACCCTTTTTCATATCTCAGTGTATCTGTAACATTCAAATTAAATTGTACATAGAGCGATAGCTGCTATTGAATACATACGTATACTAAAATATTTAAAAACTTTCTGAAAAAGTAGCCGGAAGTAGATCTAGACTAGAGATAACCAAACAGCGTTTCCCTCTACACGTACGTCATGACCTGAAGGAGTTGAAACATCTATATTTCAAACAAATTCCCTATCCATTTCTATGTATATTTCATATAACTATTTTTTCAATAATTAATTGTCACAAATATTCAAAGGAATAAGCATGTGCTTTACACTACTTATAAAAAAGTTGATTGAAAAAGAGCACACTGTTTCTGTCCACAACGACCCCGTATGACACATGGACTGTGATGGTGTCCGAGGAAAATTAAATAAGCACTGTAAATAAACACTGTAACACGGTAAGAGGATATTGACTACAGTTGGCATGTTGGTGTTTGTATAAACAAGGTACTTAGAATGAGTCTGAGAGTTAAGTCTATTTTTTGACACAATTTAGAAAAAAAAGTTTCAAACATAGGGTAGACTTCAATTATCTCTATTTCTGTTACTATAATTGAATCTATATTTGAAGCAGATCCCAGTTTAGGCAATCTGAGTATCAGATGTCAAGGAAATTGTCTCTTCAGGACATCTGATACTCAGAGTAAGCAATGTCGAATGCCTTTAAAAACAAAAAACAAAACAAACAAAAAAACGTCCATTTAATGGGAGGTAGATCTATGAGATTGCAAGTCTTACTAAAATGCCCAGATACTTGGTCATAATTGGTAACATCACAAATTTAAGTAAATGATTTTAGGGTGTTGAGACAGAGTAAGATTAAGTTTGCCTCAATTCTTAAGCTCCTCCCAATATTATCTGGACCAAGACGTCACACACCCTTGGACCCTCTTTGTGAGGGGTAACTTACCGGTAGGCATCGACCATTTGATCTCGGGGGGGGGGGCAACAAAAATATTGAAAAAATAACGCAGGGCTGAAAATTGGTGAAAAAAATAATAAGGTTTCATTTGGCTAGAAAAAAATAATTGTCAAGATGTTTTATATAACGTGCATGTTACATATTAAAAAAAATAATTGAGGTTCAGTAATTTAAGAAAAAATTAATTAGATGTCAAATTTCACGAAAAAAAAAAATAATTGAAGGTATGGTGAAAATAGCTGCTCCCCCCCCCTTAGATCAAATGGTCGATGCCTTAAAGGTAGGCCCCTATCCAATTTTGCACACGTAGACCTATAGGCCTAGGACTTCATTTTTATCGTTACCGTCATTGCATGCATTGGCAGCTGTCACAAGTGGTCTAAAACTCTCAATAAAGCGGTGGTCTCTCACTCTCTGTATGTAGGTTCATTGTGACTGCATTTATAATAGTTTTCCACCTCGACAAATGATCTTATTCTAGAGGTGTTGCCAATATAGAGGTGGTCTTGACACTGTAGATTGTAAACGGGGTGTTGCACGTCTGATGGCTTCTGAACGTTGGAGGAAAGTTGAAAGTATGAACACGACTGTACATTGTGTACATGTAATTAGCTTAAGTTGTATGACTGGTAGGTTTGGCAAATCGGACATTCTGTAAAAGTGCGGGGGAGACGGCTATCTGAGTATTGCCCAGAGGGAATTTTGAAGAACGAATGGCCGCTCATTTTTGAATAGATTGAATTATATGACATATTGACCAACACTAGTAATTCTCTTCCTCAAATTTACCAGCATTAAAAAATCCACTTCGCTGTCCGTTTCTATAACATGCCATGCAGTATTACATCCTTCCAGACATCCACCGTGGGTATCATTTCATTAATATTGATGGACGATTGTGGGGAAGACGCACTGTTTTCGAGCATTTTCACGGTAGAATGCATATTATTTGAATAATAAAACACGTATATTTACGTATATAAGTATTTGCAGTTTAACCGAATATATTTAAAAAGAACCGCCGCGTTCTATCATATGGATGTTACCAATGCATAATACGTAACACTATAACAAAAATATTTTAAATGTGTATGAAGCAAAATCTGTCCAACAAATGAAACCAAGAGCACAAGTCAACCGACACACATAATAAAACTTCTCTGTTATTGCTATAACTCTCGCCACCAAATGAGTTTCTAATGTGAGAATTCATCGTGTTCTGTTTAATTTCCCCACCCATCATCAACTTCCACCCAACCTTTTATAAAATCCAGCTGCCCACAATGAGAAATGACCCTCGACACCCTAGCAACATGGCCGACAGTATAAATAAGAGCACATCAGCAGAAGCGCACCTGCACGCCTGTACGTAGACTCATCAACGTGCCCGGTGCGTGCTTCCCCGTGACTCTGCCAACTCCCCCACACCCTCCAGCTAGAACCTTGGACGTCATGTCCGATACAGACACTCAGTGCGTCACTACACGTAGGCGGATTTAACGAACGTGCGCTCACTTAGACAGAAGAAGATGAAGCCATAACTTGCAGTGATTTTTAGGGTGGCTAAGGAATTCAGAAAGTTTAGCAGGAGGTAAGCCGCATTCAATTATTTGCTCTTGGCAGGGTTGATTGTGATATGGTGTACCGATGAAGACAGTAACTAATAACTATTGAGCATTTTTAGTTTAGAATATCTGGGTGTCTGTTTAAAGTTACAGTTGATCGTGGGTCCTATTAGGCGAAGCTCGCGTACCTATAACTGGTTCTTTAATCATTGATACAGCGTACGTTTATATATATGTATAGTTGAAACTCAGTGTTGCACATGTAAAATACAGTGACATTAATTGTTGGATTCTATAGGTTTCCATCTGGATATGGGTCTACTGTCCATGTAAGTGTTCAATGTTTCTAAAGCAAATGATACACCACGCCGTAACCGTTGAAAAAAAAACGGATTCGCACCTATAATTAATTATTTTCCCCTTCGAGATAAAACAAAAGAAAACACAAACCCGTGATGGTGGGTATGCTGTCTGTCTGTATTACTGAAATTGTACGGAATCAGGCAAAATGAATGTAAAACTGTGCTTGAATGTCTAAAGAGTAGGCCTATTATATCGTTAATATGCTAGAAATACGGGGATCATGTTTGATGTTGTTATGTCCCGAATTATACACCGATATCACGGGGAACCGGGGCATCACGGCATGTCAGGGGGTGCGCATTTCACGTTACCCCGGAGTGATAACCGGACTCCGGGTTATGGCGTGGTGCGTCAAATGTCGCGTTGTAGTAACTGCGATTAAAAGTTCGGCCGTGGGCATTAGAAAAAAAGGTGGTGTGGGGGGGGGGGGGGCACTGACATGTAACTGTATATATGCAGTTAAGATAACGATGGACGTTCAATGAAACCTTCCCAAAAAATCAAATGTAATTATATTCCCGACATTAAGAGTAAAGTTAAGTGAACTTATAAGTTCGCTTAAGTCTAATTCATACATATAGAAACAGCCAAGAAACCGGATATAATCAAATGAGCTTGGACTTCTTATAAAACCATACCCATAAATGTACATTTTATTTGAACTCATAATTTAAAAACCATTTGGGGTGCGCGCATTTACCTCCGCCATGTCAGCATTAATATTACCGGTTCCCTTTTGGAATGGGACAGCACGAGTTTTGTGTTACAACCCGTAAGGTGAAACCAAGGTCTTTGGTGAGGCCCTATGGTTACACAGTGTATATTCTCAGTGTTACAAATAACATCAAGTTTCAATAACATTTGAATTGAATGATAAAAGTACAAGATAGATGAGCATGGCGAGGCTCCATTTTCTAAATTAGGCGATCCGCTAGTGCACTTTCCTTTGTTGTTTTACCAGTATTTGTTTTTTCTATGTCATTTGTTAACAAGTTAATCCATTTACTGTTTACCCGACATGAATATAAGAACCGCATCCCCATTATCATATGCTCTCATCTCATTGGTAGCGCCCTATTAATGCTGTATTTCCAGTTAATATGTAGCTGTACATTCAAATAGGTATATATGGATCCCAAATCAAAATAAACAATTAAACATAACCATCAAAATTGTGTCTGTTACCCCCACCCAAAAACCAATGAGTTTTACAATTTCTAAAAGCCATAAAAGTGGTTTGAAAATGGGATGCAGACGTTGTTTATTTAATTATGAGTAATAAATTCATAAAATAGGTAGCACATATAGTATACTACAATAAACCAGATTTCAAGGAAACGCCAAAACAAACACACCCATATAACATCATTCAGTTCTTTGATCCTTGTCTGGCCACATAATGCATTAATTCTATTTCATGTATACAAACAAGGCGGGTAATATATTAATTTATTCTAGTGTCTACACGCCACAAAAAATGCGTGTCATGGCCCATGCATGAAATGCAGGTTTGCAAATAAGGCCAGATCTACACGGTGATATTTTGATAGAGCGGCTTCATATTTTCAGGCATCCCAAATGCCGAAAAACAATGAAAAGTAAGTAGTGGTGAAGTGGCAAGCTATATGCTTTCCATTGTCGGACGATTTTGAATAAAAACGGGGGGACGAAACCAGTAATGGAGTGTATTAGCACGTTGTTTTTTATAGCATCATTCGTAGCGTCCTATATATAATACCCTACACACACAGCCTGAACTCATATTAGCTGACTCAGCTTGACTGTAACCTCGACCTGACCTTACACCAGCAATCACACAC